>CM068956.1:67815137-67832315 GCA_035128595.1 Eptatretus atami
GTCAGTCCCATTACTTTTTAGACGGACCTCGTATTTCCAAGGTATGTCCAGGGAACAACAACCAACAGGATCGAAGAAAGAAGAAATTTGGCTTAAAATCTGTAAGTTCCACAAAGTAAGTTGATTCAAACAGTGATCCTAAGCCAAGTCGAGCTCTGCCAAGCCAAGGGAACCCAATAGGTTCACGGATTGTCTAGTATCCTATAAAAGGGTTGTATTAAAAACGTGAGCGTAAAGTTGCCTAAGAGTGTGGAAATATTCAAAACTGCATTGAAATATGTGTGCAACTTTTAGTGAGTTTTAGAAGCATCAAACGTGATTTGTATTCCTGTGGGGAATTTTACAGTTATTGAGGGCTGATGATGAATCATTGTGATGGAATTTTTATTGAATGATATTAGTGCTTGAACCGTAGACAGTAGGAATTAATAAATTGCATTTTAAATTTTCTGTTTCATGTCATGCGCTGGTCACCTGGTTGTCAATAGAAAAGTTTATAGTGATCGATTTAATTGTCTGCCGTGCTCCCCTCTGGGTACTTGCGGGGCACTCACTCTGAGGCACGGAGGCCACGCGTAACAAGATGTTTGAGATAATGAACAGTATAGACAGAATAAGTGTGGAAAATGTTTTCAGATGAAAAGAGAGAAAGAGAAAGAGAGAGCAGGGATCATAGATTGTGAATGAAGAGAGTTATGAGGACATTAAGGTAAGGGTCTTTCACTCAGAGTAGTTAAAGCCTGGAATTGTCCCCTTCGAAAGGTAGTAGCAGCAGAAATAGTAGATATGTTGAAAATGAATTAGATACATACATGATAAAAGCATTGAGGACAGAAGCATTCCATTGAGGACTTACCACAAAGATACAAAAGCATTGAGGACAGAGGGGTACATGGATATTGGCAGAGATGCGTGAGCATGATATGGGTCTGATGGTATCCTGTGTTGAACTTCCATATATTAACGGTATTATGAAATCATTACATAATTGTCTGGTTTCTACTGAGATGTGCGGCCAATAAATTTGAGTCTGATTTAATATAGCCTAGCGTGACCTAACTACAGATTCCTAGACAAGATGTGGGGTTCTGCCCACATCTTGGCCTGGACAGCAAGTGCCCTCAGGGAAAAATCAGGAGCTCTGTTTACTTGGGTGCAAGGGGAAGAAATGCTAGGGATGGGGTTGGTGGGGGCGGGCATGTACCCTAATTGGCTTGCCCCATTGCCACACCCATCTCTCCCTCAATCATACTTCTGCGAATGGGAACAAAGGATTTGAGACTTCAGCTCGAGCTAAGAGGTCTCGAGGAGTGTTGGCCAGTGGGGAAACTCTGTTGAATGAAAAAAGCAATGATAAACCGTGCTTGTTGCTGTCTTAGAATTTTGTCATGTCACATGGTGGTGTGGGAGCATTTCATCTGCAATGAGGTATTAGGTGCCAGGGAGAGCTTGGGATCGAACAAAAACCTAATTGTGCCCAGCCTGGCTAGCTTTTGCATGTGGTCTTTAAGCCACGGTCATCCTGTTGGAAGTAGGTCATTCCACGCACAGTCTTTCCACTGCATTGATTCTGCCATGGCTGGGTTGGAAGCCATTCGGGCATAAGGATCTGCTTGGGTTGATTAATTGGACTCTGAAGGGACAAAGTGTGCCCAAACTATAGCGTGTGCTCCTCGAGGCACTCCTGTTGTTTCTCACTCTCACTGAGACCAAAGTCATCCTTGCATTCGTAAAGGACCCCTCTCGTAAAGACAAAGCTCCTTATTTAAAGTCAGTGGCATGGAAAATAATGCGTGGGGTTAGGTTCCCTTTGTACATCATGAATGTCATCTTTTGTATTCATTATTAAAACAATTCACCTGGTGTTGGCGCAGTGGTTAGGGCAGTGGCTTGGGATCCAAAAGGTCCTGCAGTTCAAGCCCCGTTGGGACACTGAATTAATATATGTATATGAATATGTATATGTATATATATATATATATATATAATATAATAAAATATATATATATATTATATATATAGAAACCAAGTCGAAAACACCAGGGGGTTGACTCAGCCTGCCATCCTTCCGAGTTCGGCGAAATGAGTACCAGTGTACTGGGCCGGTGTATGCCCCGGTTAGAATAGGTGTACCATATCCCTGTGTGTCGTAGAGGCGACCCAGGGTTGCGTCAGGAAGGGCATCCGGCGTAAAAACCTATGCCAAATCATTATGCGGACAACAAAACGAATTTCCATACCGGATCGGTCGAGGCCCGGGTTACCAACGACCGCCCGGTGGTCAGCAGGGGTACCGGTGGAAATTGTGCTACTTCTGGGGAAAGGAGGAGAAGGAGACGGGGAAGGCGAGTCCGGAGGCAGTGGAGAGAGGGAAGGGTAGAAGTGTGCAGGTGAGAGTTGAACTCTGAATGTTGGGACGATGACTGGCAAAGGGCGAGAGTTGGCTGATATGATGGAGAGAAGAAAGGTGGACATAATGTGTGTACAAGAGACCAAGTGGATGGGGAGTAAGGCTAGGAGCATTGGAGGTGGTTTCAAACTGTTCTACCATGGTGTGGATGGGAGGAGAAATGGTGTCGGGGTAATCCTGAAGGAAGATTATGTCAAGAGGGTATTGGAGGTGAGGAGAGTGTCTGACCGAGTATGAGTGTGAAGTTGGAAATTGAAGGGGTGATGATGAATGTCATCAGTGCAATTGCCCCACATATGGGGTGTGAGATGGAGTATAAAAGAGATTTCTGGAGTGAGTTAGATGAAGTGGTGGAGAGTGTATCCAAGGATGAAAGAGTGGTGATTGGAGCAGATTTCAATGGACATGTTGGGGAAGGGAATAAAGAGGATGAGGAGGTGATGGGGTAGTACGGTCTCAACAAGAGAAATGTGGAAGGGCAAATGGTGGTAGAGTTTGCAAAAAGAATGGAAATGGCAGTGGTAAATACGTATTTCAAGAAGAAGGAGGAACACAGGGTGACATACAAGAGTGGGGAAAGTGCACACAGGTGGATTACATCTTAAGCAGGAGATGCAACCTGAAAGAGATTAGTGACTGTAAGGTGGTGGCAGGGAGAGTGTAGCTCGACAGCATCGATTGGTGGTCTAGGATGACTTTAGAGGTGAGGTTGAGGAAGAGAGTGAGGGCTGAACCAAGGACCAGATGGTGGAAGCTGAAGGAGGAAGACTGTCGTGAAATTTAGGGAGGAGGTGAGACAGGCGTTGGATGGTGTAAAGATGGGTGGGATGATTGGGCAACTACAGCAGAAGTGGTGAGGGAGATAGCTAGGAAGGTACTTGGTGTGACATCTGGACAGAGGAAGGAAGATAAGGAGACTTGGTGGTGGAACGAGGAAGTACAGGAAAGTATAAGGAAGAAGGGTTGGCAAAAGGAAGTGGGATAGTCAGAGAGATGAAGAAAGTAGGCAGGAGTACAAGGAGTGGCGGCGAAAGGCAAAAAGAGAGGTGGCAAAGGCCAAGGAAAAGGCATATGATGAGCTGTATGAGAAGTTGGATACAAAAGAAGGGAAAAGGATTTTATACCGATTGGCAAGACAGAGGGACCGAGCTGGGAAGGATGTGCTGCAGGTTCGGGTGATAAAGGACGTAAATGGAATGTGCTGATGAGCGAGGAGAGCGTGTTGAGAAGGTGGATGGAGTACTTTGAGGAGCTGATGAATGAAGAAAAGGAGAGAGAGAGAGAAGGTTGGAAGAGGTGGAGATAGTGAATCTGGAAGTGGGGTGGATCAGTAAGGATGAAGTGAGGACTGCTATGAGAAAGATGAAAAGTGGAAAGGCGGTTGGCCCAGATGGTATACCAGTGGAGGCATGAAGTGCTTAGGAGAGATGGCAGTGGGGTTGTTAACCAGATTGTTTAATAAAGTCTTGGAAAGTGAGAGGATGCCGGAGGAGTGGAGATTAAGTGTACTGGTTCCGATTTTCAAGAATAAGGGTGATGTGCAGAGCTGTGGAATTACAGAGGGATAAAGTTGTTAAGCACACCATGAAGGTGTGGGAAAGAGTAGTGGAAGCTAGGTTGAGAGGAGAGGTGATGATCAGTGAGCAGCAATATGGTTATGCCAGGAAAGAGCACCACTGATGCAATGTTTGCTTGAGAAGTTGATGGAAAGTATAGGAAGGCAGAAGGAGTTACATTGTGTGTGTGGATTGGACAGAGAAAGGATAGAGAAAGCTTATGATAGGGTGCCAAGAGAGGAGTGTGGCATTGTATGAGGAAGTCGGGAGTGGTGGAGAAGTATGTGAGGATCGTGCAGGATATGTATGAGGACAGTGTGACAGCGGTGAGCTGTGCGGTAGGAATGACGGACCGGTTTAGGTAAAAGTGGGATTGCACCAAGGATCGACTCTGAGCCCTTTCCTGTTTGCAATGGTGATGGACAGGTTGACGGACGAGATCAGACTGGAGTCTCCATGGACATGATGTTCGCGGATGACATCATGATCTGTAGGAGAGTAGGGAGCAGGCGGAGGCGAGCCTCGAGAGGTGGAGGTACGCACTGGAGAGAAGGGGAATGATAGTCAGTCGGCGTAAGACGGAGTACATGTGCGTAAATGAGAGGAGGGTGTGGTATGGTGTGGTTGCAAGGAGTTGAGGTGGGGAAGGTGGATGGGTTTAAATACTTGGGATCAACTGTTCCTTCATTCACACTTCCGTTCAAAGTAACGGAGAGTGTGGAGAGAAGTGAAAAAAGAGAGTGCAGGCAGGATGGAGTGGGTGGAGAAGAGTTGCAGAGTGATTTGTGACAGAAGGGTAGCTGCAAGAGTGAAGGGGAAAGTATATAAGACGGAGTGAGACCAGCTATGTTGTATGGTTTGGAGGCGGTGGCGCTGACAAAAAGACAGGAAGCGGAGCTGGAGGTGGCAGAGTTAAAGATGCTGCGATTCTCGTTGGAGTGACGAGGATGGACAGGATAAGGAATGAGTATATTAGAGGGACAGCGCAGGTAGGACAGTTTGGAGACAAAGTGAGAGAGGCGAGATTGAGATGGTTTGGACATGTGCACAGGGGAGCGGGTATATCGGGAGAAGGATGCTGAAGATGGAGCCGCCAGGCAGGAGGAGAAGAGGAAGGCCAAAGAAGAGGTTCATGGATACGGTGTGGGCGGACATGCGGGTGGTTGGAGTGTCAATGGAAGATGTGGAGGATAGAGCGAAATGGAGACTGTTTGATCCGCTGTGGCGACCCCTAACGGGAGCTAGCCGAAAGAAGAAGAAGAAGAAGAAGATTAAAACAATTCACTCTGCTGAGGGAATGAACGTTAGGACATCGGCAGAAGGGAATTACATGTTGAGGAATTACATGGGAATTACAATAACCACTGCCAGCACAAATGTAAAGTTTATAAACTGGGTACTTGAGTAATGGCTGACCCACAACCAAAGCATTATGTTGTTTTTGTGTATGTAGCCTGTGTAGCTGCTGGTTGCATCATTTTCTGGAAGTGTGGCTGTGCTGCTGATGTTCCCCCTGTTCCCAGTAAGCTGGTACTCATTTTGTCAACCTTGGAAGGATGACAGGCTGTCAATCCACCTGGGGTTATTTCAATGGCACGACAGGGGCTCGACCTCAAGACCCTAACATCTTAAGCCAGCCACCTTACCTGGTAAGCCAACACCAGTACTAAAGCATTGTGATGAATGTGTACACGTAGTATGTGAACAACTTACCACAAAGATGTGAATTCTTGTATATTTCTGTGTCAGCTTTCTAAAGATTAAAAAGTTTTATTTTTGCAACCCTAGAACTGTGTGCAACACGTAAACGGTATGAAGTGAGATTGGTAATCCGATACGCATTGAGTTAAACCACTCAGCCATTCATGTGGGATGGCGGAGTGAAAGGTCTTTCTCACCAATGGGGATTAACACGTGTTAGTCAAGATGAACTAAACTTCGGGTTCTATACGATTCGTCTGTGTTTTGCACTTTTTCATTAAACAATTTATAACTTAGTTCCCTGGTGCTTACAGTTACACCACCACAGCACTCACATATTCCAGCAGAAGTGTTGTTACAAATCCTGGGTTTAATTTCAGCAACAATCTTCATTTTTCACTCTTAATTGAAGTTTGTATGGGTAGAAATATGATGTAATCAGATATTGTAAATACACAAATGCCTTTCGTTGCCTTTTCATATCTTCCCACTTGACGCTAGGTAACCAACCCACGTAGGTACAAATCATGTACTTGTGGCATCACTTGCAGATTGAACCATAGAGGAAACGGTGATGTTTTTGCCTGCACTGGCGATTCATTTCTTGACTCGTCATATAAGTATGTTATATATATGTATGATACGGACTATGGTGCAAGATGCCACCTTCAATAACTGGAGGAAAGTGCAGGACTCGACAGAAGGTGAAGATGGTTCCACAAATGTGATAAAAGGGGATTATATGTGGGGAAGCATCAAAAATAATCATATTATAAATAAATGGCTTTGGGAAATCCTTTATTTTGAATCATCTTTAGTGTGATATAAACAGGTGCTTTTACACTCAAAGGTATTTTAAAATTCAAATCTGACTCGCATAAATTTAATTGAGAAAGGGAAGGAAACTGGCAAGAGTTTCTTCTGACCTTGCAATGCACACCTTTGTCGAACTGCCACTGTGCTCACGAGAAAGCCAGTGGTCGGGTAGCATGCAAAATCTTGCGTACAGCATGTGCCAGGCCAGCAGGAAAGTTGGTGAGCCTATTGGTGCCAGCAGGTGATGCAGTGGTGAACACGGCATTCCAGAGTAGGCCATGGAATAACTGCCCAGGAGTTGGTTCTGTGGGCATTTCTGGGTCTAAATCGCCTCCGTTTATCCATTGAGCACTCCTTGCGGTCACGGCTATTAACTTCCAATCTGCGGATGTCGGAAGTGTTGATGTGGCCGGTAGGACTTTGATTGGCTCACACACCTACGGGTATTGGCATTTTAAGTTACAATGCTTGTGAAAACAATCCTGAACACCCGCTGTGCTTCAACTATATACCAGAAACACCGTCGCCACCATGGAAATGCTAAATTGTGATTGTAAAAGATGTTCGAGTTCAAGCAAAAAAAAAATTAACCTCTGGCTGTACAAAGATCACTATTTCATCCTTTAGTCAAGTCTCATGGAAGACCATAAAAATTCCACAGCAATTTGCAACACTCAAACATCACAAACCCTTGTGTGATGTTGAATCTAAATACCAAGGTTTAAAAAAAAAAATAGAGATAAATTCTCAATACAACAAGGAAAAAAAGACATAAAATGTCATAGCCCCTGTTGTTTTAGTAATTTTGCTGTATGGAGTTAAAGGGCAAGCCCATATTTATGTATAACTAAAATGGCCGCCATTCTACCAGTTGGCCATCTTTGATCAGATCGCAAAATAAAGTGAGGTGAACGTGTATGCCATCATGTACTTTGTTTGTGTCAAGTTTGAACAAAATCGGACCATGTATGTCTGCGAAATGGTTGGGGACATATTTAAGTAACAAAATGGCCACCAATCGGCCATCTTGGATCTAATCTCGAAAAAACATAAGCTATTGTTCATTATCTGTGTGCCAAGTTTGAACAGCATCGGTAAATGCATATCCGAGAAATGGTTGAGGACGTTTTCAACATCGGGGTTTTTTACCCAACTAAAATGGCCCACCATCGGCCATTTGGAATCTGATCTCAAAAACTAAGCTATCGTTCATTATCTGTGTGCAAGTTTGAACAGCATTGGTAAATGCATATCTGAAGAATGGTTGAGGACGTTTTCAACATCGGGGCTTCTACAACTAAAATGGCCACCAGTCGGCCATCTTGGATCTGATCTCGAAAAAACGTAAGCTATCGTTCATTATCTGTGTGCAAGTTTGAACACCGGTAAATACATATCCGAGAAATGGTTGAGGACGTTTTCACATCGGGTTTTTACAACTAAAATGGCCACCAGTCGGCCATCTTGGATTGATTTTGAAAAAACGTAAGCTATGTTCATTATCTGTGTGCCAAGTTTGACAGCACGGTAAATGCATATCCGAGAATGGTTGAGGACGTTTCAACATCGGGGTTTTTACAACTAAAATGGCCACACAGTCGGCCATCTTGGATCAGATCTCAAAAAAACGTAAGCTATCGTTCATTATCTGGTGTGCCAAGTTTGAACAGCATCGGTAAATGCATATCCGAGAATGGTTGAGGACGTTTTCAACATCGGGGTTTTTACAACTAAAATGGCCACCAGTCGGCCATCTTGGATTTGATCTCAAAAAAACGTAAGCTATCGTTCATTATCTGTGTGCCAAGTTTGAACACCGGTAAATACATATCCGAGAATGGTTTGAGGACGTTTTTAACATCGGGGTTTACAACTAAAATGGCCACCAGTCGGCCATCTTGGATCTGATTTTGAAAAAACGTAAGCTATTGTTCATTATCTGTGTGCCAAGTTTGAACAGCATCGGTAAAATGCATATCCGAGAAATGGTTGAGGACGTTTTCAACATCGGGGTTTTTACAACTAAAATGGCCACCAGTCGGCCATTCTTGGATCTGATCTCGAAAAAACGTAAGCTATCGTTCATTATCTGTGTGCCAAGTTTAACAACGTAAATACAATCCGAGAAATGGTTGAGGACGTGTTCGACACCAGGTTGTTTTTTTTAGAAGGAAAATGGCTACCAATCGGCCATCTTTGATCGCATTGCGAAACAAAATAATGTGCATATGTATATCATCATGTGTTGTCTGACTTCAGTACGAATAAAATCGGTCCATATATGTCTGAGATATGGTTGCGGACGCACACATGCATGCCTATACGCATGCACATGAAAATCGAGACCAAATCCAGAAGCCCCCGTGTCTGACTAAATCCACCTGGGGCTAATAATGGAACAAATTAAGTGCAAACCAAAGATCCTTCAGCACAAACTTCAGGGAGGTATGAGCAGCAAGAACTGATCCTTTAAACAGCAATGTCAAACTCAAAATCCCTTCAACAGGATGTGATGTTGCTGAAGTCGACAGGAGAAACTGAACGATTATGAAGAACCGAGCATTAAGACGTGACAGCATACAAACATTGCCCGAGCAGGAAATACCTAAAAGGCTGTTCCGCCATACTGTACCTGGAGAATGAATTTTTCAGATGCAGAGTGCATGTTCCAGCAACTACGAGAAAAAGCAAATACCGAAGCCAACAGAGCCATTTGATTGTAGCTTTGCTTTTCCAGCTGCCAATCCTAAATGAGAACACAATCTTGTTGATGTCTATTTGGAGACAAGTCAACTATCATAAGCTGAGTTGAGAATACATCATGCTTGCACCCTCCATGCCCACTGCAACTCAAGAGGAGCTGTTAGGACTAGGGTTAGTGACAAGGCCCTGCTCACCTTCTGAGGGATGCTTATGAACTGCTGAGCATGGTGTTCTGAAAACAAGTTAACACCCATGTATCTTAATGCTCTCTTTAGCTGAGCCAAACTCAACCAATGACCACACACTGATGGGAAAGCCAGCTCTGCCCACTGGTCATTCCCTGGGAGGAGCTGGTATTTTGCCGTCTGCAACTACACAGGACAGGGACAAAAAAATAACAGTTATAAAGGAGGTATATAGAGTCATAGTATCAACATGGGAAGAGTTTAAGTGACATGCTTTATGAATATTTGCAGTGTAAGAATTATAATACTGTATTTATAACGACCTCTGATGTTTTTCAGTCATTCTTATCTGCAACCCATTAATTATAGGTATAATTGGCCAGTGGTAAAGAGGGGAGGATGGTAAATTGGTCAAATTAATATTAAGAAAAGGAAGAGGAAGCAGATCACTCGGAAGATTTCTCTTGATCATCAGAATGATCTGCTTCTAAAAAGCTAAGTAATCATTCCGGATTCTCCTGTGTTTCTGTCCTCTCTTTGTGTCTATTGTTCTTTGTATTGCGGGCTTCCCCAAATGACCATATTCCCAAGCACTCCCTTTTTCAAGATTATTGTGATTTCCCACCACCTCCCTCACCTCTTTATTTTGCTAGTTTTCGATTAGTTTGTTCCTTTTCGTTTCATCCCCACTTTCCCCTTCCTATTCTTGCTGTGTTTCATTCAGCTTGTGTGCAGCTTGTTCATGCCTTGTGTGTCCTTCTCCCCCTCCCCTTAATCTGACTCTCACTTCCACTCTGCTGATGGTGTTTCCGCCTTTCCATTTTGCTCCCTTCCATTCTTCTCTAGCTCTTCCACGAGCCTTGTCCATGCAGACAAAAATAAAGAGGGGGAAATCAAGCAAGAGGAGGGCTGAGGAATATGTGAGTAGAGTGACACGAGTCAGGGTAAGGAAAGGAAGCGGTATGCATTAATAGGATTATCCAAAAAAATCGACGGTGGAAGGGGTCATGGGTCAAAAGTCTGCCATGTTTATGTACTTAATAAATAGATGGCCACTTTAAGGCAAAGCTAATGTTTCAAAATTAAAATTAATATGGAGATAAGACTATGCAACCTCAAATCAATGGTGATCCACACATACATTAAGACAAACTCCCACCTCCCTCACCTGGTGCAGACATTTATACTTATAAATGTGTGTGTGTGTGTGTGTGTGTGTGTGTGTGTGTGTGTGTGTGTGTGTGTGTGTGTGTGTGTGTGTGTGTGTGTGTGTGTGTGTGTGTGACCTCTACAACTCCAAAAGCATGAAACCAAACGGACTGAAACTTTGCTTGCATACTAAGAGAACTCCAAGCGAGTGCACGAAAGAAAACTGGGTGTGGGTTAATTTAAACACCCCTGTTGGAGATAATTAACGGCCTTGTTTAATTATCCTTAATAAAGGCTTCATCCTTGGGCAACCCGTTGCTCAGCCCGCTCTTCTTCGCATGGGTCTTAATTCACCATTTTTTTTGGACTGTTCAACAATGCCTTGACTTGGAACAGGCCACAATGGTTTCTTCACGTTGAAGCACTCAAAATTATTTTTTTTACATTACTCTCACATCATTGAATGCCTCATCTTCATCCCAACAAAGCACTGTTTTCAACGCAATACTTATAACCTCCCGGAGATGCCAGGATTCATGGCTTTATTTCATTTCCACACATGCGATAAGCTCGAGAATCTCTTAACCTGAGCTGAATTTCAAAATTTAAACTGCGGAATTGACCTTAGCAGCAGTTCCGACTGCTAAAAACAAAAAAAAAAGATGTTCATTTGGCCTATTCGCACATTATTTGACACTCCGGGCATCATTCTCTGGGTGGTGTTTAATATGACCAAACAGTGATCGTGAATCACTTGCCAAGCCTGCTGTTCCTTATCAACTGTTTGGTTGGAGTGCTTGCTTGAGGGTTTAAGCCACTTGGCGAGCGCTCTAGGAGCTGCTTGGATGTTTCTTTGCAAGCCATGGCGATACACGGCAAAAGTACCTGCACTGTCACTCTGCACTGCCCCTTTGCTAAACACACTCAAAAATACATTGATCGACGTACAAAGTTCAGGCCGAGACCTGCCTGTGTTGTGCCCCGTAGTGTCGTGCAGTGCCTAGCCTGCTGGTCCTTCTCAACGGATGGATGGATGGATGGAGGGAAGTGATGGATGGAAAGGGAGGGATGGATGGATGGAGGGAAGGAATGGATGGATGGACAGAATTCCTTACACCTCGTGTTCACTCTAAGATTGGAGTAACGTGTGTTCATGAACAACTGTGGAACTTGCTGTGAATCCACTTTCCATCCCATCCATCCATATCTCTCAATCCCATCCATCATTCTTCCCAGTATCCATCCATTCTTCCCTATATCATCCCTTCATCTCCATCCATTTCTTCCCTCTCCATCCATCCCTTCCCCTCTTTTTTTGTTTGTCCTCGCTCCACCACACTCCTTCCTCTCTCACCCCTCTTCCAACTTTCATGAAGTGATAAACAATGGTGGTTGTGATAAGTTCCCACAGGTGGTTGTGTTGTGGTTTGGAGGTGGTAATGTCGTGCTGTGGTTTTGTGTTGTGGATTGAACCCGGAATGTCGGAGAGTGGTGGGGTTAGGCGGACGAGCACTTTTTGTCGGTCGGGCTGCTGCTGGGTTCGATTCGCAGTTTGAATCTTGGGATTCAGCTCAGGTTGAGAGATTCTGGGGTTTATCGCATTTTGGTTTGTAAAATGTGTGCAGAAATTTAAAAAGGCACAAAACACTGGCATCTCTGGGTATTTATAAGCATTGCAGCTAAGGTGCGATGAGCTAAGGGTCTTTTGGCCTGAGCTTGGTTTCGGGGCTTGGACTGCAAGGTTGGCTGCTGGAGGAGCATTCGTTTGTTCGGTTTGGACATTCTTTGGCACTCCAGGTGTCTCTGGGCAGTGTGTGACCCCCTCAGAGAGATCCAGTTCCAGACAAGGTATACAGGGTGGCAGCCACAGTTCGAGTTGCATACTTCAAGGGAAGCCAATGTTATAATCCCTTTAAAAATAGGATATGCTGTTTGAAAGTGATGGGTGGTTTTGCTTTCTTGTTTGAATGTGCTGTTTTAACGTACCCCATTTCGTTCAATCCTGTATTAATGCTGGCAGACGGGACCATCCTCACCGGCATCACACGTTCCCTCCCAAATGAAGTCACCCCCCCACCCTTCCCTTCAAGTCCACTACCAAACACAAGTCCAGAACACCCCTTCCCACTCCTTGCTCCCACCCCCTCCTTGCACTCCTACCTCCTGGAGTGTATAGTGACACGTGGTGAAGCGTCGCTCTCCCTCCTGAGCTCCCCTTCTCACTCATTCTCTCCCTCGCCTCCTCTCTCTCCTCTCCTTCTTTTTGCCCCATCTCCCCTCTCTCCTTTCCCCTTCCACTCTTCACTCCACTCCTCCTCTCTCCACTCCCTCTCCATCCCTCATCTTCTCTCTCTCCACCTCTCTCCCTCTTTCTTTCCCCTCCCCCCCCCACCCTTAGTAATTCGTCAGTGAAGCGACGGGTGGTATTGCTAGATAATAAATGGCCCCTACCTCAGCTAAAATATTCAGGTATGCGCTACTCCTGTTCTGGCTATAGCATTACCAGTTAAAATATTGTTAAAGCATTGTATTAAATAAAAATGTGAAGGTACATCAAGAGAAGTTTCAAGTTAATCAATGCATCTAATGACTTGTGTTTCACTTTTAAGTCCCCAACTTATATCCAGGCCTAATCACTGGTCATTCTCGAATCACTCACCGCAATCCCAATGTGAACCGTGATGCCAGTGGCAAGTTCACATACTAGTACCGCAGCACTCTCGCCTATGCTGTCCGCCTCTCCGTTCCTCATAGCACATGGCCGCAGCTCCCAATGTGCGTATGGCACACCCACATACAAGTGTTGGAACAAGGCCACAGAACAAGGTATGGACAGCCGGAAAGAGACACGACTGGAAGTGGCATTGTACGAAGCCCGTGAGATGCCTTGGGTTGTCCACACTTGATCTGTCAAGTCAAGCATCCAAGATGGAACCTCCTTTGTGCAAATTGCTATGAACAGTCACTGCATCAAGTATCCATTCCAAGCACAAAATAGCACAAGCAGCACAAGGAATTATTTGCAGTGAACATTGCATTATTAGTAAACAGATGTATCTATATCAAACCAAAATAGTAATGCTGTTGGCTAATCCACAGTGCTATTACCAGTGGTACTGGGGAGAGGAAAATAGTGAGCATGTGGCAAACAGAGAACAACATGCGAGGTTTGGCAACGTCTATGTCCGTAAAAAGTCTGACACCCCAGCATCATATCTGTCTTTCCTGGAATCTGCAGAATCTAAAGCAATCAATAATTTGGCATCTCCCTCTATGAAGCCAAAGCACAGGGTCTGTTCTCACATCACAAGCAGGTTCATGGCCTCGAGAGCGAAGAGCCTCTCCTCCGAAGCATCCTCCTCCACTCTCTCACTCTGACCCATTCCAGGCATCCAGCAACACCAGGATAAACACGTTCTTACAGCAAACTCCTTCCTCATTAAATCCCAAAATCCAGGCTTGGTACATGCCTCAACTCCTTTGTTTCTCTTTTCTCATGTTTGTAGAACTGCCTTCCAGAGGCAGTTTAATTCGACTCTTTCCTTCAAGACTTCAATCAGATGGTGCACCACCATCTCTTCCCTTAATCTTTTATATCCTGATTAACCCCATTTAACCTAATTTAACCCGGTAACATTTCTTTTACGTGCATATTACTCCATTTCCTCCCCTCCTACCTCCTCTATTTTTACTCTTTTCCTGTTTGTTCATTCCCTTGCTTATTGTGTGCAACTGTTGCTCCACTGCCGGTCACGTTGCTTTTCCTTGAGCCTCTATCTTGCAGCACATGTCCATGTTTTTGTATACAAAGTGTCATCTCAAGGAAGAGTGAAGGGATAGAGGATAGAAAGCATTGCGCTAACGCATTGTCACACTGACATTGGGGCAGTGGGACAACATGTGGAGGCAATAAGCAAGGAAATGAATGAACAGATGGAGGAGATAGAAGAGGGAAGGAAACATAAAAAACCTGCAAATAAACATCGTAGGTGGTGTGTGCTTAGAGGTGAATGAGGAGAGAAAAAAAATCACAGGTTGGGATGGAGGATGACCTGAAGTGGTGGCACACCACCTACTTGAAGCCACGAAGAGAAGACAGGATTGATCAGACTGAGGAAAGAGGCTCCATAGTACGAGAAGAGAGGAGCAAAGGATTGGAGCTGAGCAGTGAGTCTGGATTTTGGGAGTTTCACAAGGAGGGGAGCCTTAAAAGAACAGTTGACATCAACAGAAGGTAACATTTCATTGATGCAATGTGTCTGCTTGTGCTCACTCATCTTTCATTTGTACTCTTGGAAAATCCTCCGAAACTCAGAAATCCTATTTTAATGCCTCTCCATCATTTTAAAGGTGTCTGTTTAAGGCTCTTTCATGCTGAGTCTTCACCGTTTTATCTGTACATTTCCATGTCATTGATTGTAGAGTCACATGATTGTTTGTTATACCTCTTACCATTCTCAATGTGTTATTTTGTCAGTTTGTAAACTGTTCTTTCTTTATCCACCAAAATTTATATAGAAAAGTCAATACATGTATAAAGAAGTGAAAGATAAACATCTTGGCTGATAAATAAATACGAAAAATGTCCATTATTGTTTTATTTCGAAGAAAGATATTCCTGATAAATCTACTTATCTTTCAATCACGAATGTACAGGTAGTGGACAAAAAATTGAAACACCAATGTAAGGTCACTTAATAGGGCATTGGGCCACCACGTGTGGTCAGTATGTGCTGTGGCATCGAGTCTACCAGCGTCTGGAATTCTGCAGGAGGGATGCGGCATCATTCTTCCATGAGAAAGTCAATCGACTCGCACCTGTTTGATGGAGATGGAAATTGCCGTCTCAAATATCGTTCCAGAATATCCCATAAATGCTCGATTGAGTTCAGATCTGGTGAATGAGAAGGCCATGACATATGGATAACATCAGTGTCATGCTTATCAAACCATTGGGTGACCACACGTGCTCTGTGGATGAGAGCATTGGGGGTCTCCTCTTGCAGCCACGCTAACCAGAATTATAGGCAACCAGGCCTGTGTAGCATTTTTATACATCATTTACCAAGGTGTTTCCATTTTTTGTCTACTACCTGTATGTTCTCATTCAGCCCTCTCTCCATCCTTTTCGTTATTGCAAACTCCTCTTCCCAATAGCTCCTCAAGTCTGCGATGTTTTCATAAGTATTCGATCCATATCACTCAATTATACCTCCTCCTTTTCTTCACCCACCTGCAACCTCCCACCGAGCCACCAACGGGGGCTGAGTGATTACAAGTCCAGTGGGTGGAGTAATTGTGAGAGTCATGAGCTGTGAGACTGGAATGCTGGAGTGTCCCAAAGAGAGCAGTGACTTTTGAGAATCTGACGAGGCCGTGAGCATCAATGTGGAAATCATCACATCTGGGTATGGGATCTCTTTCAAAC
The DNA here is from genome assembly GCA_035128595.1 of Eptatretus atami. Lineage (NCBI taxonomy): Eukaryota > Metazoa > Chordata > Myxini > Myxiniformes > Myxinidae > Eptatretus > Eptatretus atami. The sequence goes on from CM068956.1 coordinate 67,831,086, forward strand.
CTTCCTCGATAATCTGCATGGAATGTGAGTTGATAGTTATTACTGTTGAGCAGATGGTTGAGAAAAATAAAAGTCTGGCAAGCGGCAACAACATGTGCAAACAAAAGATATGCTTTTGTGCTAAAAAAAAAAAGAAGAAAAAGACAACAATGTACATCTCAGAACCTACTTTAAACTGATTGTGGTATTAAAGTCTTGAAGTCATGCGCTCCGTTTTTTTTTTTTGTATACATAGTCATTAGTCAAGGCTCGTGGAAGAGCTAGAACATAGAATGGATTCGGACATAACAGGACACAAGGAACAGCAGGGGTAGTGGGGGAGAACCAACAGCAAAGTTGAAGGACAAAATAGAGGGAGATTTGGACAAACAATGGGTGTGGGGGAGGAATGGGGGGGGTGGCAGGAAATAATGCATGGGGTGGAGAGGAAAGATGCATAAGGAAACTCTCAGGAAAGAAGAACTGGCAATTTGGAAGGAGGAGGGCTTGGAGTGGGAGTGGGGTAGTTAACGAGGGTAGAAAAGGTCATGGTTTTGGATTGGGGATGATCTGAGATGGTGGTGAACAGCAGTCTTGAAGACCTGGATGGAAATGAGATTGAAGAGGACGTGGAAGTTGAATTCACAGGTGTGAAAAAAAAGAGGACCGAATGAGTGAAAGTGGGCAGTGATCCTGGATTTTGGGAATTTCACCAGAAGTGGGTTGATGATGGACTGTGTGCACCCTGCAGAAAACGGGGGGGGGGGGCAAAGCCAGCGAAGAGCAGATGGTGAAACGTCAGAAAGGAAGTGGTGGAATACAAATATGGAGACCACCAACCTCTCAGCAATGGGATTGTGAGAGGCCCATAGACTCCTCTTCGTTCTTCGTAGCGGGATATTTCAATAATCTTGTTGGCCTTGCTTTCAATGGCATCAATGAGAGCAAGGTGTGATCGAGTCAGGGGCGCCAGCTCAAAGTTGGGGGCAGTATTTTATCAAACTGCGAATGAAGACCTTGTATGTGGATAGGAATTCAGGCGTGAAAAGGAAGGACTTTGTAGGACAGAGGACGCCAGTCAGCGACAGGCTTTGGACGCCAACTTTGAAATGCGTTTTGCCCAAGAAATATCATGGCTGATCGTGAGACTCAGGAGTTTGAGTGACTTCCTCAAGAGGATTGTGAAGAAAGTAGGTGGGGGATAGGAGGGTTGCTAGACGGTCCTTTCATGGACATATATATATATATATA
>CM068956.1:67846497-67865914 GCA_035128595.1 Eptatretus atami
CAACACGTGATGCCCTCGAACAAGCCATCAGTCGTGCCCACTTCCAAGCCATCGTGTGGTTCAATGACACAATACCAAACCCACAGATTCCATCACCACAAAACTATGGCTGGAAACTTGAGGAGGCAAAATGGGTTTCCAGTCATGACCACTCAACTCCCAGCACCAAAGTCTGTTATTCATTTCGTGAAATGCAACTGTTCCAAGTTGAGATGTCAAACAGCACGATGCACCTGCGTGAAAGCAGGACTCAACTGCACAGACATGTGTGGATGTTCCAGTCTGGAAGACAACTGCGAAAACTCGCACCACTCAACCGACGACGACGAGGATGAAGTACCAGACGAACACGATAACGATGATGACAGCGACGAGCTCTTTGGATGAGAGCTGACTGCCATGGACTTATGCATACGTATGAACTCGGGGTAGGTTATATTTTGGTATATCTCGTTGAATTAACAACTGAATGATATGTATAAAATATCAAAATAACTAGTGATAACATAGGTACGTTGCGATACTATTCATTAGCAGATTGGTGAGCACAATGTTGAGAAAAAGGTATTTTTGTGAACTGCGGACGGTGAAACCGAAGTCGAAATATGTCAAAATTTTGATTTTGTGTGATTTATTCATGATATGGCTCATATATTGACGAATAAATGACCTATGAGTATGCAGAGGTACATGCCGGTCAATTTGATACCAAATATGACAAAATTGGTGGTATATGGAGGGGTCAGGGTGACATCATGTCACTTTTTAAGCGGCGTAAAATAGTCATTCTTCAAAAAATGTTAAATGTGTTCAAAATACACGTCCGCACCATTTCCCAGAGTGCCACCAAGCTTTTTATTAATCATTACGGTCCACTTGAAGAGTCTAGCATGCGTGGTTTGCTTTCATACCAAAAATCCCACGGGACTTTATTTTGTGCAAGATGCTGCCTGACTAATAGAGAACTTTAATCGAGATCGGTAATTTTTTACGAGCTGCTACGTATTTTTGCATTTTATATGAATGCTTCAACTTTGATTATACTTGCATCTTGATCTGCAATCCACAGAATAACTATTTACATATATTACATAAACTTCAAAAAAGCACTATTTGCATTCAAACTTTATCCACTATCACCTTGACTATATGACTTTTCTCTGCTGAAGACTCAGAAAACATTCAAAAAATATATTGTGAAGAATATTTAAGGGTTGGGGAGGGGGGGGGAGAGGCACTTTAAGAGCACGACGCAGTACCGTGGATTCTTCTTCAGGTTTCCCCACAGCATGAGGCAGGCGAATGGGAAAGGCAAACATAGTTGAAGGTTTCCAGTCTCCAGGTCAGCTTTCTCATTGGCAGCCTGTGAAAGTACTTGTTATGTCAATATTAAGGTGTTTCAAAGTAAATTTATTCATTGTCTCATACAGTATCACTACTGTTTTGTTCATCCATTTGTTCACACATATGTTGAGGAATACAGAGAGTTAATAAGAAGTTACATACCAAAGGCTAAGCGATCATAGAGTAACATAGAACAAACAAACATGTCATCCAATAGTTTCCCTGTCCTCATTCACTATTCTCTGATGCTCCTCGAATCACTCTTTGTTTCCATAATGGCAGTGACCTCATATCTTTCCAGTTCAATCCTTTGTGCGAACACCTTACATATCCTCTCAAAAGTCATCCTTTGATCCGTCCATCCCATTGGGACTATACTCTGTACAGAGCATCTGTGCTGCCGAAGCAGTCTCCTGGGCTATTGGGCACAATCCTTTGATGGGTGGTTTAATGTCTCCACATACTCAATAATACTGTGACAAGTGTGCACAGCTGGTTTAACGCCTCCACATATTCATTCACAACCATGTCTTCGTTTCTCAAACAATCATTTTTGCAACATCGTACATAATATGACCTTTATTTAAGTATTTTCTCCCTGTAAGCTGTGTGATGAATGTTAAGTGATGACGTCACGTGCCAAATTTCAAAATGAACTACATATCTGCGATCACAAAGTGATCACCAAGGGTAAGCCTCTCCCAGCACCCATGATCCAATGATGGCCATATATTTTTCAGACCTCCATATCACCTTGACCTTCAACATTTAGGGATAGAGTGTAAAATAAGAAAATGTGTCCCTATCTTCAATCTATCCGTAAAACTCAACATCATGAAAATAGGAGGAAAATTATTCAAGTTATGATCAAAAAGGTGTTTTTTGTTAATTTGGTCACAATCCGAAAATAGTAGGTCAGGGTGTTGGCTTTATCCTGGTGTTGGTTTAGTGGTTAGGGTGGTGGCTTGGGATCCTAGGGTCCTGAGTTCAAGCCCTGTTGGCTGCTGAATTAACACCAGGGGGTTGACTCAGCCTGTCATCCTTCTGAGGTCGGCGAAATGAGAACCAGTGTAGCAGCCAAAAAGCTGCACACGAAGGCAAGGGGTATTAATGGATAATTAAATCTGGTATTGGTGTGGCGCAGACATGATGGGCCAAATGGCCTGCTCCTGTGCAAAATTTCCTTGTAAAGGAGACGAATAAAATACCAGGTGCACAACCTCAGTGCAGGGACATCTCGGAAAGCCAATCGATCTTTGAGATTCTGCATTGGCATGAAATTGAGCGATGACAAAAAATGTGTTTTTTTTCAGAGCGTCATTTGATGTTGACCTTTAACTCGGAGGGGTATGATGCAAATTAAGCGTAAATGTACCTGGCTCTAGGCTAAAGAGAGCAATTTCGTTCTGATTGGACAAAAATTAGTCAAGTTATGGTAAAAGAAATGTAAAAGTTTCTATAATGAGGTCAAGATCATAAAATTAGATGAAGGTCAAAAAATATGTCAACCCCACATACTTTTTCTTCGCATTACTATGAAAAACTTCATTCCAAATGTCCCAGCCAGCTCCAAGATACAGCTTGGACATTAACAGAATAAAATGGGGGAAAAAAGATTTTTTTTAAACTCCAAATGGTGGTTTAGTACTCCTCGGGGTTTTAGAAACTCTGAGGTACCATTAATATTTGGGTGCACGAATTGCAGAAACAAACCATACAACAGGTATAAGTCTCCCACTATCCAATAGGTGGAGGCTTAATAATCTCTGAACTGTGAGGGATCCTTGAGAGTTAAAAGGAAATAAATTTGCATTTTAAAATTGAGTTACATAGGTGTCGAGAAGTACTGGGAATTGGGGGTACTTAGATACTGGTAAAATTGTGCAGGCTTGATGGGCCTGATGTAGTAGGCAAGTGAATGGGAAATTGTCAGGTCAGGCCAGATCAGATCTGTGACTTGCTACAGGTATCACGTAAACCTATACAAACCTGTTCCATGGTCGGGTTGGCGACGACGAAACCGTCTTCCCCACCAGGTTTCCTGGTGAGGAGGGTGTTTGGATATGGACACCCAGCAGGATTAAAAACAAAACCTGTCAAAGGGCGGAGGAGCTCCTTGTGAGCCAACGGCTATCCATATCTAGTGCCCAACTGTATCTGCGGACGTCCTCCTGCAGTTGGGTTACTTCTTATGAGGTTGGTGGCAGGATTTGCACTCCGGCCACCATAAAACCCTTCATTCCGCAAAACATTCTCGAAGCATAAAAAAATCTGAAAACCCACTCCATGAGAGTACCTCCCTTCGCAGGGAGGTTCCCTTTGCAGGGCAGCTCACCGGATGACGGGATTGGGGCAAAGTCGTCGGGACCCCCAATCTTTGATGATAGGAGTGAAACCATGGGGTAACATTCCCGGGTCAGATTGCAGGAGAGTGTGTCGGGGTGGTGCTGAGGTGTCGTCCACCAGACGGCATTCTCCTTGGGTTAATCTGAGGAGGTCCCTTTGGGTGAGTGCCTGGAATGTCCTATCCCTAAGAGAGGATGATCACCTGTCTCTGTTATCATCTGAGCTCAAGAGTTTGGACATCGGTATTGCAGCATTCTCTGAGGATCGGAGACCGGATTGCGGTGAGATCATGACACCTACTATTGGTCTGGTCACTCTGATGGTTACCATGCCCAAGGGGTTGCTGTAGCTGTGTCCAATAAGCTAACTCCAATGATAATTGAGGTAACACCGGTCAATGAGCGTATTATGAGACTAAGTAAGGATTTGTCACTCCTTGGGTGTCATTTCCCTGTTCTCTGTATACGCTTTGACTGAGGCGAGTGGTCTCACCTTGAAAGACGCATTCTATGCCATGCTCGAGTCTGTGGTTGATCAGTGCCCCAGGCGAGATACACTTCTAGTCTTGGGGGATTTCAATGCATCGATTGGAACTGATAGGGATGGTAATGAGACGTGTGTTGCTCCCCATGGGTCTGGAACTGTGAACCTGAACAGCACTAAGTTCCTTGACTTTGCAAGAAGTCATGGACTTCGGGTAGCTGGTTCATGGTTTCAGCACCCACAAGCTCATCGCTGGAGTTGGTATTCCAATACTGGGTGTGTGGCAAAGGAGATTGACCATGTGCTCGTTGATGGTCGCTGGAAGATGATCCAGAACTGCAAGGTATAACGGAGTGCTCATTTCCTCAATACTGACCATCAGCTTGTTGTAGCAACTCTTCAGTTGCACCTTAAATCAAGGAGAATGGTACCATCCCAGCCTAGGCTGTTGGGAAGCTCAAGGATGAGAGGGTATCTGAGGAGTTTGCGAACAGGCTGAGTGGAGATTTGGGGGGTCTGGGTGCTTTGGGAGATTGTGAAGAATTGTGGAGTGCCTTCAAGATCACCGTCCTTGATGTTGCCGGTGGATGTCTTGGAACTCACCGTAGGGCGAAGAATAATTTTGTCTCTCAAGGGACACTGGATACCATTGACCAGAGTCACAGGGCCAGGCTGAATGGCAGAGCTGAGCTGTTCAAGGAGCTGAGGCGTAAAACTGTACGTGCGCTAAGGGTGGACAAGGAGGCCGATGTGCGAGGAATCTGTGAGGGGGTAGAGCATCACCTGTGGTCAAGTGATTTTCGTTCTGCTTACAGGGGAATTCGTGCAATGCGTTCGTCCAAGCCCATCCCTCAGTGTACTGCAGTTACAGCAGAGGGTGGTAGGCTCTTGACAGAGGAGTCCGAAGTGAAGGCCCGCTGGGTCGGTTTCTATGAGCGGTTGTACCACCAGCTGTTGAGATGGACGTCAGGGGTGTTACAATCCCTGTTACTGACCCTCCAATCAACTGTGATCCACCTTCATTTGTGGAAACACAGGCTGCGGTGAACCAGTTGAAATGTGGTAAAGCCCCAGGGATCTGTGGCATCCATGCTGAACTTCTCAAGGCTGGTGGAAATGCTGCTCTCATGTCGTTGCATGCAGTTTTGTACTCTGCCTGTAACACAGGCATCATCCCAACTGATTGGAAGAGGGGCCTTGCTGTCCCTCTCTGGAAAGGGAAGGGTGATCGCCAAGACTGCAACAACTACCGAGGGGTGACACTGCTCTCAGTGCCGGGCAAGGTTTTTGCTCGGATAATTCTTGATAGGGTTCGCCACCATCTGCTTGAGCACCAGCGTCCAGAGCAGTCAGGCTTTACACCAAAGAGGTCAGCGATTGACCGTATCCTTGCTCTTCGGGTCCTCACCGAACGCAGACGAGAGTTTCGGCAGGGGTTGCTTGCAGCCTATGTTGATCTCTGTAAAGCATTTGATTCATTGAATCGGGATGCCCTCTGGAGGATTCTTGGTCTTTGTGGTGTGCCACCAAAACTGATCGATCTGATGTCTGAACTATATTCTGGGTTTTTTTTTTTTTCCTGGAGAGGGGCTGTTTGGAGATTGTGGTGGTACCATCTCTGACTTATTTCCAGTTGCTACTGGAGTTTGTCAGGGGTGTGTACTGGCCCCCACACTTTTCAGCGCTTGTATGGACTGGATTCTGGAAAAGATGTCGGAGAGATCAAGTTGCAGTGCATCATTTGGGAATGTCAAGATCTCTGACCTTGATTTCGCAGATGATGCAGTCATCTTTGCGGAGACTCTACATATCCTTTTGGGGGCCCTCGAGGTGCTGAATGGGAGTCAGAGCCGCTGGGATTACGGGTTTCCTGGGTCAAAACTAAGATCCAGGCTTTCAATGACATATTGGATGCTGCTGTCCCGTCTGTGCCTGTTTGTGATGAGGATGTTGAAGTTGTGGAGAGATTCACTTACCTTGGCAGTGATATTCATGTCTCTGCTGGCTGTGAGCCAGAGGTCAACAGATGTCTGCGTCGGGCCTGGGGAGTCATGGATTCACTTGATCATGGGGTTTGGCGCTGCCGGTACCTGTGCGGGAGGACAAAAGTCTGAGTCTTCAGGTCCTTGGTGCTTTCAGTCTTGCTCTATGGATGTGATACTTGAACTCTGACCAGGGATCTGAGACGGACACTTAATTCCTTTGGTACCAGGTCTCTTCGGAGAATCCATGGCTATCGCTGGTCAGACTTTGTGTCCGAGTGGTTGCTGAGAGAAACTCAAATTAGATTTGTTACCTGCATAGTCCGTGAGCGTCAGCTGCGGCTGTGTGGGCATGTGGTTCATTTTCCTGACGCTGATCCTGCTCACCAGATTCTCTCAGTGAGGGAGCCTCGTGAGTGGAGGAGGCCAATGGGCCGACCACGTGCCTCATGGTTACAGCAGGTTGATCATCATCTCAAGGAGATGGGGATGGACCAGGCATCTGCCATGGGGATGGCCAGACGGAGGTCCCTGGAGTACCAGCGGAAAGTGGACACAGCGACGTGCTACTGTGGTGCATGCTCCCACACCTGACCTGACCCGAATGGGAAAGGCAAATAGTGTCGAAGGTTTCCTGCTGCGTTGAAGTTTCTTTTTCTTGGAAGTCTGTGTAAATCTTTGTTAATGAAACAGTTGTACTTCATTTCTCAAGCCACAGATGGCATGTGAGAGGCACTTCCTGGTGCTTTAATGGTGGGAGTCGTAGGACAATTTATGCTGAAAGTGGTTTCCTCTTTGAGAGTGGTCTACAATTCTGCTTTGCTTACCAAGCTCATTGCCTGTGGCATACAAGGCTGCCTTAATACCTGGCTTTCTGACTTCCACCACTCTCACAATGGACCCCTCTCCTCCAGCCTCCCTCTCACCACTCTCACAATGGGCCCCTCTCCTCTACCCCATTGCTATCAATGGACCCCTTTCCCCCCTCTCATAGGCTGCAGTGTCCCAAGGCTATCTTCAGTCCAGTCTTGTTCCTACATAAAAGACCTCTCCAATGCTCTTCAAAACCATCTCTTCGTTATTTTTTTCAGATGACTCCACATTGGGTTATTCAGTGCCCCCATCCCACTGAATGCCTGGTATTGGCTTTATGGTTAGGGTGGTGGGCTTGGGATCCTAGGATCCTGAGTTCAAATCCCACTTGGCTGTTGACTTAATACCATGTGCGGTTGACTCTGCATGTCACCCTTCCGAGGTAGGCAAAATGAGTGCCAGCTTGCTGGTATCATGTGTCGGAGTGGCGACCCGTCCAGGATTGTGCCCAATAGCCAAGGAGACTGCTTAGGCAGCACCAATGCTCTGCATAGGGTATGGTCCCAATGGATGGATGGATGGATCCCACTGACAGGCAAATAGCAGCTGTCTCATTTTCTGGTCCTCTTGAATAGGTTGGATGCTGGTCTGACAAATGGAACATGTCTTTCAGTCCTGGCAAATCTCCGAGTCCCCACCCTGTCATTGGAGAGATCACCAAACTAACCCACCTTTCCATTTAAATAGTCAACCACTGGAAGAGGCTCAATCTCTTGACCTTCCAATGTGACCACAAGCGATAACCTCTTCCACACTAACCATATAACTAAGCTGGTTTCCAAAGCTAGCTATAGACTAGCCACACCCTGTCGTTCCCAGATATTCAGTGGAAAATCAAAATTACTCAAATCCTACATAGCAACTGTGATCCACCTTCGTTTGCAGACCCTCCAATCAACTGTGATCCACCTTCGTTTGTGGACCCTCCAATCAACTGTGATCCACCTTCGTTTGTGGAACCACAGGCTGCAGTGGTGAACCGGTTGAAATGGGGTAAAGCTCCTGGGATCTGTGGCATCCATGATGAAATGCTCAAGGCTGGTGGAAATGCTGTACTCATGTCGATTTTGCCTATTTTTTTACAAGACAATTTTCTACATCAATCGAGTTGGACAACACGCTCATTGACACCTATGATACTTGCATTATATTTAACCTGCTGGTTAAATGAATGAATGAATGAAGGGTTGAATCTCACTAAAGAATGGGGTTGGAGATCATTTACTATTACCTTTCACATAGGTAAAATCCTTTTGTTTTTTCAAAATTTTCAATTATTTTTTATTTTTGCGTAAAACACTCCATTGCACTCACTGATGAACCTCTGAAAGTTTGATGAAGATCTGTTTGGCCATCTCTGAGAAAAATGGTGGCACAGTCAGACAAACATCTCTATTATACAGGGTGCCCCACAGAAAACCAGGAAATTTGAGATTTTGAGATTTATTTTGCCGTATTTTACCATATCAATAAACTAACATATTAATTTTCTAACCGTTTTTTTTATTTATTTCAGAATGCAGCAGTTATCAAATTTTCAACGTGAGGTGATTGTTCTCTTTAAGAAAGAACATCCAACTTGGGGACTGAAGAAATGCCATAAAATTTTGCTGGAGTTTTTTAACGAAGTCACACCACCAAGACATCAACGAAGACATTCCAGTCAACGTGAAATCTGCCGGGAGCTACAGTTATCAAAAAGGGACAGTCTTTCGCATTCTTCAAAAATCTGACTTAAAGTGCTATAGAAGAATTAAATGCAATATTCTTACAAAAACACATCAACAAGCACGAGAACAAAAATGTCAGGCATTGATAGGCATTGTTTTGAAGGACACGAGAAGTGGAAGCAGGTGTGGTTTTCTGATGAAGCAAGTTTCAGTCTTCATGCACCTCTCAACCATCAGAATGATCGCATTTATCGTGCTGTACAGGTTAAAACAAACATTTCCGAGGATGATCTGCTGGTGGAGATGCATAAACAATAGCCTTCAATCATGTGCTACGTGCAGTCTCCTGGCATGGTAAAATAGAGTTGCGATTTGTTGAAGGGGATGCTGCTGGACAAGAACATCTTCCGTCGTACAGAAGAAAGAAAAAAACATGAATCAGCTCGTGTATAGAGATGAAATGTGCACCCAAATGTTCCATGACATAACCAAGTAATGGGAGGAGATGAATGGACATTGCAACAGGATGGAGCAAAGGCTCACACAGCCACGGACACTGTTCCTGGCTCAGAGTCAATACTCCTGACTTTATTGAACCTAACGAATGGCCATCCAAAAGTCCAGACCTCAACGTAATGGATTTTAGCATTTGGGGTGTACTGTTACATCACTTCAACTACAGAGGAGAGAAGTCAGGACATTCAATCCGTGAAAACTGTGTTGACGGAAGCTTGGAACAATATCCCGCTTGAAGTTATCCAAAGGGGACTGGAGTTGGTTAAACCGTCTACGCCGTTGCTCAGCGGCCCACGGAAAGCACTTTGAACACACATCTAACGTTTGCTTTTGTTTTGTTTGAAAAGAAAGTGTATCTTTGTTTTACACTACATCTAAGTTTGCTTTTGTTTGTTGAAAGAAAGTGGATCTTTGTTTTACACTACATCTAAGTTTGCTTTTGTTTTGTTTTAAATAAACTGTACCGAATTTCCTGGTTTTCTGTGGGGCACCCTGTAGTACAGAGAACAACAACAAACAAACAAAGGAAAAGGAGCAATTTAGCAGAGAATAGGAAAACGGCACTAAAATAGACATCAAAACTTTGTATTCATTCCTTCAATATGATCATATTTATGAAAGGTGATATTATCACTTGGCAAAACATTTCAACAAGATTGTCCTCCACAAGGTGAGATCATTTCTGGTTATGCCATGTGTAACGTGCAATGCTGTGCAGTGCTATGCCATGGTTCCCACCTGTAGTAGGCTCAAGCTAAGCTCATCAAACTTCTGTTGCAGCAGTTTCTGCAACTGTTGTTTTGACTCGTTCAACCTTGTGCAGAGTTTTTCTCTTCGATCCCCCTCTACTCTTACATCTTCGCTCTCCATCAACCCATCTACTTTCTCTTCCTCCACCTTCTCATCTATCACTAGCTCACCAAAGTTCTCTACAAGTTCCTGGTCATTTCTTGGTTCCACAGTGCTCTTCTGCGAATCTGCAAGCTTTGCAACACTTCCATTTGAGAGGTCCTCTCCACCGTTGTTCTCAACTTCACTCTGTTCTGTAGCCATGTTGTTACTGTCTATTACATCTCCAATTTCAAACTCAAGATTGCTCTGCAGATCTTGAACATCACACAATTCTTCCATTCTCATCTCCAGTTCCTCGAGCAGCTGTTGAGTCAGACAACACGACGGTATAAAATCCATTGCACACATTGTCTATTGCAATTGATCTTTATCGATTGATATCAAAACAGCACGTTTAAAAACTTTGTCAGAAATCTTTATATCAAGTTTTTTTCCCCTCATAAAAGGAAATAAATACGTAAAGTAAGTTACACGTGTAATTATTTTTATGAAAGATTTGTAAAAACAGTGGCTGATTAAAAAACAGTAATTTGAAGGAAACTTCAGAAACAGGAGAAGGTCATTTGGCTCATAATTGCTGGTCCATATCCACACCCTGCAAAATACTCCCATTCTAACACTATGCAGTGAATTTCAAACAGGGAATCAACTGTAGAAGACACAATTGCCGAGGTTTTACAAGAGCTACCCCAGGATATTTAACACTCACAACTTAACTGCAGACTCGAGAGTCAGCTTGATGTCTACATCCAAAGCATGGCACGGTCCGAGATGCAGCATCACCTTAAGGTATTGCTTCAAAACAGCAGTTTATAGTTAAGTCCAGCCCCATCAGACATCAAACCCAAACTAGATGACATGTGACCAAGTGAGCAACACATTGGCAGAATAGTAACATTTAACGAATGCCTTATGTGAGTGAGAGTGAAGTGGTAATGATACACACACACTACATCCATTTGAAAGTACCTTAAGCATAGACTGTGCTTGCTGTAGGATGCTGACAGTGCTTTCGGATGGCTGTTCAGCCCACAGGTTTAAGAACGTGTTCATTTCACGCCAATCAATGGGGTCTGGTGTGCCATCACACCGCATATACCTCTCCCACTGGAGATAGCCAACCAAAGATGCCATTAGACAATGGGTGAGATGCAGTACTCCATCACTGTCTACTTTGCTACACAATTCTCATTTGAAACATTACATAATTTAGAAATCTTTATTTCTTTTGCTGCAATTACTTTGTGATGGTTGAGGCTGCCTTCACTTTTTTTCTCTCTACAAGAGTGAGGCTCGTGGAAGAGCAAGGTTGAATGAACGGTGGGGTAGTGGGGCAACAATTGGGCAGAACCAGCAAGAGCATAAATGAAAAGGAAAGGAAGAGAGAGAGGGGAGAGAGAAGAGGGGAGGAAACACTGAAATCAGTAAGAGGGTTGGGCTAGGAAGGGTTAATGGGGGAAATAAAGATTCTGGGTCACGATGGGGGGTGACACAAGATGGCAGTGGACTACCTTCCTGAATCCCTGGAGGGAAGAGTGGAAAAAGGGGGAAAGAAGTGAGGAACAAAAATAATTGAGGTGTGCATTGCAGTCAGCCTGGATTTTGGACGTTTAACAAGGAGAGGGTTACTGAAAGAGCGTGCACATCATGGTGTTGTTGGGGAGGGTCGGAGAACTGAGAGAGCATACTGTTGTGGAAATGACTTCTAGAGGATAACATTGCTTAGCATCGTTTAGTTATCTCCATTGTGAATGTCTTCGAGTAAGTGTGAGGTAATTTAATCGAAAGGATATATATGCGTCACTTTATGTATAGATAGGCGAGTCCACCCTCCCTCTTGTGTATCTAAAAATCGCCAACCCTTTAAGCCTTTATTTATTGTTCTCTCCTCTGGAATCTGTCAGGTATGTGGTGTTTAGCATTTGGGTGGGCCACCAGCCCATAGTTTAGATGAGAAAATCCACTCCCATCATCTTGGCGGCCCACGCAGAACCAGCACCGTTGGGGTGAATGGTCAGGGAGGGGTTGCCCCACCTCCAGATTGTGCTTTGGCCCAATTGAGAGTAAGCATGGAGGGGGCATGTCACATCATGGTGGAAGGTGGTGGTCAGAGACTACAAATGCGCATGTAGCCAGGGGAAGGGAGTTGATATCCAGGAACCACTGTGCTGAAGGCTGCGTCGGTCTGCAGGGCTGCCACGTGACAGCCACACTCCAACCCAACCAGCCATGCCTCTCCTCCTCCTCCTCCTCGGGGGCCAGACAGCTGCAAGGACACACCGAGGCTGCCCCCTTGCATCGGTTCCAAACTGTGTCTTGCAACGTAGCTCGAGTATTTCCTGTCTTCTCACTCTATCTGTTGTCTATCTCATTTGGTATGAATGGGGCCTGAAGATAAATAACTAAGGAATCTTCTGATTGTTCGTTGTTTTGTGGGCACAGTGAATGGTATTGGATAAGGGGTTTTACTGAATCATTAATGTGTATTGCTTTTTTATATTCCCGTTCCTTGTGTGACTACGATTATCCATGTATATATTGTCGTGGAGGTGGCTGGATTTGAATCACGATCTGGACTGCAGTTGTCGCAGGGGTGCTGGGGTTCGATTCCCATGTCTTAAATTTGTGGTAGCCAGGTGGTTAACACCGTCCAACCTCCCAGGATGGTCGAGCGGTCTTTATTCCTAGGAGATGGACACGCTCATTGACATGGATTTCAGCGTGTGCTCGAAGGGTATGGCAGATGGCTACGCCGCTGTATGAGGGAACACAACAGAGCCCAGTGAGGACAATAGCGGACGGAGAAGGAGTACTTGAAATGGAACGGAAGGAGGATTACGGAGGATGGACAGCACGAGGGTGTTTGATCCGCGAACCCCTCTACAAATACACGAAATGCGGTTTTTTTAAAAGGGAATACAATTAATGAAACACAAATATTTATCAGAACAATAATGAAGATGAAATGAAACAAATATAATAAACAACTTCTATGATCGAGGCCTCACACACAGAGACGCAAACACAGCCAAAGGGTGACAAACGAAAATAACCCCCCCCTTTTTAAATACACTGGTACTCAGCCTGGCCAAGGGCTGGCCCTCGTCGATCTGGTCTTGGGGAGCTTCGTCCGGCATGTGCACTTGCAAGCAAAATGGCGCCATCTCTTGTCGAGCCTGGGAGGAAGGCGCCTCCACCATCCACGTGCACATGCAGGCAGGATGGCGCTTAACTTGTAGCAGCTTTCCACACTCCATACGCGCAAATCTGGCTGGCACCTCCTCGATCGGCTCTGCTCAATCTGCTCAATCTGCTCTGCTTGATCACTCCAGACGTGCAATCTACCCTGCTCGATCTGCTGTCTCCGAAGCCCCCTGCGCTTTCGCTCCTCCTCTGTCTTATCACCCTCTCTCTCCTCTGTTCCCAGGGTGTGGCCTCCTCGCCTCCAAAACCCGGGAAGGCATGGCTTCTCCTTCTGTGGGCCTGGCTTGGAATATATTAACATAGGGTAATCACGTACAGGGGAACTTATTTTTACTCCCTAAGCTAATTAACACTGCACCACCCCTCGTGTGCTGACACGTAACATGGAAGCTGACAGATTCCCTAACTTATTTACATCGACGTGCTTCTACCCGTCCTATGACCATGCTGCACCATTACAATCCTATCTGTATTATTAAATCAGTTCATCTACCCCCATAATCATATATATAACACATATACATATATATATATTCTTCTTCTTCTTCTTTCGGCTGCTCCCCTAGGGGTCGCCACAGCGGATCATCCGTTATGATCCGCATAATGATTTGGCACAGGTTTACGCCGGATGCCTTCCTGAAAGCAACCTGGTCGCCTCTTACGACACAGGATATGGTACAACTATTCTAAACCGGGCATACACCGGGCCCAGTACACTGGTACTCACTTCGCCGACCTCGGAAGGATGACAGGCTGAGTCAACCTCCTGGTGTGTATTAATTCAAGCGGCAACGGGGCTTGAACTCAGACCTTTGGATCCCAAGCCGCTACCCTAACCACTACGCCAACACCAGGCTATACATACAGTTATATATATATTATATATATATATAATATATATATATATACATTAATATTATATTACATATATATATATATTACATATATATTATATATACATATATATATACAGTGGGAGAACATGTATTCGATACACTGCCGATTTTGCAGGTTTTCCCACTTACAAAGCACATAGAGGTCTGTAATTTTATCATAGGTACACTTCAACTGTGAAAGACGAATCTAAACAAAATCCTGAAATCACATTGTATGATTTTTAAGTAATTAATTTGCATTTTTTGCATGAAATAAAAGTATTTGATCACCTACCAACCAGTAAGAATTCCGGCTCTCACAGACCTGTAGTTTGTCTTTAAGAAGCCCTCCCATTCTCCACTCATTACCTGTATTAACTGCACCTGTTTGAACTCGTTATCTGCATAAAAGACAGCTGTCCACACTCAATCAATCAGACTCCAACCTCTCCACAATGGCAAGACCAGAGAGCTGTCTAAGGAACATCAGGGACAAAATTGTAGACTTGCACAAGGCTGGGATGGGCTACAGACAATAGGCAAGCAGCTTGGTGAGAAGGCAACAACTGTTGGCGCAATTATGTAGAAAATGGAAGAAGTTCAAAATAACAGTCAATCTCCCTCGGTCTGGGCTCCATGCAAGATCTCACCTTGGAGCCTCAATGATCATGAGAAAGGTGAGGATCAGCCCAGAACTACACAGCAGACCTTGTCAATTGCCTGAAGAGAGAGTGGGACCACAGTATCAGAAGAAACCATAAGTAACACACTACGCCGTCATGGATTAAAATCCTGCAGCGCACGCAAGGTCCCTCTGCTCAAGCCAGCGCCATGTC
The DNA here is from genome assembly GCA_035128595.1 of Eptatretus atami. NCBI lineage: Eukaryota > Metazoa > Chordata > Myxini > Myxiniformes > Myxinidae > Eptatretus > Eptatretus atami. Next base: position 67,861,479 of record CM068956.1, read on the forward strand.
CAGGCCCGTCTGAAGTTTGCCAATGACCATCTGGATGATCCAGAGAGAATGGGAGAAGCATGGTGTCTGATGAGACCAAAATAGAGCTTTTTGGTTTAAACTCCACTCGCCGGTTAGAGAGGAGAAGAAGGATGGTACAACCCAAGAACACCATCCCAACGTGAAGCATGGAGTGGAAACATCATTCTTTGGGATGCTTTCTGCAAAGGGACAGGACGACTGCACCGTATTGAGGGGAGATGGATGGGCCATGTATCGTGAATCTTGGCCAACAACCTCCCTACCCTCAACAAGAGCATTGAAGATGGGGGTGGCTGGGTCTTCCAGCATGACAACGACCCGAAACACACAGCCAGGCAACTAAGGATGGCTCCGTAAGAAGCATCTCAAGTCCTGGAGTGGCCTAGCAGTCTCCAGACCTGAACCCAATAGAAAATCTTTGGAGGGAGCTGAAAGTCGTGTTGCCCAGCCGACAGCCCCAAACCTGAAGGATCTGGAGAGATCTGTATGAGGAGTGGGCCAAAATCCCTGCTGCAGTCTGTGCAAACCTGGTTAAGAACTACAGGAAACGTCTATCTCGTAATTGCAAACAAAGTTTCTTACCAAATATTAAGTTCTGGTTTTTCTGATGTATCAAATACTTATTTCATGCAATAAAATGCAAATTAATTATTTAAAAATCATACAATGTGATTTCAGGATTTTTGTTTGATTCCGTCTTTCACAGTTGAAGTGTACCTATGATAAAAATTACAGACCTCGTGCTTTGTAAGTGGGAAAACTGCAAAATCGGCAGTGTATCAAATCTTGTTCTCCCCACTGTATCTACATAACATATAACATATATATACATATATACATATACACATATATATATATATACATATATATTGTTGCGAATTCGCGCCCCGGCGTGCGATCGACGCGGGTAGCCAAAAGCGGCCGCCTCGCCACCGGAACGGACAATTCAGTGTACCCTCCGGAACTACCGCCCAGAGCCAGTCACGGGTGGGTTTACCTCACCACGATCGTGCCAATTGCCCACCCCGCAGGATAGGTTGTTCGCCAAACTCGACCGACCTAAGTACCTGCGCGGGTATTTAACCGGGCGATCGTACCTCGCCGCAGGTCAGCCTAGGACACGAACCGCTTAAGCAGTCCGTTCCGTGCTACAGTGATAACCGAGCGTGTTATCGCTGACCTCGACGGACGTGATTATTTATGGTGTCTAAACCCACTGCCAATCCTTTACGTATGCAGGATGGAGAGTCAATAAAAGAAGGAGACGAAGCAAAGCGGAACAATTGAACAAACACATTTAATACACACTCAGACAAGCACAGAAGGCACGTATTCAATCCACAATAATAATACAAGAGCAGTGAATGAAAGGCACGTATACACAATCACAGTAATAACAATAAAACAAAGAGATATTCCGACTAAGACCGACACCGCAACACTTCAAAACATTACTACTTCGTCAGACAGCGCCACCCACAGACATTCACACAAAAACCCCAAGGAAAAAGAAAGTTGCGACTTCCCTGAATGCGTCGTCCAGCGTTGCGTTCTCGACCTCGAATCCGAGCCTCCCCCGATGCGTCTGCGGCTCGCACCTCGCGCGCTGCACGTGTAGCCGCTCAACCCACGAACGGGCTTCCGCACTATCTCAGCGCGGATTATGGGGGAGGGGAATTGTGTGAGCTCGAGTCGATGAGGAAGGTGGATGCTCCGTCCGCTGCGTGGCCTTGGGACCGCGGGCTGATCGCCTTGGCACTGACAGAAGGCTCGTTCTCCTCCGAGCAGACGGCAACAGTCCAGGACGATGATGCGCCGTCTCGACTCTCTCCACTTCCCCGACTTGACTCGTAGACGAACTCTGACTTTGACTTGACCCGTAGACGAACTCTGACTTGACTCGACCCGTAGACGAACTCCGACTTGACTCAAACCCGTCTCCGACTCTGCCCCACCGCACTGCCAGACTGACTTGAGCTCCGTTCGGTTCTCCGACCCCTTCAGACTCGCAAGCTCCTTCCTACTCTTCCCCGTCTCACTGCTTTCCAGGCTGCCGCGAGCTCCGTTCCGACTCTTCCCCGTTCACTGCTTCCAGGCTGCCGCGAGCTCCGTTGTACTCTTCCCCTTTCCACCGCTTGACTCTCTCCAACCCGCCCGTGTGCGTCCTTTTATACCCCGAGGGAGGGCTGGGTATGTAATTTTCGGATCAAAAATGACCTCGGGCGGAGCCACGCTCGCCCATTGACGAGGAAAAGGTGGAACCTCCCTTGATCCAATTTCTGGGAAAAGTCCTATTCTCCCGTAAAGGAAGTGCCGGCGTTAGAAGTCCGCCGCGATTCTGGGCCGATGTTGGGCTGAAGAGGAATGTGAAGGCGGTTATAAGTCCGCCGCGATGCTGGGCCGATGTTGGCTGAAGAGGATGTGAAGGCGTTAGAAGTCCGCCGCGATGCTGGGCGATGTGTGGCGTCGTTGGAGAATGGCGGGCAGTGATGTTTCGAGTTGGTTTTGGGTGAAGGTAGTGCGTTCTTGGAGTTGTTTGGGCGTGGTGGTGGTTGGATTTGGTGGTGGTAGTGGTGTTTGTCCAAAATAACGACAGACAGAAAGGCTAACTCAAAGAAAAATCGCAGCCCGAATAAATCACACATAGTCCCTCTATACAACGGTTTTGGCTAACTACACATGGACTTATCGAGATATCTCACCTGAGACTCTTTATGGTTAATTGCGAATTTCCACAACCGTAACAATATATATATATATATATATATATATATATATATATATATATATATCCAGGGTGTTCAGTTGAGTACCCCATTTTGTGTTTGTGTATGTTACCCAGAAACGATCAAATGTCTGTCATTCATTCAAAATGCCGAGAATTGCTGGTGGTTACTCTGAGCATTCGTCATATATACACATTATATTCTGTCGAAGGAGGTGCTGGGGTTTGAGTTAACCCCCCGACCCAATTTGTCAGAGGCAGGCGGTTAACACCGACCAACCTCCCGGGACGGCCGAGCGGTTCCTTATTACTGGGAGGCGGACACTTTGATGACATATATTTCAACACGTGCTCGAAGGGTATGGTGGAGGGCAATAGCAGACGGCGACGGAGTACTCGGAATGGTGGACGGAAGATTACAGAGAATGGAACGGATACACAGGAGCACTGCATCAGGACAACATAAGGGGGTTTAATCCCCGAACCCACGACAATTACACAAATAGTTTCTTCAAAAGGAATACATTTAATGAACATACACAAATATTTACAAAGACAATAATGTGAAAGGAAATAATACCAATAATAAACAAATAACTCCTACAGTCAAGGCCTTGCACATGGACACAAATACAGACAAAGTGTGACAAAATAAAAAGAAACCCTCCCCCCCTTTTAAGTACACTGGTACTCAGCTTGGGCCAGAGATGATCCCCGTTGAACCCGGAATGGAGGTGCTTCCACAAACACGTGCACACCCAGGCAAAGTGGCGCTTCACTTGCAGCAGGGAACACACATGCCAGGCAATCCGCAAGCAGATTTTCACACACAAAGGCTCCAAATGTCCAAGCCTTCCTCTTTTCAGAGGTGCCAGCTGCCTCGTGCGGTCCTCACACTGACCTCATGTGTGCGTTCTGCCGAACTCTCGTCCTCTCCAGATGGAAGCCTTCCACAATCCCCCTGTGCAATGTGCCAGCCCATACTGCGCTTTCGATCACTCCCCTCTCGTCCCATGCAGTAGGAACCTCCCACGCCCTCTGCAATGCGCCCTATAACCTCCGCCTCCGGGGCATTAGAGATAGAGGAGAGATCTAACGACGACGACTCCGTCGGGTGGCAGCGAGCGGATGTCAGCCGTGCGGCATGGATGAACGGATTAATGGGGATAAAACCCGCCGCTAAACTCAGATCCGAACATGCTGGACAATTAAGAAGGAGACGGAAACGACTGGGAATATTACAAATGCTTATTTAAAAAAAGACAAAGGCAAGACAACGCAATATCAAGAAGGAATATTTACAATGAGCAAAAAACACTTATTCAGATTACTTACAAGAGGGCCGCACATGCAGACACAACACACAAATGAAAAGAAACCAGAGTCTTTATTGGACTCGCAGCCGTGGAGAGAGACAAGCTGGGGGTCAGAGTCGGTGGTTTACCTGACTGTCGGAGGAAGGGCGTGCTCCACGATGCGGCACCTGACAAAGGTCGTTGTCGGTCCCCAGTCGCACGTAGGGACTCGGGTTCGTGGCGGAGCTCGGTGGTGAACAATGGGGTCAGGAGGGAGTCAGGGTCGCTCTGTCCCTATGTTTTTAATATTGCAAGGCAGGCAGTCAAGCGGGAAACACGTCCTGAAACGACAACAACAGGAGAGGCGCCGCTTCCCGGTTTGGGGCACGCGGCCG
>CM068956.1:67880727-67895007 GCA_035128595.1 Eptatretus atami
GCCGGTACTTCCAGGGTCCCCTCCGTCTGGACCTTACCCCCCAGGCGATGCCAGGCCGATCCCCATCTCCTGAGATCTGGTCAAATCTGCTGCAAACCACGAGTACACGTGGTCGGCCATTGGCCTCCTCCACTCACGGGACTCCCTCGCTGAAGAATCTGTGGTTGAGCAGGATCAAGCGTCAGGAAACAGCCATCTGTCCATACATGCCGCAACTGACGCCACGGACCATGGCAGGTAACAAATCTCAATCCGAGTCTCTTCTCAGCAACCGCTCGTTGGACAACAAATCTGACCAGCGATAGCCAAGGATTCTCCGCAGAGACCTGGTACCAAAGGAATTAAGTTCTCCGTCTCAGATCCTTGGTCAGAGTCCAAGTCTCCCTCGCATCTATAGAGCAAGCTGGAAGCACCAAGGACTGAAGACTCGGACTTTCGTCCTCCTGCACAGGTACCGGCAGCGCCACACCCATGATCAGTGAATCCAATGACCCAGCCGCGACCCAGACGTCTATTGACCTCTGACTCACAGACAGCAGAGACATGAATACACTGCCAGGTAAGTGAATCTCTCACGACCTCAACATCCCTCACCACAAACAGAACAGACAGGAAACAGCAGCATCCAAAGATGTCATTGAAAGCCGATCTTAGTTTTGACCAAGAAACCCGTAATCCCAGCCGGCTCCGACTCCTCATTCAGCACCTCGAGGGCCCCCAAAAGGACAGCTAAAGTCCTCCGCAAAAGATGATGCATCAATCTGTGAAATCAAGGTCCGAGATCTTGGACATTCCAAACGTTGCATCCGCAGCTTGATCTTTCCGACATCCTCCCTATAAATCCATCCAATACAAGTCTGAAAAGTGTGGGGCCAGTAACACACCCGATGGAACTCCAGTAACAAACTGAGAATTAAGTCAGAGATGGGTACCACACCACTTCACAGCACTCTCAGTACAGATAGAAGTTCAGACATCAGATGATCAGTTTTGGTGGCAGCCCACGAAGACAAAGAATCCTCCGAAAGGGCATCGATTACTAAATCGAACGTTTACAGGAGCAACACTAGGCTGCAGCACCCTGGCGAACTCTGCGCGTCGTGAGGACCGAAGAGAAGGATACGGTAATTCGTTGACCTTTTGGTGTAAAGCCTGACTGCCTCTGGAACTCGCTCGGTGTAAAGTAGATGTGGGACCCTATCAAGAATTATCCGAGCAAAGACGCTTGCCCGGCACTGTGAGACAGCCGTCACCCTCGGTAGTGTTGCAGTCTTGCGATCCACCGCTTCCTTTCAGAGAGGGACACAAGGCCCTCTTACCAATAGTTGGGATGAATCCTGTGTTCAGCAGCAGCCAAAACTGCATTGCACGACACGAGTGGAGCATTTTCACCAAGCCTTGGAAGTTCAGCATGTGCAACAGATCCTGGAGCTTTACCCCGTTTCAACGGTCCTCTCAGCCCGTGTTTCACAAGCGAAGGTGGACCAAATTGACTTGAGGTCAGCCAACAAGGATTGTAACCCATTGTTAGTCAACTCGAACAGGCTGGTGGATCAGCTGGTACAAAACCGTCAAAGTAACGACCCAGCGGGCCCTTCATTCAGACTCTCTGTTTAAGAGCTACGCTCTCTGCTGTCTAACTGCAGTGCTCCGAGGGGATGGGCTTGGATGACGCAAATGCGCAATCCCTGGTAAGCGGGACGGAAATCACTGTCCAAGGTGGATAGCTCTACCCCCTCACAGATTCTCACATAGGCCTCCTTGTCACCCCTTAGTCAATCGTACAGTTTTACGCCTCAAGCTCCCTGGAAGCCAAGCTGCGCATTTCAGCCTGGCCTGCAACTCTGTCAATGGTATCCATGTCCCTGAGAGACAAAATTCTTCTTTGCTGCGTGATGTTCCAAGACATCCCCGACATCAAGGACGGTGGCTGAAGGTTCCATAACTTTAAGGACCCCCAATAGCACCTCAGACACTGCCCCAGGCAATGTCCACTCAGGCCGCTGTTCGCAAACTCTCAGTAGGACTCTTCATTGAGCCTGGCTGCAAATTCAGCCTAGGGTGATGGTAAATTCTCCCAAGGATTTAAGGTGCAGCTTTAGAGTTGCTACAAAAAGCCGGTGGTCAGTATTGGGGAACTGAGCATCTCCGGTAGACGAACCTGCGTTGGATCATCCTCTCAGCGTCCGTCAACTAGAGGAATGGTCAATCTCCTTTGCCACACCCGCGCCACACAATGCAGGTTGGAAATACCAAAGTCACGATGAGCTTGTGGGCCTGAAACATGAAACAAACACCACTGAAGTCCACCATGACTTTCGTTGCAAAGTCAAAGGGAACTTAGTGCTATTCGATTCATAAGTTCTGACACCATGGAACCACAACGTTCTAACCATCCCTACAGTTACCAGTCGATGCATAATGAAATCCCCCAAGACTAGAAGTGTATCATCTGTCCTGGGGAATGATAACCACACAGACCCAAGCGTGGCGTAAGAATGTGTCCTTCACGGTGAGAGTCACTTCCGCCAGTCGGAGCATAGACAGAGACCAGATGGAAATGACAACCTAAAGAGTGAGAAACTTAGTCTTCATCAAAAACGCTCGTTGACGTCCGGTGTTACCTCCAGACATCATTTTATCTTTTTATTGGGGTCAGCTTAATTGAAACGCTAGACAGCAACTCTTGAAGTAATGGTATCTCATCAGAGCGACCAGACCAATAGTAGGTTAACCACCCACCGCATTATCTCGCGCAATCGCGGTCTGCCGAACCTCAGAGAGCTGTGCAATAACCGAGTTCCAAACGCTTGAAGCTCAATGATAACAGAGACAGGTGGATCATTCCTCGTCTTAAGGATAGGATTCCAGGCACCCATCCCGACAGGGAAGCCTCAGGTTAAATCCCAAGGAGAACCGCGTCTGGTGGACACATCCAGCACACTCGCACATCCTATATTCACTTCTAGCCAGAGCTCGCAAGCACTCTCCCAGCAATCTGACCCAGGGAGGTGTACGACCGCGCCTGGTTTCCCTCCTGCTTTCATCAAAGATATGGGTCCCGAAGGCTGCCCCAAGTCTTCCGTCACATCGGTGAGCGTGCCCTGCGAGGGGAAGCTGCACAGGAGGTACTGCGTGTCCACCGGAGTGGGTTTTCCAGATTTGTTTTGCGTTTGTGGTGTTTTCTTTCGCGGAATGAAGGTTTTACAGTGGCCGGAGTGCAAATCCTGCCAACCAAACCTCCTAATAAAACAGTAACCGCAACTGCAGGAGGACGTCGCGCAGACTCATCAGTTTGGGCACTAAGATATGGGATGGCCCGTTGGCTCACAACGAAGAGAGGACTCTTCCGCCTCTTTGGTCGGTATCAAATTAAAGCTACACTGAATGTACATTGCAACCATTATACTGTCCAATGAATTCGTTTGTTGGAGACTTTTGGTCCAATGAAATGTCAAAAGGTATGATTGTGTGAAATATACATCAAAAATTAATATTTACATTTATGTCTGTAATGAAGAGAGGAAAGTCAACTTCTACTTTAATTAAAAAGTTGGTCAGGTTTTGATTAAAAAAAGGATTATATTCATTTAAATGTTTGTTTTGTAGTCCTGACCCATCTTGGTCCTCTGGAAAAAAAAATATAGCTTCTCCTCAGGCGCTATCAATCATATTGTGGCTAGAGCTGTCTCTACTGCCAAACATCACACATGTAAATTGGACAAAAGTTACCCATTGTAATGTCAACACCTTGTTTCAATTAACACTATTCTGGTCAGTTTTAATATTTTGAGCACCAGCTGTGATAATTTTGTATGTAACAAGGCATCTGTGAATGTAAATTATTTACATGATATTATCATGAATTTGAGTCCTTCCCCTGTATCACGTAATAAAATAAGCAGTTCACCAAACACCACACCTAAGTTGAAGATTGTTGTGGTGTGTCATAATTAACGACAAAAATCTAATACCCAAATAATTATATCAGAGTGTTATAAATGTAAAAAATAGTAAGCTCTAAGGATACAAGTAGACTGGTTATGTCAAATTTTAAAAAAGTACAGAAGGCCTTTTAAAACAAATGTGAATGACATTTTTAATATCAGTTGTAATGGGTTACGTCAAATTAAAAAAAGTACGGAAAAAAAGGGCCCCCCCCCTTAAGAGACAAAATCTCAACGACAGTTTAAATACCGGTCGTAATGATTTTCAAACTTACAAATGTAATAAGAAGGCCTTATAAAACCAATTCTCACAACATTTAAATTTCAGCAGATTGCTAGTTTTTTTTAAATTATGGTAATGGTTTATTACAATGACTAAAGAATAAGATTAACATGTATTTTTTTTGTCAATTAAATTATGTTGATTCCGCTTTAATTTGACTTTCCTAAACATATCGCTTTACTTCAGTAAATTTGTAATTAATTCATGATTGTTTTAATATTGTATCAATCTTGTGAGCCTGGACTCTACTGTTACAACAGCCCTGAATAATATCGTTTTTTGTAACCTTAAGGGAACAAATTAACCAAATCGAAAAGATACTATAAATCTAACTAGTTCCACATCATCAAAATTAATGATTAGTATATTTTTAGACCATCAAAAGTTGTTTTGCCCCACTTCCCGATTTTATATTAGCTGGAAGAGGGATGGAGGGATCAACACTCTCACAAAACTAAGTTACATTTAAGGACTCAATAATCTCTTTTGATTTGTTCCCTACCCTAAATTAATCCCCAATAAATGCAATACATACTTTCTTATCAATGAGTTGGCAATGTTGAAATCTTGCAACTTTTGTATGATACCAAACATGATTATTATGTTTACATCAATAAGAAGGGTAATCCTATGGAAATGGGTGTGGCTTATAATGTGATATCAAAAGGGGTCACTTCGGGTCAGGATCAGCTTGACAGAACTTTTTAAAATTCAAGCATATAGGGTAATGTAATGTATCTACCATGTACATCCAAATTTTTTTTGTCAGATTTTTTTTTTATTACACACTAATTATGCTTCAGGATAAGCGGCAAGGCCAGGGCAAGTAGGGGCGTTCCGGACTGGTATTTTGATGAGAAGCTTTCTCAATTTTAAATATATGATTTCCCATTTAAAATCGATTGCTCCTCGTACAAATACTTGTTCGAATCACCCCATCGCTCCCTTTCCCTGTGGTTTAATACTGAACTAATGATTCCTTAGAATGAAAAAAGAAACGATATGAATTTAAGTCCTGAATTGTCTTTATAGAGCTATGTAAGAATTACGTAATATGATATGACCTCATTTGACCCAAAATACCTCTAAATGACCCCACATGATGTATATTTATTTATTGAATCATTTTTTTTGCAAATGTTCATGTCATTACCTTTCATATGATAGCACACATGAATATATTTTACATTAATTTTACAGTAAAACGTATTGCGGAATATGCCAAAAAAAGGGCGTGGCTTTTACCGTCATTATTGAGGGTCAAGTGGTCCAAGATACAGTTGGCAGACAGCAAAATTGAAAATCAAGCCATACCAAAAATTTAGGTAGAGAAAAGTGTCTTGCCAAGCTTTTCCTCAAAACCGCTCTTGGGTGTTATATTCAGAACTTGACGAGTCTATTTATTCATTCACACCAATTATAAATGCTTAAAGAGGAAATTTTCTTTGACACTTTCTACTGACGAGATTACAAAGAGTTGTTTCCCTTGCTCTCTTGAAGGTAGACACAAACTTGTTCTGAGCTTGTGGAAGGGAACTGAGATTGCCTTCAGTAGGATTAAGCCTTTCCATGAGGCGAAGCAAGGAACAACTAGCTCTCGCCACAGCTTCAGTGTACCATGGGCGGGAGGAAGGGAAGCCCAACTGAGTGAGATGGGAGAGAGAGAGAAGAAGAGAGCGAGAGAGAGAGAGAGAAGCGAGAGGAGAGAGAGGAGAGAGAGGAGAAGAGAGAGAGCGAGAAGCGAGGAAGAAGAGAGAGCGAGAGAAGACAGCGAGAGAGAGACACGAAGAGAGACAAGCGAGAGCCGAAACATAGCGAGAGCGAGACAGCGAGAGCGAGACAGCGAGAGCGGACGCGAGGCGAGACAGCGAGAAGCGAGACAGCAGAGCGAGACAGCGAGAAGGAGACACGAGAGCGAGACAAGCGAGAGCGAGACAGCGAGAGCGAGACAGCGAGAGCGAGACAGCGAGAGCGAGACAGCGAGAAGCGAGACATGCGAGAGCGAGACCAGGAGAGCGAGACAGCCGAGAGCGAGAACAGCGAGAGCGAGACAGCGAGAGCGAGACAGCGAGAGCGAGACAGCGAGAGCGAGACAGCGAGAGCGAGACAGCGAGAGCGAGACGAGAAGCGAGAGCGAGAACAGCGAGAGCGAGACAGCGAGAGCGAGACTGCGAGAGCGAGAAGCGAGAGCGAGACACGCGAGAGCGAGACAGCGGAAGCGAGACAAGCGAGAGCGAGACAGCGAGAGCGAGACAGCGAGAGCGGACAGCGAGAGCGAGACAGCGGAGAGCGGACAGCGAGAGCGAGACACAGCGAGAGCGAGACAGCCAGAGCGAGACAAGCCAAGCGAGACAGCGAGAGGGAGACAAGCGAGAGGAGACAGCGAGAGAAAGACAGCGAGAGCGAGACAGCGAGAGCGAGAACAGCGAGAGCGAAGACAGCGAGAGCGAGACAGCGAAGCGAGACAGCCAGAGCGAGACAGACAGAGCGAGACAGCCAGAGCGAGACAAGCCAGAGCGAGACAGCCCAGAGCGGGACCGAGAACGCGAGAGCGAGACAGGCGAGAGCGAACAGCGAGAGCGAGACAGCGAGGCGAGACAGCGCGACAGCGAGAGCGAGACAGCGAGAGCGAGACAGCGGAGGGAGAACCAGCGAAGACGGGAGACAGCGAACGGGAGACAGGAGACAGGAGACAGAGAGAGAGAGAGAGAGAGAGAGAGAAGAGAGAGAGAGAGAGAGAGAGAGAGAGAGAGAGAGAGAGAGAGAGCAGCAATTTCTTCAAAATAATTCCCAGGACGAGTTGATGTCAGAGAGGTAGAAATGGGAATAGCAGTCTGGAAGTTTGATGGTGCTTGATCTCTGCCAGTCAGCCCTAGTGAAATGCCAGACTCGTCAGCACTGAGGCGGTTTCGCTAATTAATGATCAGAGAAGATGTCTAACTTTGAACAAAGCCACGTGTCAGAAGAACCGATTGGAGCAGAGGAAGACAACAGACCATTTTCAGGGAAATTGGTCAAAATCAGATCCCAGAAGAGATGGAGTACCTACCATTGGTTGAAATCTGGGTCGGGAAGTTGACCGATGAGTAAGTCCCCATCGAGTTGCAGAAGTTCCTTTTGCTGAAGTGCCATGGCAGGTGAGAGAGGTACGCCACACCAGTCAACTGGCATGAATGGCAATTGAAAGTAACGTTTGAGATGCAATTCACTGCACTAGGCAATTGCTGTTTTTAGTTACAGTCAATCGGATGAAAATTCATGATTTAGAAGTTGACCTTTTTACCTCAAAATCAATTGGTTTCCCCAAAAATAGCTGGTCCAACGTGATTTAAAATTCTCAATGAGGCAATGACACAACTGCTGTTAAATTTTTCAAGTCAATCGGATGAAAATTGATTTTAGAAGTTTGACCTTGCCATTGACCTTCGACTCAAAATAGTTGTTTTTCCCTAAATTCAGTGACCCAATATGCAAATCCTGTCACTTTCAGTAAATTGGATGAAAAAGATGGATTTGACATTTGAACCTCAAGTGGACCTTTGAACCTCAAAATCAAATTGGCTTCTCAGTTGTGACAACTCACACTTGGTAGGTTTCATCGACAATCCGGTTTAGAATTGTGACCTGTGGCGGATTGACAGAACAGACAGACAAACAAACAATAACAAAGTCGAGCGCTAACATACTTAAAAATCTTCCATTTTGCAAGTAACAAACAGGGTCAAAACACAAATCTCATGTCCACCAAAGGTGGACCTGAGGACTATAAAGGCACTTGGGAGAGTGCATACCTCCACCAGGCTGAACAGGTTAACGTTTTACAGCCCACTGATAGGCCAGATCTGCATCTGCACACTAAATCAAAATCAAGTCAGCTTGTTTCTTCTCTCAAAAGTTTTATTTTGGTTGAGGTGGGTGATCAATAATCGATTGCAACTTTAAATTCACAAATAAAATATAATCCAAGATGAAATAGAAAGCAACAGACTCTTGCTGGACATTTCCTAAACTCTGCAGGTTGCTGGATATAATAAATCAAAGTTTGCAATAATGCTTTTTTTTAAAAATACAAGAAGAACAAGAACCAGGAAAGGAAAATTACAAGGGTTCTGTAAACAAACAAAGGTGAGATGACCGAATTTATAAGGCAACAGCATTCGGATATTAAAGTGATGAAAAGATCATATAAAGCCACAAAAAATTAAACTGAACCATATTCAAACCTAAAATATGTTATTGGAAGGTAATGTTAAAAATATCAAGGAACTAAAACGACAACAGGAAATGCCCCCATTACCATTCAATGTGCATCTCCTCAAGGGTTTAAAAAACAGTCACATAGGCGGTGGCCTCCCGCAGGTCAAGGACAAAATGTGGCCAGAGGAAAGAACGAAGGGATAGGTTTTGAGGTGGTGGTGCTGTGTGGCCCACAAGATGATGCTGCCAATGATGAATAGCAAACACAAGCAATCAAGCAGAAAAAAATAGTCAGCCAAAGTAGAGTAGGTCTGCAAGAGGGGAGGGCAGGTGTGCATATCATCAAATGTGTGTTCAGGTGAAGCTCTCATTTAAACAAATAAATAAAGAAAGAAAAGCTGAAAAACATTCCGCTACCGCAAACAAATAAAACCACTCCTACCAGCAATTGTGTCATTCTTTTGCATTTTGTGGCCGACTTAGCATTCCACCAGGACACTTGATATCGGTAATCCTTCATTGAACTGTGTATCCTGTGTTTGTTCCTAAGCTTCATCTTAATGTCCGTCCTTGTATACATTGTTTAAGGACTGTGACATCCACTCTGTCCTTGGACTACACAAGTACATGTGCAAGGTTCCTGCATGAGCCCTTTGATGCTACAAACCCCAAAACTTCCAATAACTTGAAAAGGAACAGAGGCCTCACAACGAATAAATGATAAGCACGATTTCCAATAACGTGACGATCTGACTTTCGCCGTACTTTTGAAAATGAGGCTTTTAATATTTGACCTTTTGTCACAATTAATGTTTCGTTATAATTAGCCAATGCAGCCAGCGATAAATTTACAAGAAAAATGAAAAACACACCTATTAGCTTATGTTTAAAGACCCCCTGCTAATTTGAAAAAGTCCATTTTGCCATGAGAGAGGGAGGCGAAAGACTAAGTCGATTCCAGAAATTTTAAATGATTGAACACAATTTTGAGGAAAAAAAATAAGAAAAACACATTTGGATCAATTAACCGCAAGTCGAATATTCCTGAACGAAATCCGCATCCCTCTCCCTCCACCCACCTTGTTTTCCAACGCTGACCAATGCCCTTGCTCTTTTTTGGGCAGTAGTCTGTGATGATGCCCTGCCAAGATAATCCAAAGTTTAAATCTCTCCATACTTCCAAGTTAAATTAGTCGTAAACTCGTTTATTTTCACACAAAAGACATTAATACTCGAATGTGAGACACAAAACAAAATCGACGTAAGAGATACGCAAAATATGGAAGAATTGCAACTCCATGTATTCCTTTTCCAATTACCGCCTCCTCTCATTCTAGCCTTCCCCTTCCTCACCAAACCCCTCCCACCCCCATTATATTAGTTTTTATATTCCCAAATCTTCAGATTAAACTACGCAATTCCTGATTTGGTTGAAAATATAGTGCAATTAAATGTTATATTTTTTTTGTGAAACTCTCGTGGATTGGCTCACTACGGCTCGCCTACCCACACGTCGTTACAGGATTCATCAATATTTGCTGTGTTTGTCATGTTTACACAATCAGTATTGCAAACACTTATTTTTTGTCAAATTTATTTTGTAATAATTAAAATTTATTATAATTTATTTATAATCTTTAAAAAGGTCCCAAGTAGTCTAAAGCTCTGAATGGTCAAAGTTCAAAAACTATACTTAATCTATTTGAAAGGGTGGAGGGGTCTAAATTGGTGTTACGGTTCCTAAAGGGGTCTAAAGGTTTAAAGGTTCTTTTGGGGTCAAAAAGGTGTCAAGTGTGGAAAGGGTCTTCAAGGCCAATGGAATTTAAAGGGACTTATAGGTGCCAAGCGACTTTTTGGTCATCTGGGATCTTTGGGTCTCGGGAATTTTTGTGTCTTTTGGGGTCTCGGGAACTTTGGGGTTTAGGGTCTTTGGGTATTTTAGGTTCCTTGGGACTTTTGGGTCATCAGTCTTTTGGTCTTCAAGGTCTTTGGGTCCTGAAGGTCTTTTGGGTTCATGGATCTTAAAGGGTCTTCAAAAACGATAGAAGGGGTCTCAGCAATCTAATGGTTGAAAAGGTACATTCGTAAATACCAAAGTACGCAATTAATAGACGTACGTTGTGAAGTCAGGATGCAACTGACGTTCAAACAGTAAGTAAACAAATAGACATATAGTCCACACGCTCCACTGCCTCATGGGCTTCCATAAGGATTGTACTTTTAGTTTTTTAGCTTATCTGTGAATTAAAATTTCCAGAAAAAGGTTGGCATCAACGCAACCATACGTCCGTCTCCTTTTTGACGTTGCTCCAGCAAACCGCTGGGGCGATCCGGCTGAAATTTGGCAACAGCATTCCTCTCCTGACTGGTAAAGAGGAAATTACAAAGCTCGGTTCCGCGGTCACAATGAACGAAAGTAGTCAAAATGGCCAACAGTAAAAATTCCTTCAAATCTTCTTCTCCAGACCCACCAGTCAGAATGCTACCAAATTAGGTTTAAGCAAACATTAAGCCCAGGGTAGGGATGTTAAATTGCGAAAGGTCATGCATCACATGACGGGTGTGTCAAAATGGCCAACGTCCATTTTTGGGAAAAATCATGTAAATGCCTTTCAAAATCCTTCTTCTCCAGACCCACCAGTCAGAATGCTACCAAATTTGGGCTACAACATTAGGACATTGGTCGTGATGTTAATGAACGGAGACCAGAAGTGTGTCAAAATGGGGTCTCGCAAATTTCCTTCCAAAATCTTTCTTCTCCTGATCCAACCAGTCAGAATGCTTAGCCAAAATTTGGGTTAACAACATTAGGCCAGAGTAGGGATGTTAAAAATTGCCGAAGTCAGCCAATCACTTGACAGGAAATGGTGTCAAAATGGCGTCACGGAAATTTTCCTTCCAAAATCCTTCTCTCTTGGAACCGAGCAGTCAGAATGCTAACCAAAATTTGGTTAAACATTAGGACAGGGTCCATGATCCTTAAACTGCGAGGACAGGAGGTCAATGATTCTTAAACTGCGGAGGGTCATTGCTGATCACTTGACTGAAGTTGTCAAAAATGGTGGATCTTTTCGTAAATATTTGGGAAAAATCACGTAAATATCCTTAAAAACCTTCCTCTCCAGACTCATCAGTCCAGATGCCTAACAAAATTTGAATTGCCACATTAGGCCAGGACAGCAGATAAGCTGCAGTCCAGTGGCCCTATTTCTTATATCTGTAGATTAGTAGTGATCAAGCGATAATGATCGAATTCGTCCTCATAACCCAATAATATTATCTTGCTTTCTTCGGCAATTTTCTTTCCCTCCACACCCCATTCTCCGCTTTCCTCCCCCCTCAAATTTTTCCCATTCCCTGAGCAGCACACAATTTAAAATAGCCCCAGCACCAACACTCTGGATTACAAGGTGTGAACCGTTTGTTCCCATCAAAACTTTTTGCAACATGTACTGAAAGCGTCCCACAGAGGAGGAAAGGAGTGTCCCGAAACGGGTCAATGTCACAAGCCCCAGATGGAGTTCAATTAGTTTAGGTTTAAACCATCACCAAAAAGTCACAAGGGTGTAATGCACAACTGCAGAAACTGTCTGCAGCATTAAATAACGCTGAATGTAGAAATGCATCGATTGAAGTCCGAACGATTCAACTTATAATTTATTGACACGTCTCAAGCTTTCGATAACAGCCTCTGGGCAACCCACTTGCTCTCAAACTCTGGCATGTGGCATCCTTGATATTAAAGAAAAAAAATTCTGGAAAAGCAAAGAGCTTGCTGGTCTGCTTTCTAAAAAAAATTCAAGCAGCAAAGTGACAAATGTAATTTCCTACACTAAAGAGTCCCTACCAAGTAAAAAGAAACAGCAGCTGAAGGAGGACTCTTAACTTCATTCATATATATATATATTATTATCAACGAAGGCAATGAAAACTGAAACTGACTGCAATGCAATCATATACCTTAATGCACAGGGTGCTTTGGTTCTTCAGATTCTCCCTTTTCATCTCAGGTGGTTCAGTCTGGTCACCAAACATGGCAAAACAAGTTGTCATAAAAACACAACATAATGTAATCAATAAAACATTACTGTGCCAAAAACTATGGATTATTCCAATGAATATTATACCAGGCGTGGCCATAAAGTCCTGGAAACATAGAAAATATGTCATTCTGTTACAAGTTTGAAGTGGCCCCTGTGGCACGTGGGCTGCACGCTCGAAAGATCTGAACGCCCTTTGATTACTTACTTCTTCTGGGGTATTCTGAAGCGGCAGGTTTATTCAGGTGAAAATCAGACACGGAATCATCTGAGGCAGAACGCATCACGGATGCATGTGCAGAGATTGATGGAAATGCTGCAATTAATGCACCGCGTTCATTGCATATTCTTGCACAGAGCATTGAACTGTGGCTTTCTATGAAGGGACAAAACATTGAACAATATCATGTATTGTAATGTAATGTCATAAACCATTTATAATGTATATTCGCCATGTTTCCAGACTTTAGGCCACCCTGAACTTTACATTTTGGGTAAATTCCTCAAATTATCAGTGATAACAGTCATAATGTGGTTTATTATTTCGAAATTAAACAGCCTTTAATAAATGTGCATGAAATAAACCTGCTGAGTATAAACAAGATCAGTGTCGTTTTTAAATCCACATCAAAGTCACACTTGCATTCTAGCACTACCTTCTTGAGTGCCATCACTCTTCTAAACCGATCCTCTCTGGATACGACTGAAGCACTTACAGGCATATTGTGCCAAATATCTGTAATACACTCCACAGTGCTGTCAGGTTTGTTGGGTTGTACTTGTTCTTCTCAGTTTCCAGTAATCCTATTTTGGCCTCGCATGAGGCTCATCACCAGCTATAACCTTGTTCTCTCCAAGTACTGTATATATTACAGAAGAAGCCATGTTTTGAGATTCATTCTTATTGGAATTAATCTTTTTCCAAATAAACGATTTCTCCTAGGAATGCAGCATGGCTGAAATGCAGGGAATTTCAAGCCATCTCTTTTTAAAACAATGGGACCTAACAAAAAGAGTACAAGTTTTCCTCCAATAAAAGCTGCTCGATACAACAAGCAGTCACAAAGCCCCCCCCCCCCCCCCCAGGTTTAAACATTAGCTCAAGATTGTGTTGCAAAGTAATATTCATTCGAGATCTTCGAGAACACAACTGAATGTCTCCCAGTTTTTAAAAAAAAGGCTCAAACTTCAATCATCAGACTAGAGTAGCCTATTCCATTGTTCAGTTGGTCCAATTTTTGGTGCTGCCCTTGCAAAATTTTCAGTCTTTCACTATATTTCTTGATGGTCTATTTACTGCAACTCTCCCAATGGAGAACTGCAATCGCTTTTTGTACACAGTGCTGGAAAGAGAATGTTAATGTTCAGGCCGTTTCTCATAATCCCATGTCAGCTGCTGACTTTGATTTTCCTTCCGATTTACGCAAGCTGCAGCAACTCAAGTGCTTATCTTTTTGCCCTGGGGAGGTCTTCTTCTGGTCTAACACCTGGCCTTTCTTTGTCTTGGTACGGAGCCAGTTTACTTTCAGGCGTTGCAAATGGTAATCATCTCACAACCGTTGTAAGATATTCAGCTTTTTCCTGCTATTTCCCTCAGAGTGTGTCTCACAGAGTTTTTGATCTTCAACATGCTGTTCTGTTGCGCAGACACAGTTGGGCACTAGATATGGATGGCCGTTGGCTCACAAGGAGCTCCTCCGCCCTTTGTGGTATCAAATTAAAGCTAATGACATGTACATTGCATTCATACTGTCAATGAATTCGTTTTGTATGAACTTTGGTCAATGAAATGTCAAAAGGTCATGATTTGTGT
>CM068956.1:67906030-67920053 GCA_035128595.1 Eptatretus atami
GGGGGGTGAAAATATAACCCCCATCCACCTTCGGTGGTGGAGATAATAATGTATATCGCAAAAAAAAACTTTTTCAATCTCCTGATTTATTACCCTCGCCGAAGGAGAGAGTATTGCATTTCGGTCCGTTTGTCTGTCTGTTTGATTGTTTGTCAGCACAGAACTTTTGTGTTTTTCTCCGCAACTGCTTGTCAGATTGAGACGAAATTTTCACCATAGGAGTGACTGCTCATGTAGAATGTTTTGTTGATAATTATGACGTCATAGGTCACGTAGTGTGGTAGCCATGTTGGAAAAACGGAAAAACTTTGGACCTCTGTGTCTCTGAAACTGCACGAAGGAAAAAACTGAAACTTGGCACATAGCAAGTACTCCTCATGGGGAAAAAGTGTGATTTTTTATGACGTCATAAGTGTCTTCGTTATGACTTTACAATTGCATATGTAGAACACTACATCCGATCAGAATGAAAAATTATAAGTGTCATCTCGGGATAAAAAAAAGACAAAGAAAAGAAAACTATTAAATTGTTTGTTTAAATTATTTAAAACTTCAACTGCATAGACATGTCTTTTTTTCCGGCGATAAAATATTTCCCTGGAAACTACCCCCACCCCCCACCAACCCCTATTTACATTCATCTTATGGGGAAACTGGATTTGGTTAAAGTTGTTTCAGTTAGTCACATTTTTCAAGAATGTAACGACAACGTTAAGCGAGGACTGTGTGTGTTGTGTGTGTGTGTGTGTGTGTTGTGTGTGTTATATATATATACATATATATATATATATATATATATATATATATATATATAGTATATATAGTATATATAATTCGAAATGAACAGGATAGAACCAACATTATAAATATATGTGGAAAAATTACAGGCCAAGACCGGGAATTGAGCCCAAGTCCTCTGGCAAACCGTACCAGTGCTCTGCCATCTGAGCTATCTGGGTGACCCACCGGCTGAGAAACGCAATTCTTCCACATATACAAGTGCCACTTTCTTCCCCCCGCTGCTTCCAGTGCACTCGCTGCCAACCATAGGAGCAGCAAGGGCCTGCTCACGAGAAGAATAACTTTCTGTGCTCAAAAGTGTGCGTAGAAAGTGAGACCCTGGCTCATAATACTCATGAAGCTTTTCTCTTTCCAATGGTAGCATACAAGTAATGTTGAAGAGGCGGTGCAACAAAATCGATTTTAGGGGTCCTTTTGAAACTTGGCTCCCAGACTAACAAAAACAAGTAACAGTGGCCAGTAGAAGAGAAGAATGGGAAAGAATCAGTGTGTGTAAAAGAGATCATGTATGTACTACTTCAGTATAGAACTTTCAGTGTTGACAACTTTTCCTTGTACTGTCAAACGACTTGTATATTAAAACTATCAAGCATGGTCTCCTACAAACACGAAGAAAACATGTTGTGACTCCAACAATGAATGCCATGCTGGTGATATCTCTGACTCATGTTATTTGTTAGTTGCAGGAGGCAATGTCTGAAAGGGAATATTTTGATGGTTTTCAACAATGTCCAAAGTATCCCTGTAAAGTTCTACCTTCAGATCGACAATTCCCCAAATTAACTTCACGACCACACTGAACCCTGCTGTGAGTACATGGTGCTGACACAGGATCTCACACAACCTGTAGGTAGCACCTTTTGTTGCAGGAACAATTGGCATATACAGATACCTACCTGCAGCGAGGGAGAACTATCAATGGGGAGTGCCGATAGGCCCGTGTAGGAAGGTGGAATACCACAGAAAGGAGAAGGTAGCTGTGAATCGACTTCCTGGACATGCAGCAGACAAGAAGGTGAATTAGTTACCGTTTTTCATTGTAGACCTTCCTCATCTTTAGTTATTTGTTTTATGTGGAACTTCGTCCATTAAATGTATTAATTTCTACTTACTCTGTTTGCCACCATCATGGGTGCCTTGTCTTACAAACTTTGCTATCTCATAATAAGTTGCCAAATAAAATCATGCACATTAGAAAAAAAGGGAATCCACAATTTCCAGTTATAGATGCAAATACTGTAATCACTTGTGTATAAGCTGCATTTTTCCCCAGAAATACGTGATCAAACTTTGGGGAACATATTAGCCACTGAAAGTGAAAGCTCTACTTCTGCAGATCTCTCGCAATGATACAAGACGAACGTTCGTTACTGGGTGCCATCATCTTAAAAATGTAGTGCATTGTGGGATGTCTTATGCAACATTGAATGTATATTTATTGTTCTGAATAACAATTGTTTCAATAGAAGAATTAAAATTGTTTGGTTATAATACATTTGTTTACTAAACTAAAACCTATTATCTAAACTTCAAAAAATATGCACTGCCTTAGCAGCAAAAGAACTTGGAGATTAACACATGCATCTGAAATTGATAATCTGAAATAGGAAGATTCAAAATTGTTCAAGTACGTCTAATATACAAAGAATAGCATTCAGCACATCTGAACTATTTTTAACCCATCAGTCTCTTCCCATCAAGAAAAAACATGGAAGGTGTCATCAACAGCACCATCAAGCATCTGAAGGCAAATAGATGCTCAGCTCAGATTCCGTCAGAATCGTTTTGCTCCAGATATACTCACAGCCCTTATCCTGGCATGGCCACAAAAGCTAAGTTCCAGAGGAGAGATTTGCTGCCTTTGACATCAAAAGGCAGCATTTGATAGAATCTGACACCAAGGAGCGCTGGTAAAGCTCCGTTCAACGGGGGCAAAAAGAAAAAAAAAAATCCTTCAATGCCTGGAGTCACACAGATAGAAAAGATGATTGTGGTCGTCAGGTTACACCATACTGTCAGGTGCCAGTGGTTTAAATAAGAAGGCCCACCACCATGGGATGGACACAAAATACTGCCGACAAAGCAGCCCCATCCACATCCTCATTCAATGCTTCTTTGATCGATTCATATCTCTTCGATTTATTCCCCGGTCTGTTTGCTAGTTATCTAAGTTATGAAGTTAAACAACAACCATCCAACAGTAGTGGCAAACTTCCTGAAGAAGGGAAGTGTAGTTACTTCACAGGCAGTGTAGTTTTATAGAATAAGCCATGCTTTGAAGAAAACAAAGAAAGGAGCATCCTTCTTGTATGCTCGTCATTTACAGGTTAAAATCTATAGAAGCAAAAAAACCCAAAAACAGACAAACCAATAGGAACAAAGATAAACGATTCTTAATGCATCGTGCCAACTTTGCAATCATGTCCATTTGCCTTGTGCTGCAGATTTCTAAGGATATCATATAGAAGCAATTTATTCTGGTAAAAAGCAAAGACAGGAATAGAAAGAAGCTGGCATGGATAGGCAAAGAGGCTATTAGCTACAAGTACATATAACATCAGTGAGAAAAGTGATTAAGATAAATACTCTATACAAAATATTAGCAGTAAATATAGATTGCAGACTCAGAACAAAGATAATTATATGTCAGCAATTTCAAATTGGGCATTTTTTCATCAACATGAACAAAATAAATAACAGGAGTTAAACCACAAGCAAGAAGTGTCTTTACTGGAGGAGATGAGTATATAGAGCATGTTGTATGTTGTGAGCTAGCCTGCTTCATGTACCCATATTAAACCAACACTCATGACGTTGGGAAGAAACTTTCAAATCCCATACACGACATGTATTAATCCATGGTCAACTAACGTCCTTACAATTTATGTTAAAGGACACAAATCCCCTTCTGGTAAAAGCAACCCCCTTCTAGTAAAACTATCAAAATCAAGAATCACTGCTCACCTTCACTCTTTCATTTCTCTTTTTCCCCACCTTTGGAACAAAACTCCACACACTCTTCAATCCCACTCTTCCCTCCAGGTCTTCAAAACAGCTGTTCACCACCATCTCTTATCTTTCCCCATCCAAAACCCACGATCTTTTATACCCCTGCTAATCCACCCCAAACCCACCTCCTTCAAATTCCCTGCTTTCCTTCTTGAAAGTCCCTGTCCTGTAAGGACCTGAAAGTCCCTTGTTTTCCTTGTGTACCCCGCTCCATCCCTC
The DNA here is from genome assembly GCA_035128595.1 of Eptatretus atami. Lineage (NCBI taxonomy): Eukaryota > Metazoa > Chordata > Myxini > Myxiniformes > Myxinidae > Eptatretus > Eptatretus atami. Next base: position 67,910,060 of record CM068956.1, read on the forward strand.
TCCCTTCCACAGAATGATCTCCTCATGGCTCTGTTCCCCACTCTTTTTTCATTCCCTTTCCCACCCCTCTTGTCTCCTGCTCCCCTTGTTGGACGTTCTGTGTGTTAACTCTTATACGAGCCTCGACAACGTATTTTAAAAAAAAAGAAGAAAAAAAAGAATATCTACTAATGTCCTGTCATTATACGCAAAAGTCCCCCCCCCCGCCCCACATGGAGCCTTAAATCAATGTAGAACTGTAACCACAGCATAGGAAACCATACCACGAGTTCGCGACAATGCAAAGTTGAGGTAAACTTGAACTATGGAATTTTGGAAAACATTTTGGACCATCAAGGAATGTCTGTGTATATTTACTATAATGGAGCAAACATTGATGTCACTGAAACTCCAAAATTGGCGTGGTGGCAAGCTGGTATTACAAATCATTTTCCTTCATCTTATGATTATGGAGTGTATGTTGTGATCAATAAAATTTCTTTTAAAAAGGACAAAAATTATAAAGTGCATTTCCAAGACTGTGCCACAGCCCATTGCCCACCAAATGTGGGCCGAGAAGGGTACTCCAACCCGAAGGGCGGGAGTGCCCACTAGTATTATCAAAAAGGATTATGATCAAGAAAATGTAAAATTTGGAAGATCTCTGTTGTGGCCTCCATAACATTTATAAACGAGAAAAGGGTGGGGTGGTGGGGTAGGGCGAGGGAGTGCTTTCAAAACGATTAGTTACAAATGCCAAAGGCAGAAGAGACGAGCAATGCCAGTTGGCCCAGTCGCTGGACCATGTACATGGGAAGATGATGGTCACTTTACTGATATTTTTCAAAGACAAGTTAAATTTCAAATTCAAATCTTCATCAAATTGTGCAGTTTAGCACATTATTTTTGTTGAAATAAAAAACATTTTCAAATGTACAAAAAATGTAAACTGTAATCAAATGAATTTATTTCACTTTATCCAGTTGTAAAAATGTAAACATGAGAAAGTAATAAATAAAACAAACAAATATGTAGCTAGCAACCATCCATAAAACACTACAGCACACTTTCTTACAGTCCCAATAATTTTGCTAACGGTGTGTGTGTGTGTGTGTGTGTGTGTGTGTGTGTGTGGTGTGTGTGTGTGTTGTGTGTGGGTAACTGTTGTGAGAGCTTGTTCTCAGGTGCAATATTAGATATTGTTACGTTTATGGGGTATGGGGCAGTCGTTGGAATTTTTAGGCCTTAGAACGGTTTGTGTTTCGTTTCTGGGACTTATGAACACATATTTGGGATAATTGTCTGACATATGGTCCATGTGATGGACAGGCCTTGTCCATTTTAGACTGGAGAGGTGAAGAATGTCCTGTCACGCATCTCCTGTTGAACCGAGAGGGGGCAGGTGCTCCAGACCTCCCACCAATGAGGGTTGCCCCCCACTCCAAACATGGCCATTTTTTGATTGGTTTGAGCAAGGCAGCACACCATTGGATCATGCTGCTTGGCTGTCACAGCACCTATTGGTTCGGATCAACACCGATGATTGGCCGAGTGCCAGTACATGCTGGTGTGACAATCCATTGGCCAGCGTTTACTGGCACTGATGGAAACCTCTTGAGGGCAGAAGGGAGGAGGATGGGGTGCGAATCCTTAAAGAGGACGACTTGGCCAAACTCGCTCTCTCTCTCTCTGGTCTCTGGCTATCTCTCTTGCCATCTCTGTCTCTGGCCACCCATTGAAAGTGGTGTGCTACGCTTGAAGACGCTGAAGAGTATTTCACCACCTCAAGCACATTGACAAACTGCCAGCCCCTAATTGTCTCATCCAGTTTTGTGTGTAGTGTTGCTGTGTGTGTGTGGGCTCATAGTTGGGGTTTGTTTCTTCATTGTTTGGCGTCTTGTGTTTATTGTGTTCATTTCTTCTGGGATTCAGTGCCGTATTTGTTGTAGTTAGACATGCGTGAGACTTAGGGCAAGCCTTCAAAATTTGGCTTAAAGACAGCGATCCGTGGGCTATTAATTCCAGGGAGTGTGACGTTATCACCTTTCATACGTTTCATTCAGAAATAAAAGTGTGTTAAAGCTTGCTGTACAACATCCCACAATGTCAATACAGCATTTTAAACTATTGTTTAAACTATTGGGAATCATCTTTGTGAGGTTTGAGGAAGCGGTTGGCGGAATGGAGGTGGGGAGATTGAGGAAGAAAGGACAAAATTATTCAATTAATACATTAGATTTCAGTGACTGCAGAAGATAATTTCAATTAAAGAAAAACATCATTACAAAACCACTGTGGGGAGCACAATAAGCAACTAAAAGAAACATCCACCATCCAATTATGCACAGGCTGACAAAGCAGACCTGTTCGAACTGCTGTGCCAGAGCGATCTCCAGGTGTATGTTCCCAGGTATCATAGATTGACAATGCTGCTTCTCATGCATCTTCTGATTCTGCCTGCAAACAGGTAGCAAAAGTCAAGAAGCAGGAGAACCTAATGTCTTAAACAAGAGAATATATGTGACAGACAAGCTTGTTTTTCTCAATTACAACCCTGATTCAAAAACAATTCACCCCGGTTAATGTGCGTCATACTGCTTTAAGGATTTACACCAGTAAAACCGAAGTCACCTGATGCAGGTGGTATCATCCAGTATAAATTTTATGCTGGTATAAAAGTTGGCAATGCGAATGCAACAGCAGGTCAAAACAGGTTCAAGTCACAGCTTAGGACCAAGTGTTAAATTGTGGAATTTTCATGTTTGAATGTTTACAAATGCCAATGAGAATTTGAGGTGGTGAACTTTCAATAAGACGAGACTTGAACCAATCGCTTCGCTGACGGTAGTATTCACCTGCATAATGACAAAGTAGAAAAGGGAAATAACTCGAGCATAAAATTTGTGTTTATGATCAAATAAAATCAGTGCCGTGATTTTATATGACAAGAAAAACCTGAAATTGTGTTCCATTGTTGAAACAGTTACGCAGTTTTCATTCTTCTCTTTAACAGGTGTTATCTGGATCAGAATCACAAGATATTTGTTGTTTATTATTTTTACAGCATGACAATGATTTTTCTCATGTTATCATGATTGAAGTTGTCATTGAGAAGTGTCAGCATCCCTATGTTCGTTGGTGTCAACAGTGTGCGCTTTTCATTTACTTTGTTTCCGGAGACGCCGAATAAACGTTCTGCATTCTTGTGTAACATGAACAACACACCACTTTAATACCGAATGTCAACACTGTTGTTACTTTATTGATATAATTATTCACGTTACGTTATTATTATTACTAGAAGCACCCGCTCCCTACGTGAGCCGTCAAGTGGGTCATGCTATTATATTTATGTCTATTTTACTCCAAGGGGTCCCAGGATTACACACCCAAAAAATGGTTGAGATCGGTTCAGCCGTTTTTGCGGTACCTGGGAACAGACAGACGGAGAGACGGTGAATTATAGTAAGATTATTATGACATTATTAAGAAACGTCAGCTAATTAGTTATGGCTTGTTCGCAGTTATCAGAATTGGTTTTTGCAATAACACACTGCTTTTCATCGAGTCATGAATTATAATAATTCACCGCCGAAAAGGGTTTTCCCAGTGTTCATAAATGATGTCCCAGAAGCAATGCCATGATGATGTCCCAGATAAAACAGCACCATAAATGGACGGACGGAGAAATCTGGCTACTTTAACATATAAAACAGAATATGACGGGAGAGGCTTTTAAAATAATTTGCTGAACTAAAGAATCGATTCTCGTTGGACAAGGTGAGATAGGGCACAGGAGGAATCTACTCTCGAAAATTGGAACCGCTACAGGCGGGTAATCGACTACAGACAATTTGGAATTCGAACCATGGTTGTGACAGGGGGAAAAATCGATTCTAACCAGATGTTCGATTCTTCTGCCAAAACCTAATCAGAACCATATGTAATGCAGGGTTCAACATGAACATGGTCACTCAGATGACCACAGGCAATGGCCAGGTAGGAGGTGAGGGGCAGTAGAGAGAGCAGCAAATTCATCAACATCTTACGAAGCAAGCTCCTGCTGCGTTTGTGCCAGCAAGGTCTTCAGTTGGGTATTCTCTCCTCGCAGGCCCTATCAATAAAAAAGCAACAGTACTGAGTCCCTGCCTAGAATGCATGAAGCTTCAAATGAACAAGACAAAGAAATCCTGATAAGTACTCATTTTAACCAAAACAAAAAGGTGTTCAAAAATATTTTTTAACCAATATCATCATATTATATTTAAACAATTAGAGGTTGTCACGTATTATCACAAAAGCGTTGTTTAAAATGCTTTCTTACATCGGATATGGACGTGTACTCCTGTACCTGCCCTAACAGTTGTTTCACCCGTTCTGAAAGCACCTGATGTTGCTGTAACACACATTTCGCAGAGATTCAAGCAGAACAAAGATATTGCAATTACATGAACGATGCAGAATACTTTGCCCTATTCATTCATTCTCCCTCTTTTGATTACTCCCATCTCTCAGACTCTTCCTTTTTCTTCCCCACACCCCTTAATCCCTAACCCTTTCTTTTTCAATCAATATTATTTCACACATTTATTCCTCCGTACAATGCGTGCGGCATGGTGGACAGCAACCTTTGAGAGTCACGTGTACGGCACGGTGTACGGTGGCCCTTGAGAGTCTCATGTGTGGCATGGTGTACAGCGGCGCTTGCGAGTGACATGTGCAGCACAATATGTTGGCTCTTGAGAGTCCCGTGTGCAGTACACTGTACAGCAACCGTTGAGGGTCACATGTGAGGCACGACGTACGATGGCCTTTGAGAGTCGTGTGCAGCAAGGTGTACAGCGACGCTTGTGAGTCTCGTGTGCAGCACCGTGTACAGCGGGGCTTGAGAGCAACGTGTGCGGCACCGTATACAGCGGCGCTTGAGAGTCACGTGTGTGGTATGGTGTGCAGCAACCCTTGAGTCACGTTTGAGGCATGGTGTACAACGGCCCTTGAGAGTCGTGTGCAGTACAGTTCTGCTTGAGAGTCAGGTGCTTGACACGGCCTGCATACAGCGGCGCTTGAGAATCATGTGTGCGGCACAGTGCAAAGTGGTGATTGTCGTTTCACTTGAAGAAGCTGTTGGATCCATGTGTCTGTGTTAATCTTAATTGTGTCTAGCTACTTTGCTGAACCAAAGTCCTGCAGTTGGGAGGACCAAGCATGGGAATCGAGGAGAGTATTTGCACGAGCATGCTGAGGGTCTAACTGAGTGATTTTTGTGAAAAGCATTTACTTGAAAGCTGAATCAGCATGACTTTAAGGTATTAAGCAGAGCGGGGAGAGTGGGATATAAGGAAGGGGAGGGGATCAGGTGGAGGGAAGAAGAGAATAGGGAGTGGGTTGGAGGTAGGGATGAGTCCCTCGAGGGTGGGGGAGAGGAGTCAATCCTGGAGGGAGATGGGTGGGCAGGGGTAAGAAAGTGGAGAAAGAGTGGTGTGAGTGTGTGTGCGCACACATGATTACGATAACAGGGTAGGGTAGTAGATCCAGCAGGTCAGCGCTGCCGATTGATGACCAGAGTGCCCGAAACTGATAAAGATGGTACTGGCTCTGTCAGGCGGGCAGCAGTTCAGAAGCCAGGTAGTTTAAAGTGGGATCAGCGGAGTGGAGAGGTTGCAGAGGAGGACGTTGGAAGTGTTGTGTGTGCAGGAGACCAGGTGGAAAGGAGACTGGGCAAGGAGGTTGGTAGGTGGACACAAACTGTTGCACATGGGTGGGGATGGAAGGAGTAATGGCATGGGAATAATAGTATCGGAAGAGATCAACAAGCAGGTGGTCAGAGCGTAAAGATGGGAGGGATGGATAGTTATGGAATGGGTGCTGATTCAGAGGCAGATGGTGTGTGTTATGTCGGTATATGAGCCACAAACAGGAAGGACTGGGGGCGGAAAAGCAGGAATTCAGGGACGCACTGGAGAGAATGATGGGAATGGTTGAGCTGGAGGTGATGCTGTGCATTGCGGGAAATTTTAACACGCATATGGGAGTAGCGGATCCAGGTGAAGACAAATGTGTTGGTAAATTTGGTTGGGGGAAGAGGAATAGAGAAGGTGGAAAGCTGGTGGAGCTAGTGGTGAGGAATGGGATGGCCATAGCTGGTTGATTCCTTCAAAAGTTACAAGATTACCAATAGGAGTGGACAGCAGAGAACATAACTGGATTTGGCAGTGGTAAGGAAGCGGCAGTTGTGGAGGGTTAAGGATTGTAAGGCCGTGGTGGGAGAGCATGTTACCAACACAGCACAAGCTTGTGGTACAGATGAAGAAAAGGAGGGAGATTAAGAGCAGGAGTCGGAAGATTATTAGGTGGGGGAAGTGTTGGGGCAATGTCTTTGTAGAGTTCAAGGAGAGGATGAGGGGCAGGTATGAACAACTTAGCGAAGAAGCGGAAGGTTTGGCGGAGTGGAAGAAGTACGGAGAGGCATTTAGGGGAATTTCAGAAGTTTTGTACGGAAGGACGTTAAGAAAGGGTGCATCGTCGAAGGTTAGAAACCAGGTATAGTGGACAGAGGAAGAAGCAAAAGTAGTTGAAGAAAAGAAGGTGGTGTGAAAGAGAATAGAGGGAGGCAAACAGATGCAGGGTTGCTGCACCTGCACAGGCAAAATAAGAAAGCAGAATGGAGAGCTATGGATAAGGCGAGGAATTATTTGGAAGGTGTACAACAAGTTGGAAGAAGATCATCTATAAATTGGCTCATGATCATGATGGGGATAGTAAGGACATTAAGGGGGAGAGGGTTGGTATTAAGTATGGTGATGGGAGGCCAGTGACAGAGAGGGGGGCAGTATTAAAGGTGAGGGAAGGATATTTCAAGCAGCTGTTGAACTGGAAAAGGCCTACAACACTGTCCCGAGAGAGATGGCAATGCCGACGATGATATTGATGGGAGTGCCAGAAGTAGAAGTTAGGTTGGTGGAAGGGATGTACAAGGGAATGAAGGGAAGTTTTGGTTGGTCCTTGGATGTGTGAACATCGGTTTGAGGCAGGGAAACTCTCTCAGCCCACTCATATCTATCATGGTGATGGAGCTGGTAAGCAGGAAGGTAAAACATGAGGGGTATTCTGGTGGGGATGTTTCATGCAGACAATTTGGCTGTTGTGGTAGAGAATCGGTGGGAGATGCAGGAATTACTGGGGGAATGGAAGAAGGCATTTGAGAAGCATGAGCTGAAGATAAGTCTGGAGAAGACTGAGGTGATGTGGGTCAGGCAGCAGAGAAAATAAATAAATATCAGGTCAGAGGGGAAGGAGATGGGACAAGGAAATTGGTTTGAGGATCGGGGGGTGGGGGGGGAGGGTGAACAGTGACCGCAAATGGTTAGTCGGAGACAAAGGTGTGGAGGAGGATTCAGGTGGGTGCGAATGCATGGAGGGTGGAGGGATTAATGTCAGACACAAAGAGATCAAGGAAATTGAAAGGGAAGGTTCTGATTTTGTGTGTAACGCCGGCCTAACTTTAAGGTCTGGAAATGGTGGCACTGACAGATACAACAGAGGCTCTGCAGGTTTAAGAAAACAACTGGGTCAGGAGGATTGCAGCAGTGAAAAGGGTGGATGGGAGGATGGATGAACTGAGGAAGGAGATTGGTGTGCAGACGAGTTTGACAGTGAGATTGGTGAAATTCTGGCTAAGATGGGCTGGACACTTTGTGCGGATGGGGTAAGAGAGATGGCAAAAGAGAGTGGATAGGTCAAGGGAGCAAGGTAGGAGGAAAAGAGGTAGATTGAGATGGGCGGATATGGGTGCATCGTGTGAGGAGGGATATCAGTCAGGTGGAGGTACATGGAGAGTGGAGAGAGTTGGCTGAAGACAGAGGGAAGTGGAGGAGTATCGTGGTCAAGGCAAAGCAGAAGCTTGGTGCCATTGGACCTCACCCCTTATAAATGAAGAGGCAGGAGGAGGAGGAGGTGGAAGAGAAGAAGAAGAAGAAGAAGAAGAAGAACAAGAAGAAGAAGAAGAAGAAGAAGAAGAAGAAGAAGAAGAAGAAGAAGACAATTCCTCCTGTGGACACAATGTTGATGGCACCCTTAATAATAATCAACGCAAAGAGTTCTATGCAACTACAGTTCTTCAATTCCCTGGCAATATTGAATGCCTGGCTATATGCCATCCTTCAGAGGATATCAAACTGGCTGTCCCTTGGTCATCAGTCCATGCATCATCGGTGTGGAAGAAAAATAACTATATTCATGTACTCTCAATTATAATTGTTGCTGGTACTTTATTAATTTAATTTTTGTACTGTAGTCGAATTGGCTGTCAGTAATGTTTCCCTTTTCCCAAGAGTCTTTCGACCGACACATTGATAAAAGGAATATCTTACTGTGAAAAAGGTATTTCTTGCTGCATAGAAACAGGGTGACCTGGTTGATAACACTGCAAACTTTTGCCATGATTGTGTCATTCTTTCCCTCCCACCCAAAATGGACACGTATTGCAGTTTTGAGTTATTTTGCCTCGTGCTTCTCACCCTCCCATTCTTTGGAATGTCAAATTGTGAAAAGAAGAATTGCTTTGGGCTTTTGTTTCAGTGAAGTCCATTTGAATGTTTCAGTGAATCATTCCATGTTCTTCCTCCATATATACGAAATTAAAGATTCTCCATTTGTATGCTGATCCAACTTGTGGAAATGGAGTTCTTTTCCACCACAATTTTGGTGCCCGAACAGGGACCACAAACCCCGGCAGGGCTGGGAACAGCATCGTGTGGCATAACAGCAAGCAAGTGGCCACAAACTAAGATGTTTGCTCTTAATTCAGATCAGATGCTGCATCTCTCAGCCGAACGGGTAACATGGTACTCCATTGATAGGAGAGGTATACAAAGGAGAACCTTTAGTGACAGGTCTCAGAAAATTAAGCAGTTGGAGACCGTTTAAGATTACAGGGTTCACCCTGGGCATTCGAGTGTTTTAAATAGAGGTCAGGGATCTCTAACGGAGAGTTGAAGTCTCTGCCGTGCTAAGAGAGAGTTGAAGTCCCTGCTCGCTAAAAAGTTCAAGTCCGCAAGGGGGAGAACGAATAAGTGTTACAAATGTTTGTTGAGTTACCTCTTTGGATTTCTGTTTGTTCATTGTGCTCACTGGAAGTTTGCTTGCTGTGAAACTGTTTCATTGTCATTGTGTGGAGGTGTTACGGATTCGTAAATCCTATAGTTTTGTATTAAGGAGTTACCTCTTTGGTCGGATTTGTGAATCCTATGTGATTGGAAATGTTAGGATATAAGTTGGGTGTTCCAACCTGGAACTCTTGTATGTTTGTATTTATATCTGATTTGTATGCCACACTGATTTGCATTGATCTGCATGTAGTACTAAGTGAGTGTTGAAATGGAGCATGTGCGAGTCCAGTAGATTTCACTGGAATAAAACGTGCTCTTTTGTGTATTGTGAACTGTGAAGCTTATGGGAATGAATAAGTACGGAAAGTAGAGATTAGGATTGTTCATCACCGCACACTGTGAAGACTCTGGATGAGGTGAAGTGCACACGCCAATTCCAGAGGAAAAACGATGACGACAGACTCCTCATACGTCGTTGCATCTTTGGCGTGAACACAAATAACTGGGTACATATCAGCTTGTATTGAAAGACGGAGTCCTAGCATTGTGGTGCGGTCTCTTTGGAGTGCAGGGCGGATGCCATGGAGAGTGTTTTAAGACCAGATGGAGAGGTGGTGTGTGTGTGAATTCGATCTTGGTGAACATCTGAATTATAAGCGATTGTGAGCTCGATAAGCAACTGAAGATTACTGTACGATGTCATCCATAAATGTCTTGTTAGAAATTATATTGCAACAACTAAAGCATGAATCAATTGAATGCGAAACTTCAGGCAGAGCGTTAAAGCAGGGTGTGTTTGAACTTTTCTGTTAGTGGTTTGGTGGCTGGCTGATGACTGAGAGCAGAAGGATGTTTGTTGTGTCTGTTGTTGATCCCTTACATCATGATCATTACTTAAAATGATCCCT
>CM068956.1:67922835-67936121 GCA_035128595.1 Eptatretus atami
CTGGAAAATGTCAAGACCAGGCGAACTGGCGCTAGTGCCAGAAAATGATAAAAACTGTGTCTTATTGAAAACTATATAAAGACTATGAGTCTCCACTTGTATTTGAGATTTCTGGAATGCGTTTGTCTGCTCAGAACCTCCTATGTGCGCATATTAAATGTGTCTTGTATGTAAATAAATGTTCTAAATTGTACTGAAGTTGTGTAACTGTATCTACAGGATATTGCAGCATTTTGCTGTATAAGCGAGAGAGAAGTGGATAAAAGAAATGGGCAATGTCAGAGATTAAAAACGTTGATGGAATTCCGAATAGTGATGAGAAAGGTTGGTTACAGATTATTTTTCCAAGATTTTACAGCTCCATTGACCATGAAAAGAAATGGACGCTCATCAGATCGATGAAACAATATTAGCATTTCGTAAAATAAACTGTTTGGAGAAATTTTGTATCTCTTAACCATGTTGTTAAGTTTTGTTCCCAAATGTTTCCAAATGGACGCTCTGCAGCCAAAGTGTTGTCCAGATCGGCAACTACACTGCTGAAAATGTCAAGGCCGAGCGCGTGGAACTCTTACTATGGGGAGTCCGCAGAGCTGAGACCCGAGAAAGACTTCCAAAATAATCGCCCTGTGACTACAATGATAGCCATGCTACTTTTTAAAAAACTTTAATTACTCCTGTGAATTAATGTAAAAATGTACAAACTAGCTTTGAATTACCAGTGAGCTTTTACCTGTACGGTAGTGATGGGGATAGTTTTATGGTCAATAGGACCAACAAGTGATACTCATGATAATGTTTGCATGCACTGGGTTTGTTGTCACATGCATAAACATGGGGAATAGTTAGTAACTAATGGAAGTTGTGTACAGTAACTTAGTTGATTACTTTCAGACTCAGCTCATAAAAGGGAAAAATAACTCATTGAGAACACTGGAGGCACAAGATTTTTGTGTTCATTGTGTCTTTTTCTCCATTACAATTCATAATGTTATTTGAACAATCATGTTTCTTTTGGTTATAATTAATATCAAGTTTTGTTTTGGAATTACAAATTGAGAAACCTTTATCATATACGTCTCTTAGTGTCCACACTTTTGGAACAGCAGTACAATTTAAAACCAGTAACTTGGGACACATGTAAATGATCAATTATATCACAGTAAGGTACACCATTGGTTATTGATAACTTGTATCGATTGATTGATATATTATCAATCACTGTCGCTATGGACATCGTTGATCTATTAAGGGTAGATAGAAGTTACTGAGAATTGAACCGAGATAATATATTAAGATGAGGCATTTCCATAATATTGAAGGAGGGTCTATGTTATTAAATTGATGGACAGATTGGTCAATATTATATATGAGGAATCATAACTTAACTGTAAGGGAAAATCAATATATCAGGGAAATCAGCATGGTATGTATAACCATAATGCAGAATGGCTGGAAGAATGGCTAGACCAACAGCAATTATTAAATCAATTCACGGAATTAGGAATTGTTCCATGTATTGTAATTGTATTGCTCTCACTGATTCGTGGCTAGTACTGGCCTGACTGTAATTTAAGAAAAATGCCTCTATATTTTGTGGAAAGAGAAATAAAAATGGATAAACAAGAATCATGCCAAGTACAGAAGGCATTAGCATGTGAAATGAATGTTAAATCGGTCAGAGTGTAAGAATTATATGATTGAAAACAGTGCAATGATGCTACAAGCCAATTAAAATACTGTATGACCTGTTTTATTTGTTTTCTGATTAATTGGACAGGTGCATGATTTTTGATCAAGTGGTACTTCTTGTATGTTTACTTAAGTAAGTTGAGGTATTTCTAACACTGACTTGACCATCTTTCATCAGTACAGAAGTGCTAAGTTAGCTGGAAATAAATAAATAAATAATTGCAGTTGCTCTGGAACTGCTTGTGAATGAAAATTGAAGAAGGAGCTAACTTTCATCATTATTGTATAGATGATGGAATATTTTTCTTGACTAGAAGGGATTTTTTGGAGGATGGTGAAAAGAATTGTTGACAACTGAGATTTCTATATATTTTAGCATGTCGTTTAGGTGTCCAAAAAAAGGGAAAGGAAAGGGTAAAATTTTGATAGAACATGTAATGTACGTTAGATGCTTAACCTTGATTTTGTTTGTTTTGGAGTGTTGAGAGGAATTGAACTATGCAGTGTACGATTTTGTCTCATGAATCTTTGGAACAACTTCCACCAAAAGATTGGACGATGGGGAGAACCCAGATTTGGGTGATTGGGCATTCAACACGTGATCATGACAATACCCCCTTCCTTAGGAGATAAGATGAGCATGTTAAAGAAAGAAAGAGAGAGAAAAAAAAGAAAAAACCCCACTGAAAAGGTTGGACAAGTCAAACCACAGCAAGGCAAAGACTTAAAATCATCGTTGCATGGTGCCTGCCTCCAACGTGCAGAGCTCGCTTGGTGAATCAAATCTGATTGCACGAACTGCTGCGACGAGGCCCCAAACTCTGCTGGGGCTGGATCTCTGGGTCACGTCTCGAGTCCTTTTCGTCTCCTTCAACCCAGTGTCATCTGCAACCCAGTGTCGGGCCCAAGTTCGTACCTGCCAAGATCTACCTTCTCTGTAGTTCAAGGAGAGCCTAGACTGTGTTTCCCGTTGGGTGCTGCTCTATCTTCACCCTGATCCGCTTATGTTCTGGCCTCGGGTAGCATGTCTTTTCGATTCGTGACAACTGCTGAGGAACAGGCCAATAATTAAATGGAAACACTCACTAACCTGGCTGGGACACTATTGAAATGGTCGTCGTCCAGCATTATTCTCTGAGCACTCGCTGCCATTATTGATTGAACTTGTGTTAGGAATATCTTTCCTCCTCTAGGAACGGGATATGGTGATCATGTGTAATATAATTATTTAAATTTTTCCTGATATGAAAAAAGAGGGGATGTGGAAGAAAAATAATTATATTCATGTACTCTCAATTATATAATTGTTGCTGGTACTTTATAAATTTAATTTTTGTACTATAGTCGAATTGGCTGTCAGTAATGTTTCCCTTTTCCCAAGAGTCTTTTGACCTACATATTGATAAAAGGAATATCTTACTATGAAAAAGGTCTTGCTCACTGCATAGAAACAGGGTGACCTGGTTGATAACACTGCAAACTTTTGCCATGATTGTGTCATTCTCTCCCTCCCACCCAAAGTGGACACGTATTGCAGTTTTGAGTTCTTTTGCCTAGTGCTTCAAACCGTCCCATTCTTTGGAATGTCAAATTGTGTATAAGAAGAATTGCTTCGGGCTTTTGTTTCAGTTAAGTCCATTCAAATGTTTCAGTGAAATCATGCAATGTTCTTCCTCCGTATATATGAAATTAAAGATTCTCCGTTTGCATGCTGATCCAACTTGTGGAAATTGAGTTCTTTTCCACCACATCGGGCGATATGGCAATTAATGTCAAGACAGTGGGTGTGGCTACAACTGCAAAAGTCTTTCAATCCCCTTCATACTGAACAGAGAGCTCCATCTTGTGGGATAAGAACGTGTGGAAAACCATCCTCAACCAATTTCTCTTTTGAGCTTAAATGAAAAACACTTTAAAATTGTACTGTTCACCTTGAGACAAAAAGGTCCATAAAATCAGAAAAGATAATTACTTTTTTTGATGTAATATAGATATTTAAGTAATAAACAAAGAACTGAACATGGTTTTTAATTCTCATAATTTTTTGAGGTGTCTCAGTTAAAACAGCAAACCCGTCAGGTACCGCCCCCACAAATTCCAGGTAAACTGCCATGATGAGAATTGAGGGAAAGATTGCCAGCACGCAATGGATAATGGCCAAACAACTCGCTTCAGATTCGTCGGAAAGTGAATTTGACGAATAATTTTCTGATCAAGAATCCCCAGATTATGAGGACAGTCAAAATCATTACGTAGAAGGTGCTGTCAGACCGTACCTGTATGAACCAGAGGTCGAGATGACGTCATGGGAGGGGTAGGGCCAATGAAGCATTTTTTTTTTAGGGCAGGGCCAATCGAGTGTAGAAGGGAATCCAAATAACACTAAAATCTTCCTTTCAAGATATTTATTCAAGAAAAGAACGACGATTAAGTGTTAACTGAAGCCATATCAATTCATTAAACCAAAAATGATTTTCCGATTCTGTGGACCATTAAGCGCAATCTCTTCTTATTCTTCTCCTTTGATGGCCCTCATTATTCCCTCATACTCATTATCGGGGTTAGCTGGGGACGGGCTGTGGGGAGGGAATTGGTCTGGAACCGGCTAGCCAGGACTGATATTTGACTTGAAGGAACATTTAATTTCTTCATTGTGCCAGTAATAACTTGCCGACTCTTCACAAAATACACTGTGGGATCTTTAACACCCACCAATATTCCCAGTGCAAGCAAACGGATCCTCTAGCTTAACGTCTTTCCGATGGATGGCAAACATATTCATACATCGTCCTATACGCAAAATACCAAGGTGACAGTTTATAGGTGGGTCTAGATTTGGACCCAGGCAAGACAGCTCAAAGCCAAGTGGCTCATTAATCTGAGCTATCCAGCCAGCCCTTCAGATTTAAGTGCAACTGTCCATAAGAATTTCATGCTTACATCGACATGCAAATAAATGAAGTTCTACATTTCGCAGTGTTAAAGCAGGAACAAACAATCAATGAATATCATACAACACTTATGAGTATCTTTCAAAACATTCAGTATGCTTTTCAAGAAAACCATGTACAAAACCAGTTTGTGCAATGAGACAAATCAGGAGCTGCTTGGATTAAGGTAACCTGGAGAGTTGCGTTCATACTTGCCTCACAAAGCAGCTGCTCCTTGTGAGACAACTCAGTCAAAGCTATTCCGAGCTGCATCTGTTTGACACAAAGTAACCAAAGACATCATAAAAGGAAGTGATAATGGCCATGTTATAAATGATATAAAATGTGCCAGTTGGACAAGAAAAGGATAAGCCAGGCGAAAAATTAAAATAACAAAAGTATGCATCATTTTCAGTGAAACTGAAACGCAAATTTTTTTTGAAAATAAAGGTTATGGCCAAACAGAAAAGTTAAAATAACGAAACAAAATTGTTAAATGAAGAATAATATTACAATTGAAAAATGGTGACAGAGATAGTTTGTAGAAAAGAAGGATGTAGGGATACAAATTCACTTTTTGTAAAGTTTTTATAAAAAAAATTGCGTTTTGCATCAGTCCAGAAACATCGTGATCAACCCCTCCTAATCAAACAGGCAGAGATCAGGAAGTAAATGTTCCTTGGTAATTAAAGCCCGACCAACAGATCCAGGCAGTTTAAGTTACAATGCAAGCATGTGTTCTCGTGGAATTGTGGGTGTGGGTGTAGGTGTGTATGTGTTGCAAATGAACTTTTGTGCTTGAATTATGCAAATAGACAAATTTTCCCAAATGGCCAAAGTTCTAGGATAACCAAATTAGCACAAACTGGAAAAAAGGAAATGAGGCATCAATAATGTGAGCTGACCTAACAAGTCCAACAGAAACAAATTTGAACATGTGAACGAACGAACGAACGCGCACGCACACACTTCCTTAAAAGTAAAGAGTTCATAGAAAACCTTACCCTGTACCACACAGTTTTGAGGTAAATATAATAATAACACGACTACTACTACTAATAATAAATAAATAAATTAATATATCCAAAATCCAAATCCATTGGGATCATACTCTGTGCAGAGCGTTGGTGCTGTCAAAGCAGTTTCCTGGGCTATTGGGCACAATCCTGGACAGGTCACCACTCCAACGCAGGATACTTGGATGGCTCAATCATCCCAGCAAGCTGGTACTCATTCTGCCGACCTCGGAAGGATGACAGGCAGAGTCAACCCCACCTGGTATTAATTCAACAGCTGAGTGGGATTTGAATTTCAGGGACCATAGGACCCAAAGCCCGCCATCCTAACCATTAAGCCAATGCCAGCATATGTATGTATGTAGTATGTATGTATGTATGTATTCCACTGTACACCACACACACACACACACACACAACACACACACACACACACACACACACACACACACAACACACACACACACACACGGGGTCTACAAGTGGCAAATTTGATTGGTCGTGATGACATAAAATAGCATAATATTTTGTTCAAGTACTGCTAAATGGAAGGGTTTTGAAAGTGCCAATAAGTTGATTTGTGTTCCACAGTGTTCAAGTATATAATTCAGTTGAAACAACATGGAGACTTTAAAGATTGTAGAATTTTTTTTTTGAAGTTTACCGATGTTACATCACCTTATTTAAGATTTTAGATTAGTTCTTCATGCCTGGTTGGGTCCATTATGACGTCCTGAATAACAGTAAGTTTCCCGTTTGGAATGATTTTCAATTTTGTTCGACTGCCATCCAGGCAGAGTAAAAAAAAAAATTATCGCACTTTCTGTGCTGCATGATCGGAACAAATTCAGAGACAAAGTAGTGCTAAACTGCAAGTTCGTTTTCCGATTAACGTTCCGATTCGTGTTCAAAATATAACTGAATTGAAATCAAGTTATTCCTTGATCATGATTTGATGTTTGCTGAGACATGGACAGATAGACAGACAGATGTGAACCAATTGCTTAACCCTGCTTTTCACTTCAAATGCACAGGGTAAAAATGCAACTGAAGAAATAGATCACAATGAGACCCAAAATATAAATAAACGAGAAGGGAACTCTTTGACGTCACGACGTCACCAGACATGCCTCCGTCCACATTAATACATCAATATAATACATGTTCCAAGTTTGATTTAAATCCCTGAATCCAGATTCAATATCCATACTAATAAATGTCAATGCGTGTGTGTGTGTGTGTGTGTGTGTGTGTGTGTGTGTATCAGTGTGTCTCCTCCATAACTCCAAAACCATAAAACCGAGCAGCCTGAAACTTTCATGCATGCTAAGAAATTTCCACGGAAGCGCATGACTGAAAATTGGGTGTTTGGGTTAATTAAAACACTCCATTTGAAGATAATTAACAGCCTTATTTAATTATATCCTTTATCAGGTACATCTCGGTCACCACTCTCTATGGGCTCTTAAGGTGTATCCAAGGTAAGCTCGCTGGGGTCTGAAACCGCCATGTTTTTTGCCCTGTTTAACATTGCCTTGACTTGGAACAGGCCGCAACAATTTTAACGATCAAGTTTTTGGGGTTTATTAAACTTTCCTCACTCATATTATCAAATGCCTGTTCATCATAGCTATGAATCACTGGGTACATATATAAATGCCTGGAAACTTCAGCCTTTGTTGCTTTATTTAATTTCTGAAAAACTCAATACATTTTTGAAATTTCGAGCTATACAGTACTCTATCGTTTTTGGACCAATCTCTCAATGGTGAAGAATCACTTTTAAAATTATCAGATCCAGAATCGGATCTTCACCAAAAGTGAATGAGTTCTTCCTTGTCACACACCAAACCTGTCCACCAAGTTTCATCTGAATCCGTCCACAACTTTTTACGATATCGCACTATATATCGTTTTTCGCCCTATCTGAAGAATCACTTAAAAAATGAAGCTGCTGCATAAACCAACCCAAAAAGGCCTACACAAGTAAGCACTTTGCTTACCTTGTCTAGCAAAGCACTTACCTTGTGTAGGCCTTCTTGGGTTGCTTTATGCAGCAGCTTCGGCTCGAGGAGTGTGGGAGGTGTTAATTAATTATTTATATAATCCGAGCCACCTGGGTTTACTCGATTAGGTGAGAGTTGATTGGCTATTCACTCCATTCACAGGTGAGATGTGGGTTGGTCTTTATTATTTAAAATATATATATATTATTATAATATTACATACATATCGTTACGGCTGTGGAAATTCGCAAACCCCATTCAGGTCCCGTAGGTGAGATAACTCTAAGTACATGTATAGTTAGCCCAAACCCGTTTTTTAGAGGGAATTTATGTGATTCATTCGGGCTGCGACGCTTTGAGTTAGGCGTTTTTCTGTTCTATCTTTTATTTGAATCAACCGCCATAACCATCAAACCACCACCAAAAACCTCACCTCTCTCCTGCTACGGCCATTCCCGCACCACCTGTGAACACTGAGCGTCGGGCTGTCTTGGGCTCGTTCCGCGATACGCACCGAGCCGCGAGTGCAAATAGCGGCCTTTCCGCGAGAGAGGGAATTCGGATCAGGAATGCTACACGCCCACTTCTGATCCATCCAATCAGCAAGCGCGGAGCGGCTTGGCCCGCCTCCAGGCGCGTCTGTGTGGAATCCATATATGAAAATTCGGATCAGGAATGCTACATGCCCACTTTACATCGGCCAATGGGCGAGCATGGCTCCGCCCTGAGCTCATCCTGATCCGGAAATCTGCATATTGGTTCTCCTGCCGGCCGATAAACGCCGAGCGCACGGCAGTGAATGGCAGTCGAGTCGGGTGCAAGAGAGAGAGGAGAGGCAGAAGCAGAGAGTCAGTTTTGAAGAGAGTCGGGTTGGTGAAGAGAGTGTTGGGTCAAAGCAGCGGAGTGGAGGCGGAGGCGTCAAGGTGGCTTCTGCAGTCGGCTGAGGAGAATTGGGGGAAGAGGCCAAGGAGCTCGGTCCGAGGCAGGGAAGACGGCGGTCGGCGACGAGGTCGTGCGGGATCGCTCGTCGCGGGACCAAGCAGCAAGCCATTCTCCTCCCCAGGGCATCAACAATCCCCCTCTTTCCCCGCGCTGAGAGAGTGCACAAAGGGGGCCCGTTCCCACCCCACTCCAAGCGGTGCCAACGAAACCGCGAAGGGGCACGAAGTTGGGCACCGCCGCGCAGCGACATTTGCGGCTCGTCACGAGGAGCGCGGTAGGACCCCCCGGTCTCACGCGGCCTGGCCGCTCCTTCAGGTCACGCGCACATATTGCCCACGGGCCCGTCTGCCCCTTGTCTTTAGGTGGCCTTTTCTTTCTTTTGAGTAAATGTGTTGGCCCGTCCCTAAAGTAGAACTGTTAAGTGTTGCCGTGTGTCGGTCTTAGTCGGTGTTAACTCTGCGTCGTCGTTGCTTTGGTTTTATTTGATATATGTGCATTCTCGACTGTTTGGCTGTAAATACGTGCTGTATATGTGTGCTATCCGTGTGTGTGGAATAAATATTGCTTTGTGTTGAATTGTTCCCCGTTTCGCTGCGTCCTTTCCTTTGTTGGGTCTCCATCTTGCTTCACGCAAAGGGTTCGATGGGCGTGATACGCCCGAAATAATTAATTGGAACCGTCGAGGCCGACGATAACACCGCTCGGTTATCCCGATAGCACGGAACGGACTGCTTAAGCGGTTCGTGTCCGAAGTCGACCTGCGGCGAGGTGCGATCGCCCGGTTACCATCCGCGTGGGTACTTAGGTAGGTCGATTTGGCGAACAACCTATCCCACGCGGGTGGCCGATTGGCACGATCGTGGTGAGCCGAAGGCCCACCCATGACTGGCTCTCGGCGTTAGTCCGAGAGGTCACGACTGAATTGTCCGTCCGTGGGCGAGGCGGCCCATTCGAGTCACGTGGCCGTTTCACGCCGGCGGCGCGAATTCGCAACACTGGTGTCCGGGAGTGGGAAACAAACCCTCCCGCTCCAAGCTAAATTCACGGGAATCGCGTCAGGAGTGAGAAGAGCGACCCCGATTCCCTCCAAATTACGAGCGATTTAAAATTAACCTGTTACGAGAAATAAGATGGAGTCTCAAGGCGAGCGGGTGCCGGGGGTAGATATGGATGTAGAATTTTTAGAATCCATGGCTCAGGATGGAAACCCCGAGCAGGACATTGGTGTGCAGGAACAGTTCCCCCCCAAACGAACCCAGAGCCCGAAATGGGTGCGGCGGCGGCCGCGGTGTATGACACCTCCCCTTCCCCCTCCACCAAAACCCCCGATCCTCGCCGAATCGGCTCAGCCGAGTGCACCCGACATGGCCAGCTATTCGCCATGCTGGCAAAAATGAATGCGATATAAACAACAAAATGGATGAAACGCATTCGAAATGAAAAACGAAATAAAAGGGATGAACGGGAAAATGGATGGAAATACGCAACAAATGAACAAACAAATGGATACAAATACAAACGAAATAAAAACAAATGTGTGCAGGATGAATAATCAAATGAATGCGA
Organism: Eptatretus atami; assembly: GCA_035128595.1. Classification (NCBI taxonomy): domain Eukaryota; kingdom Metazoa; phylum Chordata; class Myxini; order Myxiniformes; family Myxinidae; genus Eptatretus; species Eptatretus atami. The sequence goes on from CM068956.1 coordinate 67,932,988, forward strand.
ATTTACAACAGGTGAAGAACAGAATGGAAAAAAAATGAAAGAAATGCGGGGTGAGATGCAGCAAATGGGCCGAAGCCTGCAGGCGGGCATGAAGGAAATAACAGGGGAGTGCGTAATGGCGACGCCACGTGTGGGAGCGAACGAGCTGGGAGGGGGTGCAACGGTTGTCAGGCCCGCAGTGGAGGCGGGTGAGGACAAGTAATTCGGGGACGTGTTGGGCGGGTAGTGACGGAAAAAGTGACGGTGACCGAGAGGGAAAAACTAATTGGGTGACGGAGACGTGCACGAGGGAGATAACAAGGGAAGAGACGAAATAAAAATAGTGGAGACACGGGAGATAGAGGGTGAATTGGACGGGGGTGAAGACGAACACACACACACACAGAATTAGCGAGCTTAATGGGGGTGAGCTGGCGGACTGGTTAAAGACCCGGTGTGAGCAGGCTGGATGGCCTCCTCCAGGAACGAGGGAGGGACTATGCCCCCTTGAGGCGACTCACGACCAGGTGGGTTCGGTCGTGCTTAGCGAGTTCGAGGGGGCGACTGCTGCGAACGGGTGCACGTGCAGCTTGGGGGTATGGAGGCCCCGGAACCCTTGTGGGGACACCAAATCCCCAGCGTGTTGGTCCCGGCGTGTGTGGTGTCGAGGGTGTGTACACGAGCGTGCGAAATGTGTGCTGCAACGTGCGCAAAGCGTGGGTGAAAGGCGTTGTGTGAAAGGGACCGCGTGTGTGAGTAAAATGGTGTGCGAGGCTGCGAGTGGGCGAAGTGCGTGCCTCCCATCACGCCGTGTGTGGATGAGCACCGTGTGTGGAAGGAGCCACGTGTGCAAGGGAAATGGCACGAGTGAGTGAGCGGCCGGGTGTGAGGGAGACAGCGTGTGTAAGGTCGCTGTGTGTAAGGGAGATGACGGTCGCATGCGGAGCATGCAGCCGCGTCTCCCGGTGTGAGTTTAATGGAGTGGAGTCTGTGCGTCGTGACACGCAGGTGTGCGTGGGTGGAATGGCGACGACCAACGCGACAGAGAGACAAAAGCCGGGTAGCGGCCGTAGCTATTTCGGGCCGTGCCGGGTTCACCCAGCAGCGAGCGCGAGGTTCGGGCCGTGCAAAGCACGAGGCCGCCACGTGCTCGCTTGCGGGAGTGAAGCCCGGTCCGGAAACGCCAGCGGTGGATTTGCCGATCCCGCGGACGGACAAAGTTTAGGCAGGATTTCGGATTTGGACCGGATGGGTTCTCCACGCCAGCGTGTGTTAGGCTCCAACGGGCAGAGCACATGTGTTCGCGTGGGGAGCACCTCGGAGTGCGAGGTTTGCTTTTGGGGTGCGCAGGGTGACGTCATGGCTGCACGTGGGTTGGAATCCGGCAGGAGGGTGAATCCCTGCCGGATGTACCGTCCAAGAGGACGAGGTACACACGTGCAGCTGCATGACGTCACGGGCAGTGCAAAGTGCGCGAGCTGCGAGTTGCCGCCGCTGGTGCTGCGCGTAATTGGGAAAAAAATTTTTTTTAACAAAAGCAAGCCTCGCTTTCGCGGTGAACAGGATTCCCTGGGCAAGGGGTGGAAGACCCCTTGGCCAGGGCACAGGATGAACACTAGTTAGGGGAAGGGTTAGCTTAGTTAGACCGGCTCCATGGGGCAGGGGTAAGTCCTCATGGGCCCGTGAATGGATTAGTTAGAGGGATTGTAGTGAGCTTTAGGTGGGGGAATGATTTTTATGGATTATTTGAGGACAGTGACAGACTTTGGATGTGTAGAGGGACGTAGCTTAGCTACGTAGTGTTAAAAGGAACGTGCTGTAGTTTAAGGGACGACGTGGAAGCACGAGTTAGTTAGGGGATGTAGTGAGCAGGATGGCAGAGATTCAGCGGTATGAGTTGAGAGGTGTGGAAGAACATGTAATTGATGAGTGGTGAGGCCAGCGGGTCTGTGTGTATGGAGCGAATGTGGAATGCATGGTGCGATGAGTGATTGGGGAGGAGTGACTCCCGCCCAAGGGACCCCGCGGTCAGTGTAGAGTGAGTTAGTGGGTTAGTTAAATGACAAAATGGAGGTCGTTTTTGTTGTTGGTGGAATGTAGGCTCGATACCCATTTGGAGGGGTGCAGGAGCCCTGTTGACGGGCTGGGAGCGTGGCTGCGAAAGTGAGTATCGCTGAGTGTGTACCCGGGCACCGGGCTAGTCGGCCGTAGTAGGCCAAGGGCCCATGGGGGCCGGGAGCGTAGTGGCACGGTGCGCCCGCAGGATGCGGGGGCCCGGGCGCCATTAGCCGCGTGGGCAGTGTTGTGGGCACGGGTGACCCTCGGAAAGGGGCCGGGAAGCCAGCCTGCCACGTGAGCGTTTCAGGGGAGTCACCAGGGAGGGCACTCCCCGGTGTTTAGGGAGCTGGTAGGCTTGGAGCAGTGTAGTGCCCGGCGGGTGCCATCGTTGGGAATCGGCAGAGGGTCGTGCCTGCCAAGGGAGCCACGCGTCCCAGCCATGAGACCGTGAGAGGGCACGGAAAGAAAATTGGGGGCGAGGCCCGAAATTGTGAGGACACCAACACAGGCACGGGAATCTGGGTTGTTAGAACCATAGATTAAGCGAGACACACTTGTTGAAAGCCCCGGGTAGTTTAACCGTTAATGGATAGGGTAGATAGGAAGTGTACCCCTCCGCACCATCCATCCCTTCGCTCACGTTGTGGGCCGCTGGACCCACTTTGGGTTAGATCGCTGAAGTCTGGGGAGGCCATCCTGGGGCTTGAATTGGGCCTTGACACGGGACGCTAGCCCTCCCTCATTCCCCTCCGGGAAGGGAACGTAGGGTTGGAGTAGGCTAGGAGACGATAGGTTAGCCGAACAATGACAGTAAAGGGTTAGGGACGATTTCTAGAGGGGAAGTAAAAAATAAAACACAAAAAAAATTAATTGGGGCTAAATTGGGTTTTACAAATTAAGGGAGTGGGTATGGACAGTGACAGCAAGGCGATAGGTTGGGAGGGAGACGTTAGGGTAGGCCGATCCCGCCTTCCGAGTGGCCAGCACCACCGCACTCCCTCCACCAACCTGCACTGCACGGCAAGAGGCTGGCCACTTCATCGGCAGCTGTTGTTTTGCTGCGAGCCTGTACGGCCGGATCGTCTGCAGCTGCTGTG
>CM068956.1:67937121-67948978 GCA_035128595.1 Eptatretus atami
AGAGAGAAGATAAGGTGGAGTCGGATGAGTCGGCATGGAGGATATAAGGGGACGGACGGTGGAAAGGAAGAAGCTCGAAGCAGCAGTGCAGACGGGGCCCGATCGACGAACGGGGACAGAGCTCGGGTGAGGTGAGGGCAAGTTGCGGAGTGGAGCAGGGAGCGGAGCGAGGGCTCGGGGGAGAGTTGCCGGAGTCAGTGCGTCCGAGGCTCCGTTAGGGGGACCAGCGTCAGCCTATCCCTCTCCCCATCCCGAGCAACAAGAACCTTCCCTATCCCGGGCATCAACAATTCCCCCCATATCCGCGCTGAGATAGCGCCGGTAACCCCGTCCGTTCCCACCCCACACCGTGGTGCCATCCGAAGAAACGTGCTTGCGCGGAGCACGCCGGAGGAGCTCCCCGGCCACGCCAGGGGCACGGAGTCAGGCGCGTTACGCTGACTTGCGGCTTGCCCCATCCGCCACGAGGCGGGCGGTAAGACCACTTCGTCTCGTGGACCTGGCCGCTCATCCAGGTTCACGCGCATTTGTCCACGACCTGTCTGCCTCCTTGCCTATGAGGGTGCTTTTGTTTCTTGCTTTTTGTGTAAATGTATGTGTGGCGCCAGTCTTTGTAGTAAACCTGTATAAGTGTGCTAAAATAATTGCCGTTTTTATCGGTTGTAACTCTGCTTGTGTTCTTGCTTTCACTGTATACGTGCCTGAATTATTGGTATGGCTGTGATACGTGCTTGCCTTGTGTGTGTGTGTGAAATAAATGTACTTGTCGAACTGTTCCCTTTTCGTTGCGTCCTTTCCTTTGTTTGAAGTTCCATCTTGCATCACGGAAGGATTGGTAGAAGGGTGTAAGAAGCACCAGTAAATAATCACGTCCGTCGGGCCGGGATAACACCGCTCGGTTATCACTGAAGCACGGAACGGACTGCTAAGCGTTTCGTGTCCTAGGCGGCAGCGCGAGGTCAGATCGCCGGTTACCTAGCCCGCGCAGGTACTTAGTAGGTCGAGTTTGGCGAACAACCCTATCCTGCGCGGGTGGCCGATTGCACGATTGTGGTGGGTCGAAAGACCACCCGTGACTAGCTCTGCGATAGTTCCAAGGTAGGGTCACGACTGAATGTCCGTTCCGTGTGGGCAAGCGGTCGCGATTCGAGTTACGTGGCCGCGCATGCCGGCGGGCCGAAATTCGTAACAATATGTATATAGTATGTATATGATATGTATATGTTATATAGCCTTGGTGTTGGCGTAGTGGTTAGGTAGCGCTTGGATCCAAAAAGTCCTGAGTTCAAGCCCCGTTGGCCACTTGAATTAATACCACAGCAGGAGTTTGACTCAGCTGTGTCATCCTTCCGAGGTCGGCGAAGTGATTACCAGTGTTACTGGGCCCGGTGTATGCCCCGGTTAGAATAGGTGTACCATATCCCTGTGTCGTAAGAGGCGCCAGGTTGCATCAGGAAGGGCATCCGGCGTAAAACCTGTGCCAAATCATTATGCGGATCATAACGGATGATCCGCTGTGGTGACCCCTAATGGGAGCAGCCGAAAGAAGAAGATAATATGTATATGTGTATGTGTGTGTGTGTATATTAATATATATACAGTGGGAGAACAAGTATTTTGATACACTGCCGATTTTGCAGGTTTTTTCCACTTACAAAGCACGTAGAGGTCTGTAATTTTTATCATAGGTACACTTCAACTGTGAAAGACGGAATCTAAAACAAAAATCCTGACAATCACATTGTTGATTTTTAAATAATTAATTTGCATTTTAATTGCATGAAATAAGTATTTGATCACCTACCAACCAGTAAGAATTCCGGCTCTCACAGACCTGTTAGTTTTGTCTTTAAGAAGCCCCCCAATTCTCCACTCATTACCTGTTAACTGCACCTGTTTGAACTCGTTTATCTGCATAAAAGACAGCTGTCCACACTCAATCAATCAGACTCCAACCTCTCCACAATGGGCAAGACCAGAGAGCTGTCTAAGGACATCAGGGACAAAATTGTAGACTTGCACAAGGCTTGGATGGGCTACAGGACAATAGGCAAGCAGCTTGGTGAGAAGACAACAACTGTTGGCGCAATTATTAGAAAATGGAAGAAGTTCAAGATAACAGTCAATCTCCCTCGGTCTGGGGCTCCATGCAAGATCTCACCTCATGGAGCTCAATGATCATGAGAAAGGTGAGGGATCAGCCCAGAACTACACGGCAGGACCTGGTCAATGACCTGAAGAGAGCTGGGACCACAGTATCAAAGAAAACCGTAAGTAACACACTACGGCCGTCATGGATTAAAATCCTGCAGCGCACGCAAGGTCCCTCTGCTCAGCCAGCGCATGTCCAGGCCCGTCTGAAGTTTGCCAATGACCATCTGGATGATCCAGAGGAGGAATGGGAGAAGGGTCATGTGGTCTGATGAGACCAAAATAGAGCTTTTCGGTTTAAACTCCACTCGCCGTGTTTGGAGGAAGAAGAAGGATGAGTACAACCCCAAGAACACCATCCCAACCGTGAAGCTGGAGGTGGAAACATCATTCTTTGGGGATGCTTTTCTGCAAAGGGGACAGGACGACTGCACCGTATTGAGGGGAGGATGGATGGGGCCATGTATCGTAAGATCTTGGCCAACAACTCCTTCCCTCAACAAGAGCATTGGAGATGGGGCGTGGCTGGGTCTTCCAGCATGACAACGACCCGAACACACAGCCAGGGCAACTAAGGAGTGGCTCCGTAAGAAGCATCTCAAGGTCCTGGAGTGGCATAGCCAGTCTCCAGACCTGAACCGAATAGAAAATCTTTAGAGGGAGCTGAAAGTCTGTGTTGCCCAGTGACAGCCCCGAAACCTGCAGGATCTGGAGAAGATCTGTATGGAGGAGTGGGCCAAAATCCTGCTGCAGTCTGTGCAACCTGGTTAAGAACTACAGAAACGTCTGATCTCTGTAATTGCAAACAAAGGTTTCTGTACCAAATATTAAGTTCTGTTTTTCTGATGTATCAAATACTTATTTCATGCAATAAAATGCAAATTAATTATTTAAAAATCATACATGTGATTTTCAGAATTTTTGTTTTAAGATTCCGTCTTTCACAGTTGAAGTGTACCTATGATAAAATTACAGATCTCTACGTGCTTTGTAAAGTGGGAAAACCTGCAAAATCGGCAGTGTATACAATACTTGTTTCTCCCACTGTATATATATGTATATATATGTGTATGTGTTATATATATATGTATATGTGTTTATATATAATTATATATATGTGTATGTGTGTGTATATATTATATATATATGTGTGTGTATATATATGTATATATATGTGTGTGTATATATATATGTATAATATGTGTGTGTATATATATATATATATATAATATATATATATATATATATATATATATATATATATGTGTGTGTATATATTGTTACGGCTGTGGAAATTCGCGAACACCATCCAGGTCCCATAGGTGAGGTATTTCTGAAGTACCTGTGTAGTAGCTCCAAACCCGTTGTAATAGAGGGAATTAATGTGATTCATTCGGGCTGCGCATCCTTTGAGTTAGGCGTTTTTCTGTTCTACCTTTTGTTTTGAGCAACCACGGCAACAACAACAACACAACGCAGCAGCCACACCTACCTTCACCACTCGCTACGCAAACCTCACATCACCGCATTCCAACGGCACCATGGCATCGGACACTGCCGAAAACCTCCACACCTTCTCCTACGGCCATTCCCGCACCACCTGTGGGCACCGAGCGTCGGCTATCTTCAGCGATCCACGCGAGCCGCGAGTGCAGATGGCGGTTTTTCCGAGGAGGAATTCGGATCAGGAATGCTACACGCCACATCTGATCCATCCAATTCGGAAGCGCGGGGGGCTTGGCCCCGCTCCAGACCGCGCCTGAGGAATCGGGATATGCAAATTTGAGATCAGAAAGATTCACGCCCCTTTTCTCCATCCAATCGGCGAGCGTGGCTCCGCCCCTGAGGTCGTTTGGATCCGAGAATTTGCATATGGTGGGTTCCTGGAGCCGATAAGACGAACACGGCCGGGCGCAAGCGGCGGCTTCTCTTTCCTCTTCAGTTTGGTTCGCAAGAAAGTTGTCGTCGAGGTTCCCTGTCTGCTGTCTGGTCGGGGGAAGAGGTCCTGCGCTCGCGGCTTGGCGAGCGACTCTGCAAACGGAGGCACGGACGCGAGACGCGGCGGCGTCGGTTGTGGGGTGGACCTGCGGCGTCGCGGACGAGAAGTGCCGGAGAGGGTTCGCTGGCCGCGAGAGAGAGGTTCGGGGCCAGGCGCGGCCACGCTGACGGTCGCGGGAGAGGGACTCACAGCCAGACAAGGGAAGTCGCCACTTCTTTTCCTCATTTTTTTGGGGTTTAATGTAACATGTGTGTGTGTGTGGCGCCGAGTCTCGTGAAGTTAGAATTGTGTAAGTGGTCCGTGTGTCGCGTTAGTCGGTTGTAGCTCTGCGTCTTTTGTTCTATGTAATATATGTGCATTATTGAATACTGTTTGCTTTATGTGTGCTCTATGTGTCGTGTTGTAAATAAAATGCTTGTCTGTTGAATTCTTCCCCGTGTCGCTGCGTCCTTCCTTCGTTGGGGTCTCCATCTTGTTTCACGTAAAGGGTTTGAGTGGGCGCGAGACGCCCGATAAATTAATCTGAACCGTCAAGGCCGACGATAACACCGCTCGGTTATCCGCGTTAGCATGGAAGCGGGTCGCTTAAGCGGCCCGTATCCGAAGTCGGCCTGTGGCGAGGTACAACCCCTCGGTAGGTTACCCGTGCGGTACTTAGGTATATCGACTTTCGGCGATTCACCCTATTCCGCGCGGGTAGAATGCGGACTGGGTTGTGGTGAGGCCGAAAGGTCCACCCGTAACTGGATCCCGGCGTTAGCCGGGAGGGTCACGACTGAATTGTCCGTCCGGTGGGCGAGGCGGTCCGCGATTCGAGTCACGTGGCCGATCGCACGCCGGCGGGCGCGAATTCGCAACAATATATATATATATATATATGTGTGTGTATAATATATATATATATATATATATATATATATATATTATTATATATATGTGTGTGTATATATATATATATATATGTATATATATATATATATGTGTGTGTATATATATATATAATAATGTGTGCATATATATGCAAGACGACCCGTGAACCTGTTGGGTTCCCGTTGTGGCAGCTGTTGATTAAAAAAAATCATTTCAAAATAAAAATAAAAAGATAGCTCCAGCGAACTATACTGCTGAGGTTGTTGTTTGCATTGATCAAATAATCCCGAAGAGTACTTGACTGAATCTGGAATTGATTTTTTAATAATTTTTTTCGTTGCCTGATTTGAACGAAACTTGATACTACATGTCAATGTGAAAAAAAGAAACGGAGAAAAGAAAGTCGAAGAAATTATTGTGTGTAATCTTCTTAACACAATTTTATTTATTAATGAACACGGAAGTATTCGATCAAAATGGCGATGTTTATTTTATGCTTAAAAATAAATCGTTCTTTGTCTGTACTAAATGTGAGATTTTTAAATAAATAATTTCAAGAAAAAATAAAAAGATAGCTCCAGTGAACTATACCGCTGAGGTGGTTTGCATTGATCAAATTCTCCCGAAGAGTACTTGACTGAATCGGGAATTGATTTTATAATAATTTTTTCGTTGCCCGATTTGAACGAAACCTGATACTGCACAGCACAGGACAATGGTGAGTAAGGTGTCCCTAAAATTTTTCGCTATCGTGTACCGTTTTGGCTGTATTTCGGAACATACATACATACATCCATACATACGTCCATACATACATACAAGATGAGAGTTTTAGTAATATATAGATAGATATATGTGTGTGTATATTTATATATATATATATATATATATATATATATATATATATATATATATATATATATATATATATATACATACATATACATACACACTCCATTTGACCTCGTGTACCGGCACATGACCGGAAATAAGTGGTCGCGACACGAGCCGAGGCTCAGGGTCTTTTGGCCTGAGGAAACCTGCTCTGAAGTGGGTGAAACGTCACCTGAGACCAGGTCGGCTCTTGCTTATTACTCAAATTACAGAGGAGATATAGTTTACTTTTTGATTGGAAGCACCTTTCGTCTTTAAAATAATTATATATATATATTGTGTTTCAATGATCCAACTCCAACTGATCCCCCACTTGTCGGTGGTACCTTTTGTCACCTTTCCCGTAGCTTCGCCCAAGCGTGCTTTGCTCACCGTCCGGGACCGACCAATTTAGAAGTGCGTCGCCACCTCCGGGTGTCATCACATTAACTTGGGGTCATCACCAGCACGAGGGGGAGGAGGAAGGAGGGGGTTTATCAGGCCACATGGGATAGAAACAGTCAAAAATACCCCCCTCCTCTTCTTACCTTGCCTGGTTTACAGAGAGAACGAAAACAAATGCTTTCCGACCGAATGTTGATATCAATACCTGCCCCTCATGGCAGACATAACAATAAGACAACTTAACTCTAACCAAATCCCTGTTACAGAAGGATATTCAAAGCTACTCGAGCACACGGACTACCTAATTGGGCTCATGAAAGAAAAAGAAAGTTGCTCAAATCACTTTTACCTCGTATCTCCTACATTTCATGATTAACTCAAATATCATTGATGCAGTCAAGCTTGGGTCTTAGAAAACTGACTGTTGGCTTATAACTTTGCTGTTTCTGTGACATGTTTAACACTTCTGATTTGTTTTTACTGCAGAAGACTGAGGATCGTGAGCAGCAAACTGAGAGTGAAAGCCTGCAGGAAGAGGTGAGCTGCGATCGAGGCACTTGCTGCAAAGAGGTTATGTATCAAAATAAGTATTTTTGTTTACAGTGCCTTGGCTTGTGGGGGATTTTCAAAAGATAACTGTATGACACGGTCCTTGAAACTCCTTGAAAGTTCTGGAAAAATGAGAGCATTTTCCATTACTGGAAAGTACTGTAAAACTTGTCCAAGTCTTTGAAACTCCTGGAAAATCGAGAAAATCTCAAATAAAAATATAGTTACAAATGAACAGACAAACAAACATGTATATGTGGGAAGATTATGCACCCAGACTGGGAATCGAACCCAGGTCCTCTGGTGAACCATACAAGTTTCCTGCTATCTGGGTGACCGGCTGAGCACACAATTCTCCCACATATAGAGATACCACTCTCTTTACCCTTGCTGCTCCCATGGTTGGCAGTGAGTGTCTGGGAAGCAGCGGGGGAGAGTGGCATCTCTATATGTTGGAGAATTGCATGCTTAGCCAGTGTGTCGCCCAGATAGCTCAGATGGTACAGCACTGGTATTGTACCGACATTCTACAGTGATATTGGAAATGGATGAGAAAAATGGAGAATATGGAGTAGAGGCCCTTAAAGTTGTATTGTAGAAAACAGATTGGATGAAATGCTGTTTTGGTTCGTGTTCACGATACCCCTGATAATGTCTCTTCAAAAATTAATATCTAGTTGTGGTTGTTTTGACTATTTCGTTTTCTATTTATTTGATTTGTTGAAATGTTTGTCGAAGAACAGGTTGCTTTTCGCAGCAAATATGGAAGTGAAATAAAAACAGATTTTAGGAAGACTGTTCTTTTTGTCAGGTCAGCCCAGATCAGATATGTAACCGACTACAGGTACCATATAAACCTGTATAAACCTCTTTCATTGTCAGTGACGAAACAGTCTCCTCCACCAGGTTTCCTTGTGAGGAGAGTGTATGGATATGGACACCCAACAGGACTAAAAACAAAACCTGTCAAAGGGCAGAGGAGCTCCTTGGGAGCCAACGGCCATCCATATCTGGTGCCGAACTGTGTCTGCAGATGTCCTCCTGCAGTTGGGTTTACTTTTTCTAGGAGGTTGGTGGCAGGATTTGCTCTCTGGCCAACTTAAAACACTTTGTTCTGCAAAACACATTAAAAAACGCAACGAATAACTGAAAGCCCATTCCATGGGAGTACCTCCAAGACAGCTGACCAGATGACGGGATTGGGGCAAAGCTTTTGGGACCTCCATTCTTTGATGATAGGAGGAAAACCACGGGGTAACCTTCCTGGGTCGGGATGTGGTGGTGTGTCGTGTCATCCACCAGACGGCAGTCTCCTCGAGTTAACCTGAGGCGGTCTCTTCGGGTTGGTGCCTGAAATGCCCTATCCCGAAGAGAGGATGATTACCTGTCTCTGCTATCATCTGAGCGCCAGCATTTGAATATCAGTATTGCAGCACTCTCTGAGGTTTGGAGAACGAATAGTGGTGAGATCATGGCAGGTGGTTACACCTTCTACTAGTATCATCGCTCTGATGGTTAACATGCCCAAGGAATTGCTGGAGTTGTGTTCAATAAGTTGACTCCCATGATAATAGTGGTAACACCGGTTAACGAGCGTATTATGAGACTGAATTCGTCACTCCTTGGGTGTCATTTCTCTGGTCTCTGCATATGCTTTGACTGAGGTGAGTGAACCTCATTGTGAAGGAGACATTTTATGCCGTGCTCGAGTCTGTGGTTGAGCAGTGCCCTGGGCAAGATACTCTTCTCATCTTGGGGAATGTCTGTCATTGCATCGACTGGAACTTACAGGGATGGTTAAGAGACGTGTTGATCTCCATGTGTCTGGAACTGTGACTCAGAATAGCACTAAGTTCCTTGACTTTATATGAAGTCGTGGACTGAGCCTGGCAGGTTCATTGTTTCAGCATTCACAGGATCATCGCTGGACTTGGTATTCCAACGCCGGTGGTGTGGCAAAGGAGATTGATCATGCACTCGTTGTGATGGTCGCTTGAGGATGATTCAGAACTGCAGGGTCGAGCGGAGTGTTCATTTCCTCATTACCAACCACAGGCTTGTTGGGACGACTGAAGTTGCAGCTCAAATCCAAGAGAATGGTACCATCCCAGCCTAGGCTGGATGTTTTTCAGGCTCAAGGAGGAGAGGGTAGCTGGATAGTTTGCGAACAGCCTGAGTGTGGATTTGGAGGGTCCGGGTGTTTTGGGGAATCCTGAAGAGGTGTGGAGTGCCTTAAAGACCACCGTCCTTGATGTTGTCGGTGAATGGCTTGGAACCCATCCTCAGGCGAAGAAAAATTTTCTCTCCCAAGGGACTTTTGATACCGTTGACCAGAGTTGTAGGTCCAGACTTAATGACAGCTGAGCTGTTCAGGTAGTTTAGGTGTAAAACTGTACGTGCGCTAAGGATGGACAAGGAGGCCCCACAATTTTCAGTGCTTGTATGATGCAGTCATCTTTGCGGAGACGCTGGATATCCTGATGGGTGCTCTCGAGGTATTGAATGAGGAGTCGGAGCGTCTGGGATTACGGGTATCCTGAGTCAAAACTAAGATCCAAGCTTTCAATGACCTCTTGGATGCTGCTATATTGTCTGTAGCTGTTTGTGATGAGGATGTTGAGGTCACAGAGAGATTCACTTACATTGCCAGTGATATTCATTTTTCTGCATGTGGAGCCAGAGATCGATAGATGTCTGGGTCGGCCCTGGGGAGTCATGGATTCACTGGATCATTGGGTGTCGCGCTGTGGCTACCTATGCAGGAGGACGGAAGTCTGCGTCTTCAAGTCCTTGGTCCTTCCAGTCTTGCTCTACGTGTGTGGAACTTGGGCTCTGACCAAGGATCTGTGATGGAGTCTTAACTTCTTCGGTACCAGGTCTCTTCAGAGAATTCTGAGCTATCGCTGGTCAGTCTGTGTCAAGTGGATGCTCAGAGGGACTTGATGAGATTTGTTACCTGGATCGTCCATTTGCGTCAGCGTCGGCTGTATCGACACGTGGCTCGTTTTCCTGATGCTGATCCCGTTCATCCGATTCTCTCAGTGAGGCAGCCTCATGAGTGGAGGAGGCCAATGGGCCGATCATGTGCCTTGTGGTTGCAGCAGGTTGATTGGCATCTCAAGGAAATAGGGATGGGCCAGGCATCTGCCAGGGAGATGGATGGAGGCCTCTGGAGTACTGGTGGAAAGTGGAGCAGCAATGCACTGCTCTGGCGTATGCTCCCATACCCGACCCGACCTGACTTGACTTGACCTTGGAAACTTCTCAAAATGAACAACTTTAATTAGTTCAGATATTAATTATCTTGAAAACAGTGGAAATCTCATGGACGAATAAGTCAAAAGTAAATGAAAGAGCATGGTATGCTTAAAAAATACAGAAGGATTATGAAAAGCCTAACAAACTCGTACTTCTGTCACACTCGCTTTTCAATCGATTTTTTTTTAAACTATCGAATTCGGTATCTCATTGCATCCAATTTTTCCTGCAGGCCTCATGCCCTCCTGATGATGAGACATTGCAACAACTGGTGGATGTCAAGGTATTTCCTGCATTTTGCTGTCAATATACTCAGGAAGGAAGATTGAACCACTTGTATTTGTCATTTTTGCATTTCTGTACCTATGACAGCTTGTATTTTCCTTCTGCCACTCATCACCACACCATACAATGATTACTGGTTAAGTATACTCTCCGTTGTTACCGTGGAGCTCTCTGCAAGATTTGCACATCAAAACATCATTTTCTAGGACACTCGGTAGAGCGCATACCTCTGCACGCAATGCATGATCCAGTGGAACATATCTAGCCCAATAACTTTTTGAAATATCATGCCACATATCATTTTTTGCCCCATCTCTCAATGGTGAAGATTCTTTAAAAATTAAGTAATCCTCGAATCTGCATCCGGATTTGGATCTTCACCAAAATCGAATTGATTCGTCCTTGTCACACAACCAACCTGTCCATCAAGTTTCATCCGAATCCGTCGACAACTTTTTGAGACATCATGCTGTTTATCAGTTTAGCCCTATCTCCCAATGGTGAAGAATCACGTTAAAAGATTCTCTCCAGAGTATCTGGATTCGGATCTTCACCAAAATCTCATCAGTTCGTCGTTGTCACACACCCAAACTGTCCACCAAGTTTCATCTGAATCCATCATAACTTTTTGAGATATCCTGCACACAGACAAGCAAACAAATGAAAAATCACTCGCAGAGCGACACTTGGCAAAAAACACATGAAGTCGAAGGGCACTCACTGGAGCGCATACTATACCTCCACCAGCCTGAACAGTTTACGTTTTATATCCCACTGATGGGCTGGATCTGAACTAAAATCTAATCCGCTTGTTCTTGTCACTTAATCGACTCATCCACCTAGTTTTGTCACAACTCGTCCACAACTTTTTGAGATATCATGATGTATGTATATATATATATATATATATTATATATATAATATATATATATATATATATATATATATATATATAAAGATTATATATATATAAAATATATATAAGATATATATATATAGATATATATATAAATATATATATATATATATATATATATATATATATATATAGATATATCGTTTTTGGCCCTATCTCTCAATTTTAGAAATTAGGCCTATGTTGACCTTTTGACCTTAAAAAAATAATTAGTGGTTTAATTAATTGACTTGATCTGCAAATCCTGTTCAAAATTCAAGTCAATCGGATGAAAATTGAGGATTTCAGGAATTTAATAAAGTTGCTGACCTTTGGCCTTTGATGACCTTTTGACAAAAATAAATTGAGTTCTTTTGGACCACCAACTCCATTATTTGGTGAAGTTTCATGAAAATCAGTTTGAAATTGTGATCTGTAGGCGATTAAAGGTGAGCGGACAGATAAAAAGATATCGTGCAAAGCACTACACTTGCAAAATCCACTCCTCTCTCCAAAGGCTGCCATGGATACATCGAATTGTCCATTTCATTAAGATTAAAATTGACAATCTT
>CM068956.1:67967053-67978366 GCA_035128595.1 Eptatretus atami
GACGAAACACATGGGCAGTACGATGAACAGGCAAACAAACGACGAAGCAGGACAGGGTGAAGGCAGGAACAGGGAAAATGCAGGACACAAGCAGAAAGGCAGGACGACGAAGCAAGGAGACGAGCACGGAACACTTCTCCTGAGGCAAGCAAACTCCATACACTTTGTGCCAAACCCAACCCTCCTCCTTCACGCCGAACAAACTCTCGTACGTCTCGCAGAACCCAGAAACCATCCAAAAACTCTCGCCTCTGCGGGGTGGCGCAATCCTCCCCTCTGGGGCGGCGCAACTCTCCCTCTGGGGCGGCGCAACTCCTCCCCTCGGGCGGCGCAACTCCTCCCCTCTGGGGGCGGCGCAACTCCTCCCTCTGGGGGCGACGCAACTCCTCCCCTCTGGGGGCGCGCAACTCCTCCCTCTGGGGGCGGCGCAACTCCTCCCCTCTGGGGCGGCGCAACTCCTCCCCTCTGGGGGCGGCGCAACTCCTCCCCTCTGGGGCGGCGCAACTCTCCCCTCTGGGCGGCGCGAACTCCTCCCTCTGGGGCGGCGCAACTCCTCCCCTCTGGGGGCGGCGCAACTCCTCCCCTCTGGGGCGGCGCAACTCCTCCCCTCTGGGGGCGGCGCAACTCCCCCTCTGGGGCGCGCAACTCCCCTCTGGGGCGACGCAACTCCTCCCCTCTGGGGGCGACGCAACTCCTCCCCTCTGGGGGCGACAGCAACTCCTCCCCTCTGGGGGCGACGCAACTCCTCCACTCACTCTCTGGACAACACTGCCCCTTTCAAAGGCCCTCCTCTCTCTTTCTTGGATATTTACCAAGGCTTCACCTTAACGCTTCACCCAGGGACATTATAAGAGGTTGTATGTACAAGCACTTCACCTTAAGCCCTAACAAATTATTACCATGCACCATCCCCCATATAGTGCACATTTAAACAAGACAATCTATAAGCAATGTTTTTCTACTTAATTAAATAGAGAGTGGCTAACTACCCATACACGGATTATACTACTATACATTTCTATTTGTTCTCAGCAAATATCTTTCTGGGAATATATATATATATATATATATATATTTCAATGGGACTCAAAGACTCAAACAAATCAATGTGTTTGCAAACAAAAGTCATACGCACAGTTTGAGCTGTGTGTGAAGTTGCTCTTTGTCGAATGATAAGTGTGACGCTCCGTCTTCAGCAGCGTCAAGCCCCCGCCGCAGGCTGTCGATCTCCTCATACTGCCGCCGGTTGTTGTGTTGTAATACTGCCAAATAGCTCATGAGTTCTGTAGTTTCCCTGACATTACATGAGAGACTTTAATAACTCATTTGAAAGTTTAATTTGTGCAATGATGAAAACATGAATGTGCAGTCGCCAGAGCTCAAATTATGCAGAGAATAATAAAAACAGCAATGTAAAAACGTATACTGGACGGTAACTGATAGAATCAATGGAATTTTGATCAAAGTATGCCCACTGCTGTCGGAAGCAAGGTGAAGTCGACATTTCGGCCATTAACCCTTCATCAGAGCAAAATAGTATTGACGGCATGAGATGCCTTGAAAAAGTCACATAAGGATTCTCCACCTCTCTTACTCTAGCAAAGGATGAACACCTGAAATGTCAGCTTTTCCTTGCTTCCCACTACATATGTTTCTCTGTGCTTTGATCATCTTTCTGTTGATTCCACCCATTGTTATACGGTCTGTCTGCCAACGCAAATTGACATGACCCTTCCCAAATAAGTCTCAGTCTTCCTTCTACATGAAACCCATGCTCATTCTTATATATTAGCAGCAAATACAATATTATTTTCATTTTTTAAAATCCAGATATGTGAGTGAGGCATGAATAAAAAAAGGAAAATTATGACATTTCTAAATGTGTGGATATGCTAAAAATAAGACAAAAAAAACTAAAACGTTTCATAACCTTTTAAAACTCAAACATGTGAAACGATCCCCAAAAAAGGAATCAACAGGTGGAGATTGGGAATCAACCTTGATCGGTCAAATTTGTAATATTAATAATGGATTGACAAGTTTTGAAGCAAAAGAGTGGAAATCCACCAATTGGTGGACCTCTAGATTGCCCATTTATCACGGGGTGCAAACTTACGGCTCCACATTGGAGATGTCTCCTCCCGCCGCCTCTAAACTTCCCACTGTTGTGCTCAGGTTGGCAGTTGCAGTACTGCTTGCACCTTGCATTGACAAAGAAACTGTGAAAACAGCCAATCACCATTATTCTGAACGTATTCTTTGAGCAGAAATATGACTGCAGGAGCTTCATAGCAATGCTTTTCTCTGTAAGAAGTCTTGATCACATGCTAACAAAGAGATGGGACGAAAATGGTGCTTTGGTAACTACTCACAGAAATACAATTTGAATAAATAAACCATCGACATGGAACAAGGACCAAGGAAAATAATAATTTTCTCCCTCGTAGTAAAAAAAATAACCCCGGTTGGGGGTGACGGTCATCTCTGAAGCTCTGTAGATGTGGATCTCTGATCGGCTTAGAATGGCTTCGATGTCGTCTTGTCTTTTGGTTCAACGTACAGACGAAAGCCCGGGAGTAAAAAGGATAGAAAACCTCAGAAATCAAACTACATTTCTGAGTTATCCGGAGATAGATTTTTAAAATGGTTGATTTGGAACATTTATGATCAATATGTCTTCAAAAGGATAGAAACCGGACTTCAGAAATCAAACCGCATTTCTGAGTCATAAATGGTGGATGATAATTTGACAATGGATGATTTCACAAGTTTACAGCATCGGTGACCATCACATTGACCTTCAATCAGGTCTAAAGTCATACCGTCGTGTATCACTCATCGACCCCTACTTACATACCAAGTTTCATCAAGATCGGGCGAAATTTTTTTGACCGTATCACATCGACGATTTTTCCAACTTTGAAGACACGTGACTCGATAACCAGGACGAATTTTAAAAAACCGGCCTGACCAAATTAGATATTGTTCCATATTATCAGAATCCGAAGAAATTTCGAAGATCGGATCACAAACGGCGGAGGAGATAGATTTTGAAAATGGACGATTTTGCAACTTTGGAGTGGCCTTGACCTTGACCTTCAATCATGTCAAAAGTCATACCGTCGTGCATCACTCATCGACCCCTACCTTCGTACCAAGTTTCATCAAGATCGGGCGAATTTTTTTTTGACCGTAGCACATCGACGATTTTTCCAGCTTTGAAGACAAGTGACTCAATAACCAGGACGAATTTCAAAAAACCGGTCCGACCAAATTTAGATATTGTTCCATATTATCAAATCCAAAGGAATTTCGAAGATCGGATCATAAACGGCGGAGGAGATAGATTTTGAAATGGACTATTTTGCAACTTTGGAGTGACCTTGACCTTGACCTTCAATCGGGTCAAAGGTCATACCGTCGTGCATCCCTCATCGACATCTACCCACATACCAAATATCAAGAAAATCGGAAGAAAAAAATGGGGACGTACGGACGGACGGACATCGAGACTGGTTTTATTAACTCATCTCGTTAGAGATGACCTAAAAAGCACACAGGTGTGAAGGCAGGGACATGTTGACTGTTCTGCTGATTCATGCTGTGCAGAAAATGCCTTGAAGAACAAGCAACACTCACCAATTTGTTCCTTCGCATCTTCCACTTCATTTGGCCTAAAGAAAACAGAATTAGATAATTTAAACAAGGTCAGTTAGTCAAAGTACATTTCTTTTCCTTTTGAAATTTTTTGCCAAGCTCATTCTGTAACTCTACTTTTGGCAGTCCCATTCATAAACTTAGTTATAAGGTGTGACATCAGTTTTCATATATTTTTTAAATTGCTTACCTGAATACAGCACTGCATATTAATCCAGTTACAAAATTAAGTGAGACCTCTCCTCAAACAATTTGTACAGTTTTGGTCACCATATCTGAGGAGGGACTTAGAGCTACGACAGTGTGTTCAGCATATAGCGACTAGATTGATTATGGTCCGAGCGAGACGAAGCTACAAGGAGCGGCTGAAGGAAGCAGGACTGCAGTGCCTATGGAAAGTCTACACCTCCTTTCAAAATTTTCACTACTGTTGCCTTACAGCCTGGAAATAAATTGCGTTAAATCAGACTTTTCCCACCTTTATTTACACATCGTAACCCACAACTTCCAAGTGAAAAATAAATTCTACAATTTCAGAAAATGATTTTAAAAAATACAAAACTAGAATATCTTGGTTGGATAAGTGTTCACTCCCCTGAGTTATTGGTGGAAACACCTTTGACAGCAATTACAGCTGAGTCTGTTGGGATCGGTCTCTACAAACTTTGCACCTCTCCTTCATGCCATGCATATCACGCAGTCATTAGCATATGCGTGCCAATACGCGCTTGAATTGCATGCCATTATTCAAGGGTCATATTGTTGTGGGCCGGGTCTTGGTGGCGAGCACGACCGCTAGAGGGAGCAGTAGAGTCGCCGCCACCAGACACCCGGAATTTAGGTTGTACCTTTCAGATAAATCCGAAAGGTCACGGGTCCCTTATCAGACTGAAGATCACCAATAGGTCGACCACGTGGATAGGGTCAATTGCCAATTTCAATATACCTAAATACCCACGTCGTCCAACTACCGGGGAAATTCACCCTCGGCAAATCTGCGCGATCCGGCCGTTACGACCGGATAGGAGTCGTACCCGAGCGGAGAGTACCAGAACCCTGCCGGCCAATTGCACGATGTCGCACAACATGAGTCCTCCTAATTCCCGTTCGCAGCGCGGCAAACCAATGATAGAAGGACAAGGACGAGCTGGGACATTCAATAAGAGGGGATTTATTTACAATGGGGGAAGGGAAGCACACAAAGAGCAGAGTTATCCGAATAAGAAATGTAATGTACAATGAGCAAAAGAAAGCACTTACACAATTCTACTTGAAAACGGGCCACACAGACACAGACACACAACCCCAAAAATAAATGATGGCGCGGCCTTTATTGATACCCCAGCTCGGAGGGAAGGTGAGCTGGAGGTCAGAGCCTGTCTTGGACCTTCCCGCTTCGTGCGGTTACACCGACTTCGAACCCACTGGTGGGACTCGAACCCACGACCCGGAGTCCACGGCCCTCTTCCCTGGCTGTCGGCCGCCGCACACGTTCGGTCACCACCACCACGGTGAGCCACCACAAAGGACCGTAGACCGCAATCCCGCAGAACCCTCGTCGACCACCACTCTGCCGCGCCACTATACCCGGTCTCTGTCCTGTCATCTTTCTTTTTCCTTCAGGTCCGAGCGATTTTTTTCTCCCACCGCTCGCCTCCCGATTGGACGGTGGGTTCTCAAGCGACTCGTGGCGGCCTCCCGATTGGCCGGGCCATCTCAGGCGATCCGCTCGCCGTTCGTGATTCGTCCGGGGGGCGTGGCGAGCATTCTCGCGGCCCGTCCCCCGAGACGCATTCCTCCTTCTTCGGGCGACGTGCCTCCGCATTGGAGGGACGCGGCGTACGTCATCGCGCTTGTGCCCATTGGCTGAGGTGTCGTGGGAAAGTCACCCTCTGTGCGTGATTGGACAAGGGGTGGAGTCGGAGCTGAGGCGATGAAAATCTCCGCCACGTACGTGGTCGAATGCACGTGGGATGGCGTCGGTGTTGTTATCGAGGTTGTTGGTGATGTAAAAACCCTATCTATAAAATAACTTCGTCGAGCACGTACACTTAATTCCCATTAGACACAGGGGATGGATTCTAACTATACACATATAATTAACAAAATAACTGAGCTACGGGGACTCTGGCTGTTATATGCGATGGTTTCCAGATTCGTAACAATATCACCTCAATCTTCAATGTACTCTCACCAACACCACAACAATTGAATAACCTCACAACACAATGATTATAATCACCACACCTTTGAAACATTAACCAAGCTCGCTTTACAATTGCCATTGCAGGCCCAACCACAACACACAACCATAACCACAGCTAACCACACTACAACTCACCGCTACAACTACCATCACCTCAACCACAACCACTGCAGGCACCCATCACTGCCTTTTGGAAGTAACAGGGAGCAATGAGCACCACATACCATTACAGACACTTGGACTCTGGATGTTCAGGCATCTAACTCGGAGCACAAGTGTGTGCTAAACGCCATTCAACATCGTCAGGATAGCCCGAGTGTTCCGCTCAATTACAGCCCCATTTGGTGTCCAGCGCAAGTTTGCGTCCAGAAAGCGCAGACAGAAACCCCAGCGCCATGTTAAGTGTGGATCTGGCATGTGAGAAAGCCCAAAACACAATGGGGCCATCTTCGTTGCCGTATCTGTGCGTGGGAGGAACCGGTGCTGGGGTGACCATGCATACACCAGTAGGGGCGCTCAAAAATGCCTACCGACCTGCTTGCTCTGTTTTTAAACTCCGCCCCTCGCCAAGGGATTATAAAACTCACAGAGTGAGACAGTGGTTCAGCTCATGGTTCAACAGAGCTTGTAGTTCATGCGATTCATATTGGCTTGGTGACGAGAGTTGGAACGCAGTGCACGGGTCACAGCAGAGGCAGGACAGAGTTCACGGAGCAGAATACTGAGCGAGTGAGAGATCTGGATGCCAGACTCAGCAGAGTCATAGGGCCAAGCCAGTAGCATGAAACACTTACAGACTTCCTCACATGTTAATAAGCCATCTTCTTTCATGTCCATCTTCTTTCTTTTCCATTTCGTCTGCTGTGGACGCACATTCATAAAAGAGCTCTGCGATTAACCGGGCAAGTTCAGAACGGTTGCCCCCTTCAGGGCGGCATCACCGAAACACACCTTTTACAGTTTCCTCTCTGCCCCTCATTTTCTCATCATCTTGCACATCGCAGCACCCTCACTTGCACCTCCTCTGACCACACACCTTAGACACCCTCAGTTTTCCTCCTCCTTCCCTCTCCTCAGTGACTGGGTCACGCAGGTTCGTTAGCCCCACCTGGTAATCTACAGGTCATAATCACCTCGTACTTTCTCCAATATTTCTTGCCATATAATGTTTCTCGGAATGATTCTGATGGTACCCGTAATGTAAGCATAAATAAGATTGTGGAAGTATTAGAACAGTATAGCTATGCACCGTTTTCTTTTTGTATGCAACTGTATTTTCTTTTGCCACACCAAACCAATTCTTGCTTTCCCTGGTGTACGTATCTTTCTTGAAATAAAACCATTGCTTGTTGCTCCACATACCTTTCCTCGCCTACCTTTCCTACCTACCTTTCTGCGATTCTATATTATTGTAATGTTCCCAGTTTGTAGCGTCTTTTCCTCCATTGGTTGAGTATAGTCCACACGTCGTGTTAGCCAGGGAGTTCTCCCCCACCGATTGGCTCTACACATTAGCCGGTGTATACTTGGCAGCTCCGCTCAGCTGTGTCTGATCAGGTAAGATAAAAGCCTGGTGTTGGCTTAGTGGTTAGCATGGCTCGCTTGGGATCTTAGGATCCTGAGTTTGAGCCCTGTTGGCTGCTGAATTAACACCAGGTGAGGTTGACTCAGCATGTCATCCTTCCGAGGTCAACGAAATGAGTACCAGGGTACTGGTATAGGGGCACAGCATTAGTGGCATAGTCGTGCCCCAACAAAATTATAGCAACCCGGCAGCTCACACGCAAAGTGCTTGCCATACGCAAGGAGAAGGTAAAATAAGACAAGTACGCATGGAGGGCATGAGCCCCCTTTGATACTGTCATCCAAAGGAATGGTAACATGCGAAGTTGTGATCACCCTGCCAGGATTGGCGGTACCCATCAGCGTTCGTGGATAATTATCAACGTGCCGAGCCATGGAGTTATCCATGGCTGGTAGCCTCAGGACTGGATGTTCGGGAGGAACTTTGTGCTTCCCCTCGTGGCGAACCTCGAACCCTGGGCCATAACAATACATTAGAAAGGAGGTTATTATGAGGAATTCTGATAGAGATGTTTAAAATAATGAAGGGCATCGACAAAATAAATGCAGGAGAGTTTGTCAGCAGAATAGACTGACAGGAACAAGGGTCACAACCTGAGAGTAAAGGCTACACAAGGTAAGCCCTTTGCTTTACGCAGCTTTCTTCAGCTGGAAGAGCATGGGAGGAGTCAATTTATTTATATAACCCTAGACATCTGGGTTTAATTGATTAGGTGAGAGGCAATTGGTTATTCCCTCCATTCACAGGTGAGAGATGTGAGTGGGTCTCTGCTTTTAGCTCACCTGGAACGCAGTTCCGGGGAGCTTATGGGATGGTGCGTCATCCGTCCGTCCACAAATACTTGCAACTTCTTCTCTGAAACTACACATACGATTTCGATGAAACTTTAACACAACCTTAATCACCCTGTAAGTACCAAAGTTTGTTCATGACATTAAAAAATAATCATGAAATAAAAATAACTAGCATCCGTTGAAGACAAAGTCTTCGATATCCCCCGCCATAGTAAATGAGGATTCGCGAGTGCTGATCGCCCACGGATTTATCTCCGGGTGAAATCGATCTGAATGTGCCGACGTCACGGGGAGCACCACCACCTCCCACTCCTCCCCTCCTGCTATCATAAATCGGATGCCTGGCGAACGTCAATGACAGTACCTAAAAACGATAATATGATTGTTGTAGGCATATGGAAATATAACATACACTCCCACAATAAACTGAGCATGCCATGTATTATATTAGCGGTACCCAGTCTAATGGCACTGGAACCTATTGTTGCGATTATTAAGACGGTAGCCATTCTAATGAACTGTAACCTATTGTTTTTGTTCTGTTATTAGGGACCCAGTCTGATTGGACTGCAGGAGTAACCTATTGTATTTTCTTCTGTTATTACGGTACCAGTCTGATGGCACTGCCCCACCACCCCCCACCCCACCCCCCCCCCGCCCCGCCCCACCCCCCCCCCCCCACCACCATAACAGCTGTCGGTTGTTCGGCTAGTCTCCACAGCCTATCAGGATTGTGCTACAGGTTCGCTTTCATGGACTTGCAGAAACCTTTGTTTTCTTCATTTATACATGGAGACCAGCGTTTTGCGTCAACTCAAAGCGCAGAGCTTCTTTGGTCTTGACTTCACGCTCACTGATGACAATGAGTCGGTTGAATAGCTTCAGTGAGTCAATGACCAGCTTCTCGCCATTGACTTTGGGTCCAGATCTGAGGCTTGCAAGGTATTTGACCTTGTGTTTGATTACCATTGCATCCACAACAGTTTTCCCATCCATCTTAGCCTGTATGGCTCTGCCAACTTCTTCTGCTTGATCAGCGTTTGACTTGGTCTTCGGGAGTGCTGCTGAACCCAGCTGAGAAGGACACCAGAGTCTTCTCGTCCCGTGTGGCATCGAAAGGGTTGACTTCCTCCAACCACCCAACTATGGTGTTGACAGCATCGTTATCTCTCTTCATTTGGGCTCTTTTTAACATCGGTGTGGACAGGTACCCCCCATTTGACCATGCTTCTTTCTAGCTCTTGGTGAATGAACGAGAAGTGTTCATCAACAGTGATGTGTTTTAACATTAATAGGTCCACTCTACTTGAATATATTCAACTTCTATTGAGTCCGGTACACAATAATTTTATAGCTAAAAGCTCTTAGCTAACGTCAGCTAACACAGAGAATTTTACTGAGCATGAGCCAACAAGTATAACCAACAATATAGCAGTGGTTTCAAAAATGTTGTATGCTGGTTTCAGCACAATTTGAACAATCTGAATCAGTTGAGCCAAATTACCGCAAAACACAGTCTGAGATATCTAAAAAATGTATCACATCAATATTTTACAGGCCAGGATTAATTTTTCCTCAAATCTAATGGTTGGAATCAATTCAGCACCCCAAAAAACCCCTAGTTAGACATCCCACAAGTCAATATTGGCAAAAGTTAATTTTTCCGATTTTTTTCGCGCAGGCCCTCTGAGCACCCGAACTTTGATTGGCTCGCCAGAATTTTCCACAAGGATTTGGGTTTGCACTAATTGATAGGTGTTAGTAGACACCTAGATGAATACGTTAGTGAAGAAATTTTTTGGTAAGCAATTTTTTCACAGATGGTCAATACAATTTTCTAAAATTCCTTCCCTAACTATGGTGCCTTTTGCTACTTGTCTCATTTACTATGGCGGGGATATCGAAGACTTTGTCTTCAACGGATGCTAGTTACATTGAGATGTCTCCTACTCATCCACAGACTATGCTATACTATACAATCCTACCTTTACGATGAAATTCCTCCATCTACCCCACAAACATCACAATATTTAAGGGACAACCCCTCCATAGAGCCCCTTTAACCCCAATGTTGTTAATGGTGCGAATAATCTTTGGTACATCACGGGTGGTGAAGGATGTGGTCAAGTTTCATCAAAATTGTGTGTGGTTTCAGAGAAGAAGACAAATATTTTGGAGGGTAACCCCCGTACACCTCCTTAAACCCCGACTTTTTCATGCCACGAATAAACTTTGATGCATCATGGGGGATGAAGGTTGGGTCAAGTTTCATTGGAATTGTGTGTAGTTGAGAAGAAAAGAAAATACCTCTTTTCGGGGGGCAACCCCTGTAGACCCCTTCAGGGCCGATTTTTATCCCCCGCCAACCAACGAAGTTGGCTGGGGATATAGAAATGGGTTCCGTCCGTCCATCACATTTCGTTTCCGGAGCTTAACTACAATCCCCTCAAGATATATTTACGAAATTTGGTACACATATCAAGCAAGTGGTGAACTGGTGCCTTTTGATATTTTCTAATTGATAGGTCACATGGTTTGGCAGCCATGTTGGATTCAAGAAAAAGATTAAATAATGTTTTCTCTGGAATCACATAACCTAACGAAGCGAAAATTTGCAACTATCATCTTCCATCATGTCTGCATACATAGTAAAAATTATGATGTCACAAGTCACTTTGTTTGGTGGCCATCTTGGATAGAAAAACACACCCTCATCCGATTAACACGAAACTTCACACACATATCACTGAGATTGGAGGCAGAATGTAAATTTATGATGTCATAGGTCACATGGTTCGTCAGCCATCTTGGATTGAAATTAATAAATTTAAAAATCTTCTTCTCCAGAACGGCTGGACAGATTGAGGCAAAATTTCACATACACTTTCCCCAAGACATCCTTTCAGAAGTTTGTTAATTTCTAATTGATAGGTCACATGGTTTGGCGGCCACATATTGAATTTACCCTAAAACCTTCAAACACCTTTCTCCAGAACGGCTGGTCAGATCAAGGGGAAACTTCACATACATATTGCACACGCTTAGGAATATAAGTTTGTTTTTATCCTCAG
>CM068956.1:68015203-68029743 GCA_035128595.1 Eptatretus atami
TTAAATTTAATCCATTTTAAATTCAGGCTGTAACACAACAAAATGTGAAAAAGCTGAGGGCTGTGAATACTTTCTGAACACACTGTAACATCGGATTTTTAGTGAAGATGTTTGTGTAGTGAGTCAATGAGTTTCGATAGTCTGTTGTTGGTTTGGACATGATAACATGTTAAAGTGACAAAATTTCCATCACCCCACCCCCCACACCCCTCCACCTTTCCTCCTCCTCCAACTCCCCAAAAAACAAAAAAACAATCACCATGGCCAACTGATTGAGTCTTGTCCAAGCAGGGTTTTGTCACATTGGTGAGATCAGGTGAATATGAATATCCACCAGCATCCCCACAAATGGGTGAAAGATCGAAACAATCTGTGAGAACACAAGGAGGTAACAATTCACGAAAAATAAAAGGCCATCAGTATCATGCCTGTGCCACGCCATCAGTAATGTTAAAGTGCTAGTTATCATTATCATTATTGTTGCTGACACCACACCAAATTCAACAGCTTAAGGGTCGATTTATTATGACAAAAAGAAATAAAATAAAGTAATTTTAAAAATAAAATAAAATAAACGCTTCACCTCTCACAATGGCATCCTCTGAGAGACAAGTACAATCCAGAGGATGCCCCCTCCCCCTCCCCTCCCCAGACCAAGATGTTTGGAAAGTCAAATGCACAAGTCCTAATTCTGAAAATCTTGTGCCCAACATTCGTAAACATTCACTAAGGGTTTCAACAAGCCAACAAAACAAACTAAAACCTACAGGGTTCCAGCACACCTCCAAAGCCACACCATTTCTCCCCACATTATTGGACGATGAGCCAATTCTCAATGCAAGACAAAGATTTAATGTAAAGTTTGTAAATGTGATCCACAAAAAGCTAAAACAAGAAGTACGGCACTCGGTAGAGCGCACATCTCTGCCAGGCTGAACAGTTTACATTTTGCATCCTCTACTGATAGGTCGTATCTGGATTCGGAACTGGAAATGAACCAAAATCTAATCGGCTTGTTTTTGTCTCCTACTCAACTCATCCACCAAGTTTTGTCATAACTCGTCCACAACTTTTTGAAATATCATGCTGGATATCGTTTTTGGTCCCATCTCTCAATGGTGAAGAATCACTTTTAAAAATGAAAAAATCATTGTATCCAGATCCAGATCTTCACTGAAATTGAATCGATTAGTCCTTGTCACATACCCAACCTGTCCACCATGTTTCGTCCAAATCCATCCACAACTTTTTGAGATATTCTCCTCACAGATAAACAGACAGACAGGGAGGAAAACATAACGCCTGTCCACCTTCGGTGGCAGAGGTAACAACAGATTCAGCATTACTTTCAAAATCTCGACCCAGATGATGACAATTGCAGCTGCATCGGGAGTATAGAAAATGTTGTATGCACTTCCTGTCATTGAATTATGAAACAAAATGGTCTGCACAACATGTTCAAGTAGGGGCAGATACCGAGAAAACATTTCATCTGTAGTACCTGTAGATTGCCAAATTAAATATTGTTGATAATTACTTATATTGAATTACTCATGGTAAAAATTTGGATCATGCAATAAAAATTCGAACAAAATAAATGGCTGAAACATGTCAGTTATAAATCACATGGAATTGGGTGTGGAGTGCGGAATTTGCTCTTATTGCCAAAAATGAAATAAAGTGTTTAGATTTAATCCCACAGAAATGAGAAGAGAAGATATTTTATGCATTTATCCTTGGGCATGATCAATGTGCCTTTCTAAAATTGAAGGAAGTCAATGTCTTAAAGGCTTTTTGGAAATGAATTGCCCTGTCTGTGAGTTTTGGTGACAAGATTCCATGTACAAAAGGCAGGCATAAAGTGTCCTAATGACCTTTTTCCCCCCCAAGGTATCGACCTGGTCCAGTCCGAATCAAACACCGAGATCTGAAACCTGTCGGCTCCACATCGATGGACAGTGCAATATTTATATACTTGTATTAAAAGTCAAACAGAACACACCTTTGAGCGATTTGGCAGTTTGACATTCAGCCTTTCAGCTGAACTGCCAATGAAAGTCCAAATCCAACACTATTACCATCGTCACTGGAGTCAAGCTTGTCCAAAAGATTTCCAAGAACCTCTACGAGTTGAAATCAATGGGTGTACCATCCCTCGAATGGACGTTAAACTGGCCATCCCATCTGCCGGCATTAGTTTGTGGACTTTAAAGATCCCATGGTGTCTGTGAAGACGAGGCGAGTTGCCAGCACCGTGGCCAAATTCCAAATGATTGCACCCTCAGTCTAGTATCCTGCATTAGAATGGCAACCCGTCCAATACTGAAACCATAGCCAAGAAACTGCTTCAGCAGCACCAATGCTCTATAAAGAATATGGTACGTATCATGTCATACAACAACCACACATAAGAATACACAGACCACAAAAAAGTAATAATTTGGTGCCATTGTCTTCAACCAGAATACAAATCTCTCCAAATATTTGAGTAGGCCTATGTACAGAGGGGTACTACTAAAATAAAACTCTTAGGAGTTTTACTGTCAGACTTTTGAAGCAACAATAAAACATGCAATTTTATGTTTCATTTCAATTTTTCAATATCAAGGGTCTGCGGGGCTCAAAAAACAAAATAAAAGTGGTGTTGCTTTTCGATGGTCAGTTTTTAAATTATTTTGTACTCAGCCAGTGGCTGCTGGTTGCATCATTTCTGGGAGCACAGTTGTGCCAATGATGCAGTGCCAATGATGCAGTGCCCCTGATTCCCAGTAAGCTGGTACTCATTTTTCTGACCTCAGGAGGATGACACAACAAGTCAACCCACCTGGTGTTATTTAACAGTTCAACAGGGGCTCATACTCAAGACCCTAAGATCTTAAGCCAGTCATTTAACCATTATGCCAACACCAAGTTTAGATGGTTAGTAAGCAAGCCTAAACACTTAGCAGAGCATTGGGTCACAACCTACTCAGCCACCAGGTTGCTCGATTTATGGAAGATAACACCCCCCACCAACCACCTCAGACAGGTCTTCTAAACCAAAAACAATCACCAATTGATCAAAATGAATGAGTGAAGGAATCAGAGCAAACCTTGTTTGGAATGAGTGGGACGTTCTAAAATGGGAGTAGAACAACCCTCTTCTTTAGTGGAGGTGGAGCATTCAGTAACCTCACGTATAACAAAAGGCTTCTCCGCATGCTGAACAACAGGGCGATTCGACGAGCAGACTGCATCGTCGGCTGGATTTGTAGATTGCAAAGAACTGTTATACTTCGGGGTGTAAAACCAAATGAGATCCTCAGGTTTTCGACTGTGCAACGGAGGAAAGGTAAAGGTGGCAAGAAAGTAAAAAGCATGTAGTTAGACTTCACTCAGCCTCATGTATAGTTGCAGCTATTCCAATCTTGATGCAAAGTAGGCCAAGTCCTGATATTGGCAAGTAAGTATATAATCACAAATACACATTTTCATTTTTGTTTATATTACTTTGGGACGGGTGGTTTAAGAAATACGGCCGAATATATTGTTGCAGTTCTGCGAAAACGGCTCTACCCGGAGGCAATGGCACACAACATATAGCGGTTCCGAGACAGTTATTAGCCCCCGTTGGACTTGGTCCGAAACGGGGGCTTATGGATTTGGTCTTGATTTTTGTGTCCGTGCGTGCGTGTGTCCACAACCATATCTCAAACATGTATGGACCGATTATATCCGGACTTGGCACAAAGACAACACATGAAGTTATGCATATGCACATCATTTTGTTTTGCGATGCGATCAAAGATGGCTGACTAGCGGCCATTTTAATTGTTTAAAAAAAAAAACAACAACCCGTATCGAAAACGTCCTCAACCATTTCTTGGACATTAATTTACCGATGTTGATAACCTTGGCACACAGATATAATGAATGATGTCCTACATATGCACATCATTTTTTTGGAGATCAGAGTCAAGATGGCCAACTCGCGACCATTTTAGTTGTAAAAACCCGATGTTGGACACGTCCGCAACCATTTCTCGGATATGAATTTACCAGTGTTGATCAAACTTGGCACACAGAGAAGGAATGATGGCTTACATATGCATGTCATTTTTTTCCCCGAAATCAGATCCAATATGGCTGACTGGTGGCAATTTTGTTACTTAAATGTGTCCCCAACCATTTCGCAGACATGCATGGTCAAATTTTGTTCAAACTTGGCACGAGCACAGTACTGAGTACATGATGGCATACACGTGCACCTCACTGTATTTTGCAATCTGATCAAAGACGGCCAACTGGTAGAATGGCAGCTATTTTAGTTGTACATAAATATGGGCTAGCCCTTTAACTCCATACAGCAAAATTACTAAAACAACATGGGCTAAAAAAAATGACTAAAGCATCCAATCCTTTTTTTTTTTTTTTTTTCAAACTTGCTGCATAAGTATTCGTTTTAGATAGAGCTTCCCTATTTTGTAGTGATTTCATGGGTCATATGCATTGCGTGGGCTTTAGGGCAGGTTATTTTTCATTCTTTACCCATTTTTCCTTCTTTACTTATTTTGCTTATGCACACACAAACCTCTCCTTTCTTCACACATGCATGCACATCAAAGATCATAACAAACAGACAGTTCATTTGCATATGCGTGGCAAAACCATTTGAATCGTGCGCCATAACTCAACAGGCAAGTCACTACGATCTTCACCATACTCGAACCACCAAAGGCACAACATTCAAACGACCTCCAAACGCCTTTATTATAAACACCACACCATCGGACCCCAACTCAAACTTACCAATACTCACAAATGACACCACAACCTTAACGACCACCTCAATCACGAATCACAACACACCACCGCTGTTATCGCTTAACCACAGTCACCGTTGATGCTCACCACTGCCCTCTGGACTGGCAGGGACAGGGGAATGCAGCATGCCATGGTATATACTTGGATATGGATGTTCTGGCATATAGTTTGAAGTGCAAAAATGCGCGGGTCGACGTTTGACATTGTATGGGTAGCCCTAAAGCTCTGCTCAATTGTGGTCTTCATTGCATGCTCGGTGCGCATCCATGGCCAGAGAGCGTGACCAAATACATGCCCGCAATGTTCATCTCGGACCTCAGTGACACGCTGTCAGTGGCGTGACAGAGTGCCAATGGGGCCATATTCCACCGCCGGATCCTCGCATGGGCAGGGCGAATGCCGTGGTAATTGCCCGTGGACCAACAAGGATGCTGGAAAAGATCAAGACCTTGGCCTGATCCGATTGTAGGCTCCGCCATCCGACAAGGGATAATAAAAGCACCGTATGTTGTGAGCTAGCACACAGATGGTGGAGTTTCTAGAGTGGCACACAGATGGCAGAGCAAAGGAGTGGAACAGAACAGAACAGAAGAGCCAGGCACACGAGTGCAGTATCAGACAGAAAAGCGTGGCATTTACAGACAGAAAAATCAGGGTTATCGACATTAACTCAATGCTAAAGGTTGATGACTTTGAGTAGTCTGAGCAGTGTCTCATTAGCTGTTCAGCTTGAGTGCATGTGAATACAGTCACGACTTCAATAAAAAGCAAGAAAAAAGACGGCACATCATAGGTGGGCCAATTCGGCGTGTCCACAAAGTAATAGGATTCACTCGATGACACGGTTGTCATAAATGTCCAGTGCCTGTGGGAATAAGCTGCTCCCCAAAAAGGGTATGATGATAGTAGTCCCACAGTTAAAAGGAGTGAAAATCCACTGGAGATAGCGATCCACAACACGGTGCGTAGTATGAAGCTCCATTCGTCAAGAGAAGAAATGTGTTGCTGAAGTTGGTGCTGCGAATGTGGTTTAACTCCAGTGAAACTCCAGCAGTCAGCTCAAGAGAATATCTTTATCCCTTTTCCCCTCATTGTCCTTATACTTCCCTTCTGAAAAACCGTAGCTCCCTATTTATTCCTCGTGTTGTTAACTCCGCCACCGAAGGTGAAGGAGGTTATGTTTTCACCCCTTTGTCTGTTTGTCTGTGTAGAGGATATCTCAAAAAGTTGTGGATGGATTCAGACGAAATTTGGTAGACAGATTGGGTATGTTGCAAGGACAAATTGATTCAATTTTGGTGAAGATCCGAATCCAGATCTGGATACGAGAATACATAATGGCGCGGCAAAGCGCAATGTCCGCCCGCTGCGCCCACCCCCTACTCCGTGGCCGTCTGGCCCGTGGTCGGGCGCAGTATGCCCTTCCATCCGTGGGTGGTCCGAAACCCGTCAAGGTGCAGTCATTGGTTGGCACCACGTTCTCGGGTGGGGGAGGGAAAATCGATGTTGCCCGCGCGGGCCACCTCAGCTCCAGCGGGCCCTGTTGCGGAGGTGTGCCCGGGGTGTGAAATTTGCTTTCGAAGACTGCTCAGTTGGTTCGGGAGTAGGGGAATAGGTCTAAGGTCCTAGGCATTCGAGAAGTGTCCCGCGAGTAGGCGCACCAACGACGAAGTACGAGCGATCCCGACGATCACGGCAACCTCATCGTACCGCAGTTCTTCTATCCTCGAACCACCGCACTCGAACTATACTCTGGATCCACTCGACCCGAACTCCGTCTTCACTCGCTCCGACACCGCGAGAGTTGCCTTTGCTCGCGTCTTTATAGACCGGAGGAGGAGCCTTATGCAAATTTCAGGATCAAAACGCGAGTGGAGGCGGGCCACGCCACACCTCTGTTCAGCATTGCGGGCAATAAAGGGGCGTGAGCTCTCTTTCTTGATCCATCTCTCTCGTAAAAAATCCACGTTCATTGCGCTTGGAGGCGGGCCATACCGCCCGACGCTCGCCCATTTGGACCAGAGAAAAAGGGAGCGTTAGCCTTTTGTATCCGATATTACTCCCTGAGAGGAACGCATGATTCAACTGCGGCACGACGCGTTCGGCATCAATTACCGAACGGCCCTGGGAAGCACCGACGTTTAGGCTGTAGTGCTTCGGTGCGTGTGGTCGATGGTTCAGTACGAACGAGATAGGCGGTTATGGTGTTGATGGGGGTTCTTGTGCGTTGGCTTTGTGTGTTGTGCTTGGTGTTTTGGGGCGGCGGGTTGAAGCGATAATGGCGTCGTGTTGCGGGATGGAGTTTGTGAAGGTAAAGGTAGTGGGCTGCCTTGCCGGTTGTTGGCGCTTTAATGGTCCAAAATAACAATAAGAAAGAAAAAATGGCCACTCAAAGCTAAGCCCGGTATGAATCACACATATCCCTCTATACAACGGGTTTGGGCGTAACTCCACATGAACTTAACCGCCAGTGATTATCTCCACCTAGAGAGACCCTTTATGGGTGTATTGCGAATTTCCACAGCCGTACAATATATATACTATAATATATTAATATAATATATATATATATATATATAATTATATATACATATATTACATTATATACATACACATATATAGTTATGGATTTCAGAACAGATGACTCATGCGTCCAAACATTTAGGCCTCCAGACAGTTATTTGCCAAAATGCATGTCCAGGATCGACCCATCCCCACGTCTGTGATTCTACTTTGATGCATTGAGAAGGGTTTGATGAAAGATTCCCTTTCTTATGGGATAGGCCTTTTATTCTAAGACAAACACATTCATGCACATGAGATAGCCGTTAGCCAAACGGAGGCTCCTCTACCCCTTTCCATCAGGACACATTGGCTTGGAGGTGGACGATATATTTACACCTCGGACTTGCAGGACATTTGATTAAGCACACACGAGCTTTTCCTGAGCAATTTTTCTGACGGTCAAATACGGCTGTTGGATCATTTACCTCAACCACCTATTTTCCATCGACGCGTTTGCACACCCATTCTTTCACCGAAGTTAGCGTCCACCTTTTCCATCAACGGTTGACCCACGTTTGGCAGCTCTGTGGATGCTTGTTGTTGACATTATGAGCGCTTCACATCTTCGCTCATAATTCTGAAAATGGCTGTTTTCTGCCGTCGTCCATGTTGCCGTTACAGTGCCATTACAATGATCACGAGATTTGTGGTTTTGTCAGATGCAACGATGCGCAATCGGCAAGGTAGATTTGGCTGAAGTCTGCTTGAGGCTCCGCCCAGACTGGCCGCCTATAAAAAGACGAGAGAGAATCGTTTTGTGACAGTTGGTACAGCTGATTGCGGGGTTTTTTTTTTTTTTACAGCTCTGAGAGTTTTGTGACAGTTGATGACAGCTGGGGTGACGGCAATTTTCAGCTCCAGTCAGTTCCAGTCAGACAGTTGGTGAGCTGGTGACAGTTGATTGAGTTGTGACAGTTGGTGACGGCCTTGCAGCCTTGCAGCTCTGATCGCGTGGTGACATCCTCAGAGCACCTCAGCACCTTCCAGCTCTCACAGCATCCTCAGCGGCTTACAGTTGCCATTGGTTGTGTGCTCCTGACGGTAGGTGACGCTTGGAGCGTTACTGCTGGTGCTCTCGAGACCTCCTTGGCGTACCTAATTATTGGCGTCCCTGGTTCCTGGGGTGTACGACGTGACGTCGATTGGTGGTCAAGCCTGTTTGCGAGTGGTTACATGGCAAGGCAGGGCGCTGGCAGCGGACCAAGGCACGCTCAACATTTTGGGACGTTGTATTTGACGTACGATGACTTCTTACTGGTGTGAGCGAGACTGGATTTTCTCTATCGGACCGTGAAGCGTCAATATTTCCACCACGTGGTACAGGGTTATTTGCCAATTTTCAAAATACCTCGATATATCCCGTGGCGATTAACCAAGTTCCACACCCTCGACGGCACCTGTACGGAACGAGCCGCAGCGTACTCGAACCGTGTGTGACCCCGAGTGGTGGTCACTGAGATCCGTCGTCCAAATGTCCCTTACGGCGTACAACGGCCTTGCTAATTTTCCAACACGCAGCACGCTAAGCCAATGAAGAAAGGAGACGGAAGAGCTAGATAGCATCAGAAAAAAATAGGGATATTTATTAAACAATAGGGAAATAGGGGAGACACGTAAGGGCAGAGTTATCCGACTACAAGAAATGCAGTCAATGTACAAGCAGAACAAAACACTTAACAGTTGCTACTTATAGACAGGCCCACACACAAGCACACACACACACCACACACACACACACACACACACACACAACACACACACGGACCCCAATGGTCTTTATTGAAGTCTTCCAGCTCGAGGAAAGGGAGTTGGACTGCGCCTGGACCTGTCCACCTCATGTGGTCTTCGACGATCCGGCTCACGGGACTCAAACCCGCAACACCATGCCACTCCAAGCACCAAGGGAGGAGGAAAAGCATCGCACGCCAGGGACGAAGACGAGAGACACCAGCACTGCCAAGCCGACCAGACCAGACGAGTCGATCTCCGGCACCTCAAACCCGATCGCTGCCACAGACCGACCCACGACCAGACGAGTCGATCTCCGGCGACGACTCAGGAAACTCATTCTGGCCGATCGCCCAACCCTGACTGACTCTCTTCCAAGCCTGGCGTTTCTTATATAGCATTTCTCCTGCGGGCTGGGGTGTCGTGGGAAGGACGTCGTCTGAGACGTCTCGCCTACTCATTGGTCGAGAGGCTGTGGGAAAGTTCGCCGTCTGAGATGTCTCACCTCCCATTGTGGTAGGGTTCATGGAAAGTCGATGTCTGAGACGTCTCGCCTCTCATTGGTCGCGGGAACACCATCTCTCTGGTGCGGGGACGGAGCTCTGGTGGGCGAGGAACTCCCACCCACTGACGTGGTCGAACGCACGTAGACAATGGCGTCGGTGTGAGGAAGCGAGGTGAAGGCGTGTTGTTGAAACGAATCTTCCGCAGCACACACACGTAATTCCCATTAGACACAGGTAGAGGGCCCAACTATAAACACACACTTAGCGATATAACGTTCTATAGGACCCTGGCTGTTGTTTCGCATGGTTCCAGATTATACGTACACAAATCTACAATTGACTGTCATCGTCGGCACGCACCAGCGGTAAACGCTCGGCCGCCCTAATTAAGATAAGATTGGTGATTTACGGAGGGCGCGCTCCCCGTTCAGGAAGCCACTGACCTCCAGTTAAACAGCAAAATTAGATGGTGAGCGGAACTCGTGGTTACCTGATTGGCGTTCATGGTTGTAAAGCAACCCACCGTACCACATAGTTAATTGTGAGCGGTGGCCCCTGGTCGCGCTCTTCGAGAGAGAAACGGGATTAACCCCCTCATAATACACTCGTACCTGTGCGGTAACAATTACATACACACATCACATAAAAATATAATATTATATAAAATATATATATATATATATTTATATATATATATTACAATTATATATCACACAAACACGAAACATGTGGAGTGTGACAAGCACTCCGCTGATCCCATTGGACAAAGTCCTACACCAAAGTGTCGCCTCCCACACAGAGGCCCCGCCCAGTGACTGTCAACAAACGAAGATTATGTGATCAACATCAGTTAAACATCAAACGGAGCACCGATCTGGATTTCGGGCTTATTTGCCCTCATCAGAATGGCATACCGATAAATATCTAACCAATGACCACATTCGCGTTTATACATCAGATGCACCTCCTGTATGGTGAGCATCGCCACGGATTGTGTCTCATATGGTGAAACGCAAATCAACACAGAACCACCATCCGTCCGCCAGAGTATTTTTTTGGTTATGGAAATAAGATATTCTGCATTTCATTTTTGATAATTTTTTTTTTATTTCTAAAAATAAGTTTTCACTTTGTCATTTGGGGTATTTTGTGTAGAATCGGTGCCAAATATTTTAAATTTAATCCATTAAATTCAGGTGTCAACAAAATGTGAAAAAGGGAGGGCTGTGAATACTTTCTGAACACACTGTAACATCGATTTAGTGAGAGATGTTTGTGTAGTAGGAGTCAATGAGTTTCGATAGTCTGTTGTTGGTTGGACATGATAACATGTTAAAGTGACAAAATTTCCATCACCCCACCCCCCAAACCTCCCACCTTCCTCCTCCTCCAACTCCCACAAAAACAAAAAAACAATCACCATGGCCACTGATTGAGTCTTGTCCAAGCAGGGTTTTTCACATGTGGAGATCAGGTGAATATGAATAAGCTCCACCAGCAATCCCCACAATGGTGAAAGATCGAAACAATCTGTGAGAAACACAAGGGAATAACAATTCACGAAAAATAAAAGGCCATCAGTATCATGCCTTGTGCACGCCATCAAGAATAGTAGTTAAAGTGCTAGTTATCATTATTGTTGCTGACACCACACCAAAATCAAGCAGCTTAGGTCATTTATTATGACAAAAAGAAATAAAATAAAAGTATATTTTTAAAAATAAAATAAAATACGCTTCACCTCTCACAATGGCATCCTCTGAGAGACAAGTACAATCCAGAGGACCCCCTCCCCTCCCCTCCCCAGACCAAGATGTTGAAAGTCAAATGCACAAGTCCTAATTCTGAAAATCTTGTGCCCAACATTCGTAAACATTCACTAAGGGTTTCAACAAGCACACACAAAACAAACTAAAACCTACAGGTCCAGCACACCTCCAAAGCCACACCATTTCTCCCCACATTATTGGACGATGAGCCAATTCTCAATGCAAGACAAAGATTTAAAGTAAAGTTTTTTAAATTGATCCACAAAAAGCCTAAACAAGAAGTACGGCACTCTAGTAGCGCCACATCTCTGCCAGGCTGAACAGTTTACATTTTTGATCCTCTACTGATAGGTCGTATCTGGTACTTGGAACTGGAAATGAACCAAAATCTAATCGGCTTGTTTTTGTCTCCTACTCAACTCATCCACCAAGTTTGTCATAACTCGTCCACAACTTTTTGAAATATCATGCTGGATATCGTTTTTGGTCCCATCTCTCATGGTGAAGAATCACTTTTAAAAATGAAAAAAATCATTGTATCCAGATCCAGATCTTCACTGAAATTGAATCGATTAGTCTCTGTCACATACCCAACCTGTCCACCATTTTCGTCCAAATCCATCACAACTTTGAGATTTTCTCTCACAGATAAAACAGACAACAGGGAGAAAACATAACGCCTGTCCACCTTCGGTGGCGCAGAGGTAACAACAGATTCAGCATTACTTTCAAAATCTCGACCCAGATGTGACAATGCAGCCATGCGAGGAGTATAGAAAATGTTGTATGCACTTCCTGTCATTGAATTATGAAACAAAATGGTCTGCACAACATGTTCAAGTGGGGCAGATACCGAGAAAACATTTCAT
This sequence comes from Eptatretus atami, assembly GCA_035128595.1. Lineage (NCBI taxonomy): Eukaryota > Metazoa > Chordata > Myxini > Myxiniformes > Myxinidae > Eptatretus > Eptatretus atami. Next base: position 68,027,444 of record CM068956.1, read on the forward strand.
CTGTAGTACCTGTAGATTGCCAAATAAATATTGTTGATAATTACTTATATTGAATTACTCATGGTAAAAATTTGGATCATGCAATAAAAATTCGAACAAAATAAATGCTGAAACAGTCAGTTATAAATCACAGGAATTGGTGGTGGTGGAGGCGGAATTTGCTCTCATTGCCAAAAATGAAATAAAGTGTTTAGATTTAATCCCACAGAAATGAGAAGAGAAGATATTTTATGCATTTATCCTTGGCATGATCAATGTGCCTTTCTAAAATTGAAGGAAGTCAATGTCTTAAAGGCTTTTTTGAAATGAATTCCCCTGTCTGTGAGTTTTGTGATCAAGACAGATTCCATGTACAAAAAGCAGCATAAAGTGTCCAATGACCTTTCCCCCCCCCCCCACCAAGGTATCGACCTGGTCCAGTCCGAATCAACACCGAGATCTGAAACCTGTCGGCTCCACATCGATGTACAGTGCAATATTTATATACTTGTAATAAAAGTCAAACAGAACACACCTTTGAGCGATTTGGCAGTTTGACATTCAGCCTTTCAGTGAACGCCAATAAAGTCCAAATCCAACACTATTACCATCGTCACTGGAGTCAAGCTTGTCCAAAAGATTTCCAAAAGACCTCTACGAGTTGAAATCAATGGTGTACCATCCCTCGAATGGACGTTAAACTGGCCATCCATCTGCCGGCATTAGTTTGTGGACTTTAAAGATCCCATGGTGTCTGTGAAGACGAGGCGAGTTGCCAGCACCGTGGCCAAATTCCAAATGATTGCACCCTCAGTCTAGTATCCTGCATTAGAATGGCAACCCGTCCAATACTGAAACCATAGCCAAGAAACTGCCTCAGCAGCACCAATGCTCTATAAAAGAATAGGTACGTATCATGTCATACAACCACACATAAGAATACACAGACCACAAAAAGTAATAATTTGGTCCATTGTCTTCAACCAGAATACAAATCTCTCCAAATATTGAGTAGGCCTATGTACAGAGGGGTACTACTAAAATAAAACTCTTAGGAGTTTTACTGTCAGACTTTTGAAGCAACAATAAAACATGCATTTTATGTTTCATTTCAATTTTCAATATCAAGGGTCTGCGGGGCTCAAAAACAAAATAAGTGGTTGTCTTTTCGATGGTCAGTTTTTTAATTATTTTGTACTCAGCCAGTGGCTGCTGGTTGCATCATTCTGAGCACAGTTGTGCCATGATGCAGTGCCAATGATGCAGTGCCCCTGATTCCCAGTAAGCTGGTACTCATTTTGCTGACCTTAGGAGGATGACACAACAAGTCAACCCACCTGGTGTTATTTAACAGTTCAACAGGGGCTCATACTCAAGACCCTAAGATCTTAAGCCAGTCATTTAACCATTATGCCAACACCAAGCTTTAGATGGTTAGTAAGCAAGCCTAAACACTTAGCAGACATTGGGTCACAACCTACTCAGCACCAGGTTGCTCGATTTATGGAAGAAATAAACCCCCCAACCACCTCAGACAGGTCTTCTAAACCAAAAACAATCACCAATTGATCAAAATGAATGAGTGAAGGAATCAGAGCAAACCTTTGGAATGAGTGGGACGTTCTAAAATGGGAGTAGAACAACCCTCTTCTTTAGTGGAGGGTGGAGCATTCAGTAACCTCACGTATAACAAAGGCTTCTCCGCATGCTGAACAACAGGGCGATTCGACGAGCAGACTGCATCGTCGGCTGGATTTGTAGATTGCAAAGAACTGTTATACTTCGGGGTGTAAAACCAAATGAGATCCTCAGGTTTCGACTGTGCAACGGAGGAAAGGTAAAGGTGGCAAGAAAGTAAAAAGCATGTAGTTAGACTTCACTCAGCCTCATGTATAGTTGCAGCTATTCCAATCTTGATGCAAAGTAGGCCAAGTCCTGATTTGGCAAGTAAGTATATAATCACAAATACACATTTTCATTTTTGTTTATATTACTTTGGGACGGGTGGTTTAAGAAATACGGCCGAATATATTGTGCAGTTCTGCGAAAACGGCTCTACCCGGAGGCAATGGCACACAACATATAGCGGTTCCGAGACAGTTATTAGCCCCGTTGGACTTGGTCCGAAACGGGGCTTATGGATTTGGTCTTATTTTTGTGTCCCGTCGAGCGACGAATTATTAAATACACACTCCTTTCACTCTCTATTCTCGACGAACCTGGAGGAGCGGCCAGGTTCGCGAGACCGAGTGGGTCCTACCCGCGTCCTCGTGACGCGTTGGCGGGCTCGCCGCAAATGTGGCCGCATGGCTGTGCCCCGA
>CM068956.1:68083942-68098329 GCA_035128595.1 Eptatretus atami
AAGAGAGAGATACTCTCCCTGATACTGTTCAAAAGAGTATACGAGGTAATCATATTTGTTCCGAGTTCCAGATTTCACCCAGGGAAATATTAATGTAGAATGTAGTGGGGGAAAAATAGCTTTATAGACAGTATCCTAAAAGCTGGGTACTAGGTTGGCAGGATAACTCATGTGCATACTTGCCTTCATCTATATTCTGGATTCAATTCTCAACCCAACATGAACTTTCCTCTTGGTGTTTTACAGGCTGAGTGTTGCATTGATGAGTGCACCATCAATTGTATGGGCATTAAGCTGGGGACTATCTGCCATCATTCGTTGTTGGTGGATTGTTAAAGAATGCAACAGCACCTTTTGAACAAGAATAGACATCATGTGCCAATGCCCTGACCAAATTCTAAATTTCGGCATAACTTCCAGGAAGCACTGCGTCAACAGCATGGCTGGACTGCTGGAAATGATGCAATAATTTGACAGGACTTCCCATCTCATCGTCTCTCACCCTGACTACTCCCTCCTATGCTTTGTCATGTCCAGGTGGTTGTGTTGCGGTGTAGCCTCATAACTCCCTTCCCACAGCCCTTACTCCTTTATGACCCCATTCAAGCCCGATTAAGTATTTATGGCTTCATTTCCTCTTGGGAACACCTCTTGTTTCTGTGTGTGGTATACCATTTCCAGCTATGACGACATTATCTATGAACTCTTTCTCCAGACAATGGATTTTCTCGCATCCTCCTGCCACAGTTCTCCTTTCTAACTTTAACTGCACCATGTCAGTTGATTTGGAGTCAGTCCTCAAGCTCCAGGCCATGGTATTGCAGTTAAGAACCTTTGAAAATACAGTGCATCTAAATTTACTCAGTTAGTCTCTTTTCCTACTCACGCCTCTCAAATGAGCTGTCATGTTTTGTTAATATTTGGTCATGTAAAACGTTTCCTCGCAGCCTGTCCTGCTCTCCTCCAATCCATTTGATTCTTCTGGTCACTTCTAGTGGAAGTGTTTGTCTCCTTGGCAGTTTTTCAGAGAACTGCTAAGAAACTGACATGCATAGCAGTTCAGCATGGCAGATTAGTCTGGTCTGAAATCTGTTCACTCCCTTGTAGACTTGTCCATTATCTCGTTGGCTTATGACATTAACAATTCCTTCCAGAATAGACTGCTTCCTCTGCTTCACCAGTTCATCCCATCAAGTTTCCAAGTGTCCTATTCCACATCTATCGAGTCACACCCAATATGAAAAGCAGCTTCATTCTCCACCTTTAATAACAAACCCAACTAACAAGAAGTTAAAATCCCTCTATATAGCTAGTAATCAGTGTGCATCAGTTATTTGACAAACCAGATCGAGCTCAAATCAACCTCACCTGTGGTCAAACCTCTCAAGTCTCCAAGGCAGCTAAGTATTGCACAAGATGAAATGAATGCGCAACATACTTTTTTGTTATTTTTTTGGTGTACGTGGTTGAGGCTCATGGAAGAGATAGAGCAGAATGGAAGGGAACAAAAATGGAAAGGAGGAAACACCAACAGCAGAGTAGAAGTGAGAGTGAGATCAAGGTGAGGGTGAGAAGGACACATGGGGTGAACAATATGCACACAAGCTGAATGCAACACAGCAAGAAGAGGAAGGAGAAAGTTGGGATGAAACAGAAAAGGAACAAACCAACCAACAACTAACAATCTATCTATTGACTTGCTGATGACTCACCCTGTAACCATGACATCCCTCATTTTTTAGACACACAGGCAGGCTTCTGCTGAAAGGATCTTCCTCTCTTTAGACCTTGAAAAAAAAAATCACAAGCTGGTCAAACACTTGAATACTGGCTGGCTTTGGAGGCCACCTTGGAAATATGGTTTTGCCAAGAAAGATCATGATTGATGGTGAGGCCTGAAAAGTTTGAGTGACTTAACCTCTTCAAGTGGTTTGCTTAGGAAGTTAGATGAGAGGACGCCAGATGAGTGGAGTCAACTGAGGTGCCAATTGAAGTAAGGGAATAGATGGAGGGGGGAGCATATTCCAGAGACAGATTTCACAAGGTGCCACGAGGTTTTAGAGGCAGGAAGACAAGTTTGAAAGGTCATTCTTGAGATTGACGCATGTTGTTTTGCTGTTTTGTCTGAGAGGGACACACACTGTTCTGGGCTTTGTGGAATGATCTGATGTTTTTCTCTGTACCAGCGGTGAAAGGATCGGTAAGATAACTGCAGATGATATGGTATCAATCTGTACATAAGGGAAAGCAAGTTTGTGTGGAAGGATTCCCAGGCAGTATTATCAGGAGAAGTGGAAATGAAGGACCAGTCTTGATATGAGAGGGCAACTTGTGGTTCCTGCCAATCAGCTTGAGTGAAACTGCTAGACTCCACAGCACTGAGGCAGCTCTCTGACAATAGACAGGGAAATGTTGACTCTCACAAAACATGATCAGATGAACCTATTGGAGCAGAAGAAAACCAGGAATACCAAGTAGGAAAATTCAATTCATAAGGAAATCCAGATGGGAGAAATCCAGGTCAGAACAGTTCACTGATTGGGTGAGGCCCATAGTCACAGAAATCCTTTGCCACATTATGCCATAGGTTGGTTGCAGAGGTACGAACACCCAGCCATTCAGCCAATTGGCATTGTGACAGTTGAAATCACCGCATATGTGGAAGAGAGAGAGAGTTGGGATGGGTGGCTTTTAAGATGGTCCATCTTGGAGAGAGGGAGATGTAACAGGAGTCATCCCTGTTTAATCTATGTTTCCAAAAATTATTCATTAAAAAAATGAATAAAGGTAAGGTGGGATCCTTTTTCGGTTTTTGCATGTTCCAAGAAACCTGAATAACAAGCTTCTAGAAATCTCCACAATTACAAGACAAAATACCACTCTTATTCCTCACCATATTGACAAGAGATGCACACTGATTTCACACTGTGGCCGTATGAGTACAGATAATGACATTTTATTCTGTGTGGCCCCACAGTGGGGGTATTTCCATGATTATAATAACTAATTTCAGAATGGTATCTGGACATCGCTATGCATCATCATTGTTCAGAGGTGGTTGGCTTCCATGGCTGCCTATGATTCCTACTCTGTTAGATTTTGCTTCTGGTGTTCCTTATCGAATTGTATTTGAAATTGCGATGAGGTTGTTTAAAATTTGAATGTTTCTGAGGGAGAGGTTATTCCAGTGTCTTATGGTATTAAGTATGAAACTATTAAGGTAGTCTCAGGTGACACTGGAAAGGCACAATGCGGTTGGTGTTTCCTCTCCTGGAGTGGATTGCTGGGTTGACGTATGGTGGTAATTTCAAAAGCAACTTCATGGTGTACTGCCTTGTAGAACAAGTATGAGCCTACTTAGCTGTCGTCGATGTTGCAATGAAGACCACTTCAAGGAGTTAAACATTGACATAACACTGGAGGTTCTGGCATAGTCAATAGAGAACAAACAGTGCTGCACATCTTTGTAACATTTCCAGTTTATTTACACGGTAGGATTGGTGGGGATCCCAAACTGATACTGCGTACTCAAGTTTGGGATGTACCAATGCCTTGTACGCAGCTACCATAACTTTTGTGTCACATTTGGTTAGGTTTCTCCTTACGAATCCCAAGATGTTGCTTTCATCATTCACAACATGGTTCACATGATGATTCATGTCATGTTGCTTGACAGGTTGACACCAAGGCTCTGCTGAAAGGATCTAAGGTTTTACCCTCATCATGCAGTATATGAAATCCGCGAGGTTGTCTGCATCTTGGCACTTTGATGGGTTGAAAGTCATTTGCCTTCGTAAGACCAATCCACAAAGAGTTTAGATCTTTCTGCAACTGCACTTGATCTTCCTGTCCATGATGGGGTGGTACAAAACGCAATCGTCATCAAAGAGCTTATCTTGGTCCTTTCACTGATTCTCTCCCCAATGTCATTGCTGTACATCAGAAACATAAGGGGGGGCGAGAACGGTCCCCTGCGGGACACCTGATATAACTGGTATTGATTGGGATGTTTCTTCATCAACAACAACACATTGACTTCTCTTGCTTAGCCAGGTTCTATCCATTTCAAGGTTTCACCTCTTATTAGGTCGTGTTGATTTTACTCAGGAGTTTTTGATGTGTCACAGAATCAAATTCTTTACTAAAATCTAACACTGAAAAAAATTAACATACTCGTACATCACAACACTCCTGATTATAGACAGTGATTCTATTATGTATGTGTGGGGTAAGGAGGGGTAAATTGAAAGAAAGAAAAAAGAAGTTCAAAAAGGAAGAGAAGGGAGGATTCCAGGAGAAATGACATCATGGGTATGTGGGAAGGAGTATGGAAAAAAAGGAAAGAGGTTTGGGAGGAGACAAGAAGAAAAGGGAGGGAAGTATCATGTGATGTACGGAACTAACAATTGGAGGGGTGGGAGGAACGGCATAGCATATCATACTTACGTATGTAATAAATCGATGATCCCACTTCTCACACACCACCCCCACCCCCCCCCCCAACATGAACTTACAGGTAAACTTGTCAATACAACGTGTGTCGAGGTGGAACAGACATGTCCATTGTATCAGGTTCATGAAAATAAAAGTAAAGTAAATAAAATAGGCTTTAAAACTTCTGTCTTGCAAGGAAACCGCACGAGTATCCACGACACTGGCGGGGATATCGTTCCCCACATTCACCGGTGCCATGACGGACACTTTCAACCGTGAACCCCCATGCCGAATCCCCGGGGAACTCTCGGTATGGTTCAGTACTAATGAAAGGATAGAACAATGTCGCTTAATATTGCAGAGATGACCTCATTGCAAAAAGAGAAATGTAAATAACGATGAACCTACCTTTCAGCAAGCGAAGTGGGTGTCAGTGAAATCAGAGATAACCAAATTCACAAGCCATCACACACGTATATTAGATATCATCCGAAGCACCGATGCACCATACTGGGTGCGACGTTTGGCGGTGTGTGACGTGGATGAGCCGTCAGACTTGTTTTCCCTCCGACAGTAGTTCCACACCCTTGCACACGACAGAAGGATCAGGGATCGCATGAAGATGTCAATGACCTTGATTTGGAGTTGAAAGTCTCAAATACATTTGAAGTTTTTTCTATTTGCATGCAAAAGCATTTGTATTGATGGAATCTCACCGCATTTTAACCATGTGCTCAGGATTGTCGTTGGACTAGGGCTAGGCCTATCCATTTATGTGGCATTGTGACATTTTTTTTTAAGCATCTCACCTCGAGGTTTTATTTACCATGAAATTTGAGCAAAATAGTCCAAGCGTTTCTTGGATTAATCTCTGACTCTTCATGAGAAAGGGCATTGGCAGGTGTCATGTGTGTCAGCTCCCCAACTACAACCTCTTATACACTTACACCGACACCAGTCAAAAATCAGAAATACAAATACCACTGAATTATTATTATCCAGGGGTTTGAACCTGCTTAAGAAAAAAAAAAAATCTCCCTAAGACCATGAGCACCCACTTCTATAACTCTGCAGTCATGCCCATGGGAATAACTCTTAATAACCCGAAATGAAAAAAAATGCCCATGGGAATAATACACAAATGACCAGTGGATTGGGCATCAACATTGATTTGTAATTTGTAGACGATCAAGTAGTAACCTGATAACATTATATATTGGCAACAATAAGTGGAAAGATGATGTCATCCTTTGCCATAAGTGGTAGACACTAGAAATACCATACTTTAATGGCTCAAATTATTTCACATGTTTTTCCTCTTCACACCTATCATGAAATCCTCTCTCTGTACCCCCACCTCTCCCATGCCCCTCTCCACCCCTCCTTCTACCTCAATGTTGGTGGAACCTCCTCCTGCCAACTCCATCGATAAGAAAGACCTGTCAGAGCCCTGCCCCCCTCCCACCCAATCGCTACATCCTGAGCATGTTCCCCCTCCTCCCTCCTGAACACATCCCTCCTCATCTCTCCTGAGCACATTTCTCAACCACTCATGCCTTTTGGGGTGTTTCCCTTACTCCAACCCACCTACTGATATACTCATTCCTATTCCTTTCACTTAAAGACCCATCAGCCCGCCAAGACAAGTGGTAGAATGCAAAGTATAAATGAAAACAGCCTAATCACAACTTAAATTCCTCTATTATCAGAATTTGTAGACAAAAGTTAATTATGTTTGGGAGTGAGTCTGCAGAGGAGATTGGTGGTGGTGAGGGTGTAGCAAGTGCAAGCAGTGGTAAGGGTGAAGTGAGTGCAGGTGGTGGTGAGGGTGTAGTGAGTGCAGGCAGTGGTAAGGGTGTAGTGAGTGCAGGTAGTGGTGAAGGTGTGGCGAGTGCAGCCAGTGGTGAGGGTGTAGTGAGTGCAGCCAGTGGTGATTGCAGTAGTGGTGAGGATGTAACGAGTGCAGACAGTGGTGATGGTGAAGTGTGTGAATGCAGGCAGTGGTAAAGAGTGAAGAAAGGAGAGTTAAGATGCCATTAAGATAAGGCTCTTTCACTCAGAGAGTAGTTAATGCATGGAATGGTCTCCCTGGAAAGGTAGTGACATCTGAAAGAGTTGATAAGTTTGAATTGGAATTAGATAGGTACCTGGAAGCATTGGAGATAGGGGGAACAGGGATATCGGCAGGACTGGTCGATTGTGTACATCTATGCTGATTTGTGATGTCTGTGCAACGGTCTCGTCAAGGGATTGTGCATGATCGATGTTGTACATTCTTTACCCTAAAACTGCCTTCGCCCACAATTCCTCCCTGCCCCCCTCCCAAAATAGGACCGCACATCCTGAAACTCACTTGGATCAAGAGCAACTGTCACTAAAAAAAACCCTGCATACCCCTTTTGACCCTGATCTTTTTAGGTATCTGAAATTTAAATTCCTGATAAGGTATTGTCATCGCGCACCATCTGTCCGACTCCTATTTCGACTTCTCCAGCCAAAGCGCTCAGCCGATCCGGCTGAAATTTGGCAGCAACGTTCCTCTCCTGACTGGTAGCAGAAATTGCAAAGTTTGTTCCGGTCACATGACTTTAAGTTGGTCAAAATGGCCGACTTAGTACATTTCTTCACAAATCTTCTTTTGCAGACCCACCAGTCAGAATGCTACAAATTTGGGTCCAATATTAGGACAGGTAAGAATGTTAAATTGTGGAGGCCAAGCCGATGACATGACCGGGAAGTGTGTCAAAATGAATGTCCAGCAAATTCTTCCAAATCTTCTCCAGACCCCAGTCAGAATGCTACAAATTTAGGTTGCAAACATTAGGCTAGGGTAGGGATGTTAATTATATTGCAGAAGTCATGCGATCATGTGACTGGAAGTGTGTCAAAATGGCCGACTTAGTCAACTTTTGGAAATTCACATTAATTCCTTCAAAAACCTTTTCTCCAGACCCACCAGTCAGAATGCTACCGAATTTGGGTTACAACATTAGGACAGGGTCGCGATGTTAAATTGTGGAGGTCATGCCGATCAACATGACCAGAAGTGTGTCAAAACGCTGGACTTAGTAAATATTCGGGAAAACCACGTAAATTCCATCAAAAACCTTTTCTCCAGACCCACCAGTCAGAATGCTACCAAATTTGGGTTAGAGTAGGCCAGGGCCCAGAGAAGCTACAAGTCCAGTGGTCCTATTTTTTTTCATGCCATGAACAAACTTTGGTACATCATGGGTGATGAAGGTTGTGGTCAAGTTTCATCGAAATTGTGTGTGTAGTTTTGGAGAAGAGATCAAATATCTATTTTGGAGGGTGAAGCCTCCCCTCCCCCCCCCACCGCCCATAGACCCCTTTAATGAGTGCAGATTTTGAATGGTCGATACTCTTTGGAACATCATAGGTGGTGAAGGTTGTTGTCAAGTTTCATCAAAATTGTGTGTGTAGTTTCAGAGAAGAAGAGGCAAATACCTGTTTGTTTGTTGTTGTTGTTGTTTTTTTTTTGGGGGGGGGGTCAAAAACGCCCCAATGGACCCAGTTAATGAATGCAGATTTTGATACGGTCAATATACCTTTGATAGGCATCAATATGAAGCTTGTGGCCAAGTTTCATCAAAATTGTGCATTCGGTTCAAGCAATAATGACTAAAGATTTTACGGACTGACTGACTCACTCACTCACTCACTCACCTCCGGACACTGCTCAATCGCATAAGCTCACATGACTCAAGTCCAAGTGAGCTCAAACACGACAAAAAAATGAACAAGTAATTTTTTCCCTGATATTTAGCTTATCTGGAATTGGAATTCCAGATAAGATATTATCATCTTGCACGTTCGTGTCTCCTATTTCGACTTCTCCGGCCAAACAGCAGCAAACAAACAGCCGATCCAGCTGAAATTGGCAGCAAGGTTCCGCTCATGACTGGTAATGGGATTGCAAAGCTCATTCCGGTTACATGATTTTAAATAGGTCAAAATGGCAGACTTAGGAAACTCTTATAAAAAAATCTTCTCCAGACCACCAGTAAGAATGCGACTAAATTTGGGTTACAACATTAGGATAGGGTACAGATGTTAAATTGCGGAGGCCATACCGATCACGTGAGAAATCTTGAGAAAATACATAAATTCCTTCAAAATCTTCTTCTCCAGACCCACCAGTCAGAATGCTACAAAATTTGGGTTACAACATTAGGCCAGGCCCAGATAAGCTGCAGATCTCGTGGTCCTATTTTATTTTAACTTCCTGATGATATCCCTGAGCCTGCTCCACTTTTCTCATCCCCACTCCCCCTTCCCCTCACTGCCCTCCAATGAAATTAAATTGTTCACTTCCACGGATTTATTTAAAGCTGGTGTTGATGTAGCCCAGGCCATCAAATTTCTTTGTGATTTCATGCGATCACTCAGGTGACGGTGAAATTATAATGTTCAGAGCAGATAAAGCACCAAATTTTGCCAAAAGCTCCCCTTCATAGAAGTAATTGATTTTAGCCTGGGAGCCTTCTTTCATGTTTTTTTTCTAGTAGTCAAGCAAAACATCAACATTTAAAGACGGTGACACTGATGATCACATTCCATTATATCTTGAGTTCAACAAGGTGTGGGAGGTAAAATTAACAATTAAATATAGGTTTTTGAGCTTACTTAATCTGATTATGAATGGATGATTTTCCTCATGTCATCAGGCATGTAGGGCTGTCAAAAGCAGTTTCTCTGGCTAGGGGCACAATCTGGGAAAGTTACCACTCCAATGCAGGATACTGAAATGGCTTATTTCCCAGAGCTCGTGTGCTCATTTGCCAACCTCAAAAGGATGACAGTCTGAGTCAACATACCTGGTGTTAATTAATAATTAATGGCACAACAGGGGCACAATTAATGGCACAACTCAGGATCTACAAGATTTTAAGGCAGCCACTTTAACCATTAAGCCAACAACAGGCTTCTCCCAGTGTTGATTCTGATATATTCTGGATGGGAAACTACACCTTTATGCTACCATGAAGCTTGAAAAATATCTTAGGATGACAGCAACCGAGCGAGAGACACATAATTGCTGGCGAGAAATCGGAGTCTAAAGGCTGCTTGACACATCGCAACTTATTCTCTTTAACACCAAAACTAAATCCACAACAATGTTCCCAGAGTGTCGATGCTGCGAAGCAGGACTGACATGCACTGTTCTGTGCACTGCGGGGCAACTGTAATGCTGGAATAAACTGAACCAGGATTGTGTGTATTCCAATGAATATATTTTAAGAAATGATGCTCTGAATTGTGACGTTTAGCGAAGCACCGGAATAACTGCCATGGCATCAAATAGGGATATACGTTTTTTGATTTGGTTGCATTTCTCCAGCTATGATAATGTAAATATTAAAAGTACATTATTCTTTAATTACTGTCCTTGTTTTTGTTTTATTAGTGGTGGCGGTGATGTGCTGTGTCATTGAGGAGCAAAATATAAAATGGTCAGCTGAGGCTAGGTAGGGAGCATGCGCCGGAGCAGCACATCGCTGCGTCCACTTTCCACTGGTACTCCAGAAGCCTCCGTCTGGCCATCCCCCAGGCAGATGCCTGGCCCATCCCATCTCCTCGAGATGCTAATTAACCTGCTGCAACCACGAGGCACGTGTTCGGCCATTGGCTTTCTCCACTCACAAGGCTCCCTCACTGAGAGAATCTGGTGAGCAGGATCAGCATCAGGAGAACGAGCCACATGTCCATACAGCCGCAGCTGACGCTCATGGATTATGCAGGAAACAAATCTCATTTGAATCATCTACTTTGCACCATCGACGCCATTGCCCACGTGCGTTCGACCACGGACGTGAGCGGAGGTTTCCTCACCTCAGAGCTCCGACTCTGCCCAGGAAAGGAGGGGGTTCCCCCCTGTCCAACCACGGATGGCCAGCACATCACCCCACGAAACCCTGTCCAATCAAGGCAAAGATTACCTCAGGACGGACCCCTCCCACCTCACGTGAGGAATGAATAATAGGAGTGGCGACCCGTCCAGGAGTGGGCGATATAGCCAAGGAAGAGCCTCGTCGCCTTGTTTGCCCTCGTTTGCCTGTTGGGGTTCTCGCTTGCCTGCTGGCGTTCTCGTCATGCCCGCAAGTGCTCGTCTCGTCTGGTCCATTCTCGTGCTGGCTGGCATCCGTTGCGTCAGTCCCGGTCCCTGGTGCTTGGTGCGGCGACGAAGGTGTGGGTTCGAGTCCCCCCCCCCCCGAAGCAGCTCGTCTCGACCAGACCGCACGAGCGGAAAGGTGCCCGACCGAACTCTTACCCTCAGCTCGCCTTCCCTCCCGAGCTGAAGGGTCAATAAAGGCCAACCGCCCCATTTCTTTGGGTGTGTGTGTGTGTTTGTGTGTGTGTGTGTTGTCTGTGGTGCCCATCCTGCAAGTAGAGACTGTTAAGTGCCTGTGTTAATTGTAAATTGCATTTCTTTTATTCGGATAACTCTGGTCTGTGTCTCCTCCCTATTATAAATAAACCCCTGTTAAATGTTCCAGTTCGTTGCCTGTCGTTTCTACCATTGACCAAGCACGGTGCGGGCTTGAGAAATAGTGAGGCTGTTTGGGCCGTAAGTTGTCATTGGGACCGGCGCGGCTCTGGTACTCTGCTCGGTTACGCCGGACCCGAGTCGGTACATGCGACTCGGTTCGGACAGAGTCGGCCGAGGGTGTGGCTTCCCGGTAGCTAGACGGCGTGAGTACTTCGGTAAATTGAATAGACAAGTGGACCCTACCTCACGCCGTCGAAATATTGGCGACCACGGTCCTTTAAGTGACCCGTCGACTCCGGAGTTATCCGTGGTGACGACCTTTTAATTCCGGGTGTTCGATGGGAGACGGCCCTATTGCTCCGTCTGGCGGTCGTCCTCGCCACCGACCCCGGCACCACAACAATATCACACTTGTTAAAAGGCTGGCTGCTACTGAATCCCTTCTATCAGAGTCGAGCAAACCAAGCCGCTGGTCAGCCACTTGAAACATGACGCTCAACATAGGAAAGCCACATGATCTCACATTATCTCTCCACAAGAATCGGTAGACAGTGAGCGGTACTTGCAAGTCGTTAGCCTCACAGCCTGAGGACCATAGCTTTGAACGGGAAGATCATGTCACCATGCCAGCAAAAGGCAGTTCCCATCTGGGTATTCTTCATCGAGTTAAGGCATTCCTGAACTGCAGCAAGCTCATCACGGTGAACTTGACTTTGGGAGAAAAACTCCATGGAGTAGCAGTACGGCTCTCCACTATGGGCTGGTACTCCTGCTTCCCACCTCTCTCCAAAGGTAGTAGAAAATCTGAAGGTGAGAGGCAAAGTCCTCAGGATTGTCATCGCCACTAGGGCAAGTTAAAAAGCAAATAATACGAGTTCACTTCCAAGGAACTTCAACACAGGAGGCCATTAGCCTTCAGCCAATCACAGCCTGCAGTTGTTTGTTCATACTCATCATTTAAAAATACTGAGCGTCAAGCAAGGAAGCAACACGTACCATTTTTAGTCTTTGACACTGGAAAGCCCCAAGCGGGGTTAGAAACAAGGACCTCCCAGGCTCAGAAAGCGAGGACGCTCCATTTTTACCCAAGAGTTTCTTCTTCTTCTTCTCTTCATTTTTATTAAATCTTCATCTTCTTCATCTTATTTTGATCATCTTCTTCTTCTCTTCTTCTTCTTCTTATTCACCTCCTTCCTCTTTTCTCCTCTTCCTCTTCCTCCTCCCGCAAAACACGCCACTATTTTGGAGAAAGTCGTGATTTCAGGATATCGCGAGACTCTTACGAATTTTTGGCAAAAGTCGATTTTTTTTTTGGTTATCGCGAGATTATTAGGATTTTCAAAAAAAAAAAAAAGAGAAGAAGATTTCAATGATCAATCAATCGTGAAAACTAGAATGTATTTATCTAGATTAAAAAAAAATACGCTAAACTCGATGCATGAAAATGAGGAAAATATATCTCATTTCAGTTACAGTAATAATTTCACGTCTTAAAATATTCATGTACAATCTGATATGTATTAACAATCTCCCCCCCCCCCCCCTCTTCCCCCAAAGTACTTGAGCGGTGTATAACATACAGGTGATTGATTATTATTCGTAATGGGACTTTATTGAATTAATGGCGTCATTATCTGCCGATGCACTCTCTCGTGTTTTATTCGTTTTCCACTTTGTGAGGTGAATTTTTTTTATTTTATTTTATGGTGATATGTTCATATCTATTTCCATTCAGGTTTAGTACTCTTGCTGAAACCTGCACCGTCCCTTAGTTTTTAGAATTGCGAGGAACGCGCCGTGTGGAAAACACAGGCCATTGGGCGGGATTTGCCTGGTTGTGTTACCTCATTTTGTGGGCGGAAGTCGATGTCCATTCACTTCCGTTTCCACTCCCATTCACACACAGCCCACCCCTTCGCCTTCTACACACACGCTCCCACCCTTCGCCCTCTTCTTCGCCCGGTGAGCGAATCGAGCGGGATTTGGTGTTCTCATTCTCTGGTAGTAACGGTGTGGAATTTCTGCGCTTTCCAAAGACGTTTTTTCAAGCACTTTAATTGGCCTCTTTATTTTTTTATCTTTTATTTTGCTTGATTTGATGCTCAGCATTTTAAAAGGGATAGGCTTTGATTCCAGGAGACGGGCGAGGCGGTGGTAAGAGGATATAAGCTCGTGCACGTGGTGGTGGGGGGGGGGGTTGAAGGTTGAGGGTTTTGTTGTTCCACCTCCCTTTGATTAATGTATTCGGTTACTCTATCTAATACGTACGCAAATGTCGCGAAATTCGGGGACATTGGCCGGCGAACCTTGGGCCGGTTGGCGAAAGGACCAGAGCAGTGCGGATTAAGCCCCGGCTGGCCCTAAGGCACATTTTGAAATTTTAGAGAATGGCCTGAAAAATTTAAATTAGATCTCGGGCTCATGGAATGGACCCAGACAAAATAGTAGGGTCATTTAGAGAAATTCCGTGACCGTGGAGAGCAGAGGTTCGTTTCTCAGTGGATTTGTCTTCTATGAGGGTTAAATAAAAAATTTAGCCCCATGCCCCTCGCAAAAATGCGGGCTAACTCCGTGAGAGCACAAAATCCAAGATGGCCGCTGTCGCATGTTGGAAATTATCTTTTCAATGGTTTGGCCGACAATGCTCTACACAGTATATGGATTCTGGGACTTTTGGGTCAAGGATTCATATTTGATGTTGGTTTGATGATTGGACCTACTTTTGACCTTCAAATCCAAGATGGCTGCTGATTTTCAGCTGGGAAAGGTCAATTTTAATCACCACGTGCACGAGCTTATATCCTCTTACCGACCGCCTCGCCCCGTCTCCTGGAATCAAAGCCTATCCCTTTTAAAATGCTGAGCATCAAATCAAGCAAAATAAAAGATAAAAAAAATAAAGAGGCCAATTAAAGTGCTTGAAAAACGTCTTTGGAAAGCGCAGAAATTCACACACCGTTACTACCAGAGAATGAGAACACCAAATCCCGCTCGATTCGCTCACCGGGCCGAAGAAGAGGGCGAAGGGTGGGAGCTGTGTGTAGAGGGCGAAGGGGTGGGGCTGTGTGTGAATGGGAGTGAAAACGGAAGTGAATGGACATCGACTTCCGCCCACCAAAATGAGGTAACACAACCAGGCAAATCCCGCCCAAATGGCCTGTGTTTTCCACACGGCGCGTTCCTCGCAATTCTAAAAACTAAGGGACGGTGCAGGTTTCAGCAAGAGTACTAAACCCTGAATGGAAATAGATATGAACATATCACCATAAAATAAAATAAAAAAAATTCACCTCACAAAGTGGAAAACGAATAAAACACGAGAGAGTGCATCGGCAGATAATGACGCCATTAATTCAATAAAAGTCCCATTACGAATAATAATCAATCACCTGTATGTTATACACCGCTCAAGTACTTTGGGGGAAGAGGGGGAGGGGGGGGG
>CM068956.1:68098354-68120957 GCA_035128595.1 Eptatretus atami
AGCAGGAGATGGCCACGTGACGCGAATCGCGGCCAGAACTCGCCACGGACGGACAATTCATCGTGACCATCTACTCGACTTAACGCCGGGAGCCAGTCCACGGTGGCGGGTTTAACCTCACCACACCCAGTCCAGCATTCTACATCGTGCGAGGTAGGGTGATCGCCGAAAAAGTGATATAACCTAAAGTAACTAAACGCACAGGTGTAACCTAACCGAGGAGGTTGACCAGCCGCAAGGATCCGAACTCCGGACACGAAAACGCCTTAAGCGGAGAACACCGTTCGTACTAATTATGGGATAACGCGAGAAGGAGTTTTCGTCGACATTAGAGGTTCAATTAAAATTATCGGAGCGTTCACGCCACAGTCGAACCCTTAAGTAGAAGCAAAGATGGAGACAACACAAGGAAAGGACCAGCGAAACAGGGAACAAATTACAAAGCAAGGCATTAATATATTTACTACGACATAGGACACAAAGCACACATATTAACAACGAATGTCAGCATATAATCATCGGAAGAAAAGAACAATGACGCAGCTCTACAACCGACTAACGACGACATCGGCACACTATATACAAGTTATTAACTATCACAGACATGGCGCCACCACACATTTAAACAGAACAAAAGAGAAAAATGGAAGTCGCGACTTCCATGACATGTTCGAGTCTCTCTCACACGAGTCCACAATCTCGCTTCCGTCAGCCTTCCGCCGTCTCTAGAACACACGACAATCTCACGCGCCACACAAGAGCAGGAAAACAGAGAGCTCACTCCACCGCAGAGAGGAAAAAGACAGAGCGAGTCCCGCAACCACCTCCGTGTCTGTACATTAGAGAACGGGCACCCGCCTCAACCTCCGCCCCGTTTTCGGCTCCACCCTCTCTCAAGAACATGCTGGAACTTCCAGAAGGATTGTGGTGCTTTTCCGTACATTCAGTGCCAACAAGAGACCGCCGCGTGGATTCTTCCTCTTCCTCGCAGGGTGGTAAATCCACTCGCGACAGGCGCATTGCGTAATCGGTAAAGGAAGGGGGGGAACGGGGCCGACGTGTTTCACCTTGAAGGCCAGCTCTGGCAACGTAGTGCCGAGTCAGAACGCGGTGGGTTGTTGTGTGGTGGGCGTGAGTATGGCAGTTGTTGTAGTGTGGCGTGGTTGGCGTTGGTTTAGTGTGAGTGCGTGGTTGGGGTTGAAGATGTGGTTGGTTCGAAATAAAGAAAAACAAAGAAAAACGCTAACTCAAAGGAATGCGCACCGAATGAATCACATAATATCCATCTAAACAACGGGTTTGGGGCTAAACTATGACATGTTACTGTCAGAAATAACCTCACCTACAGGCGACCTGAATGGTGGTTGGTAATTTCCACAGCGTAACAATGATATATATAATATATAATAATATAGTACTATATATGTCTGTATATATATATTTAAAGAATATAAAATTAAAAATGTAAAAATAGTTTCTAATATTATATATCGTGTATCCTTTCCAAACATAAATGTTGTTGTTGAAAAATTTGGCATCCTCTGGTGAGATTTGTTTCTGTTCAGTATCATCTATTTCAGGAAATATGATAATTTATACAAAATAATCGGATATGCAAATGAGAGTGCTCAGCATATGGATGGAGCAACTCGCTTCAAGACTGTGAAAGCATTCCAGTGACTACCCATGAAGCTGGTAATGAGAGAATGCAAGAGTGTGCCAATGCATTGTCATCAAGGACAAAGGGTGGCTACCTTGAAGAATCTAAATTAAATATAACTTGTGTTGTTTATCACTTTTTTGTATTACTACATAATCCATTTGTTGTTATTTCATTAGTTTTTTGATGTCTTCACTTTATTCTAAAATGTAGAAAATTTTATATTAGCCGGTGGGGGGAATGAGCAGATGTGATGCCATAAGCAGGTGACCCCTTCCATGCTGATCAATTGTTTCCAGAGTTTCTTCTCTATCTTGAAAATTAACAAACCTGTGATCATTTTATTTAATCAATTGAATGCAAGTAATTTTGATGGAGGGGATTGCCATGGAAACCATCCTGAAAAACAGCTGCACCAATTTGGTTACACCATCACTTTTCTGTCATCCCCATATGTTACCTTAAAATAAAAAAACATGGTGTGCTTTGTTTTTCGGGGGGGGGGGGGGGGGGTGGGGGTGGGGTGTTTGACATCGTCTACCGATTTGCCACATCTCTATATCATCCCTGGAAGAGCCTTGTGAAATCAGGTCAAGCCATTTGTCACCCCACGTAGTAGAATGAGAATGATTGGGTCTTGTGACCTCGGTCAGGATCACGTTCGTTGGCTAAGAGATTACCATCAAAAATGTTTCAAGTCCAATACTTCAACATAGTAATGATACAAAACACGCAGTGTTCTGAAAAATCCATTGCATACTCACCCTTGCACAAGACTAAGTAAGACGATGCCAGTGAAATTACTCCTTTATCAGCAATATATTAGATGTCATATATTTTTAATTTAACCGTACACACAGGGAATAGAAGGTAGGGGTGGAGAGAATTAAACGAGGGTAGGGGATGTGGGAGGATTTGAAAGAGAGGGGTCGAGTCTGGAAGAGAGAGGAGTAAAGGGAGTTGAAGAGAATACTGACAATTTTGCATATTGCATGTACTGTATTGCATCTAATAAATAAATGCATTTCTGTCGGTTTGTTTGTGTGCAACACCAACCACGCCAAAACTACTGGGCCAATTGCCACCAAACTTGGCACATGGAGTAACGTTCGACCTCATGGTGAACGTGGGAAAAATTGGTTTCATTTGTCGTCGCGGGGGTTCGGCGAGGAAAAGGTCGACAAAAATTCTCTATGTAAATGAGATTCGTGGTAGTGCCACATGGTAGTGGTGGCAGAGGGTATTACAATTCAGTTGTGGAAATAACTTGCATTTTTCACTGTAAGGTCCCCACAGAGTGGGAAGCCTAAAGCCAACTCCACTTAAATCAGGGGAGGCAGGGGAAGGGGGTGGAGTCCAGAGGGAGGGCAACGGGGTGGGGAGTGACCAGCATTGCCCGACAATGCCCGAGCACTCCTCCTAGTATTTAATAATTGACAACTGGGGCTGGCAGGATGGTCTACACTCCCTAAGTATGCCACATTCGCCTCTAAGCCGTACTGTATTGGAAAATTGCATATACATATACAGAATGATATAGATCCAGACAAACAGTGCTGCACAATAAACAAGCTTTAAGAAATCTGCCTGGGTTTGATGCCCGATCCAGTGATCAACCTGTCATCCCAGTGTTGAACAGGTGGGATGATTCATCAATGTGTGTGCCAACCTCCGATGGATGTTAAACTGGGCGTCCTGTCTGTCAGTATTAGTTGGTGGATTGTAAAGATCCCAGGAGTCCTTCGCAAAGAGTATACGAGCTATCGCCGGCACCCTCAACAAGTTACAAATTCCTGGCCCAAGCTACTTATCAAACATCAGGCCTGGCCAGCTGTTCGTGAAAGATTTGGGCTAAAAATCTGCCCTGACCACCCCACAAGAATGGGAAATAATTGTTGCGTTAAAAGAATAATAATAATAAATTGATGACCTCTTATTCTATCATGCCGGATTGAACATATGTTCCAGCCTTTCGTAGCAAATACATATTAGCAGTGAATGACATATCGACACAAGACATAAAAATAGGACCACTGGACCTGCAGCTTATCTGGACCCTGGCTTAATGTGGTAACCCAAATTTGATAGAATTCTTACTGGTGGGTCGGTGAGGAAGATTTTTGAAGGAATTTACGGTATTTTCCAATTTTTTTACTAAGTCCGCCAGTTTGACACACTTCGGTCATGCGATCCACAATTTAACATCACGACCCTGTCCTAAATGTTTCAATCCAAATTTGGTAGCATTCTGACGAGTGGGTCTGGAGAAGAAAGATTTTGAAAAATTCATGCAATTTTTCCAAAAGTTGACTCAGTCGGCCATTTTGGACACACTTTCGGTCACGTGATCCTCCCAACTTCCACAATATAATTAAACATCTTACCCTACCATAATGTTGTAACCCAAATTTGGCAGCATTCCTCTTGGTGGGTCTGGAGAAGTAGATTTTTGAAGAAATTTACTAAGTCCGTCTTTTGACGTACTTAGTCATGTGACTCGGAACGAGCTTTCGAATTCTTTACCAGTCAGGAAAGGAAACGTTCCTGCAAAATTTCAGCCGGATTGGCCGCAGTTTGTGGCCGAAGAAGTCGAAAAGGAGATGGACAGACGGACGGACGGACGGAGGTTGCGCGATGAAATTCCTTATCTGGAATGTAAATTAAAATGTAAATGTCAGATAAGCTAAAATATGGTGAAAGAAAATTTGTGCAAAATAATTTTAAGATGACTGATTTAAAATATAATGTAAGGCCGACATCAATATTACATGAATCAAGTTGTATGAAAGGTGGTTTCTTCATGCTTATTAGCGTGTGCTCAAACTTCCATCTCTCCCCAACACACCATGAAAGATGTTTTCCAGCCGTTTCTTCCATTCGACCCATGCGGTTTCCACAAATGGTGCTGCCCGTCCAACCAGTTGTCTTCGATTTTGCTCATACAACTGCACGTTCCTCATGCTGACCTCAGTTGCAACAGCTGCCATTCACCCCACAGGCGCACGAGGAACACAACGTTGGCGATGGTACATAATCCCAATGCCACATAGCACAGTGTGGTGGTTTGCGGGCACTTGTCATCCTGTCTCTCTTTGCATTCCTGGGGGGGGATGACTGAACACAATGTGCAACATCCCTTTGATATCAAAAAACACTTTATGAATAAAACATTTTATTTGATTTTACTTGAAAAAACACATTGTCAAAGTTAATTATATCAGTCAATTACATTTTGGTGCATCATCATCAAGTACCATGCCCTATGCAAACCGTTCATGCTGCCAAAGCAGTTACAAAGGCTACAATCCTGGTTGGGTCACTCCTCTGAATCAGGAAGTTAGGGCCACAAATTTGTAATTGTTCAGGCCGGGTGCCGCCGATAGCTCACTACACTTCACGAAGGACACCAACGGGGATCTTTAGCGTTCACGCAACTATTCTGGAACACGGGATTCCCATTTAAATGTCTATCCGAGGGACAGCACACACATTGATGAATCACTCTGCCTGTTGATAACTGGGATGACAGTTTATAGCTGGGTTGTGATTCAAAACCGGCTGGACAGCTTAGAGGCAAGTGTGTGTACCTCGAGGCCATCCTGCCAGGCTTTTAATGATATTATATAACTTTACCTTCATTTAATACCTCCCTGATACTGTTCAAAGAGTATACGAGGTAATCATATTGTTCCGAGTTCCAGATTTCACAGGGAAATATTAATGTAGAATGTAGTGGGGGAAAAATAGCTTTATAGACAGTATCCTAAAAGCTGGGTACTAGGGTTGGCAGGATAACTCATGTGGCATACTTGCCTTCATCTATATTCTGGATTCAATTCTCAACCCAACAATAACTTTCCTCTTGGTGTTTTACAGGCTGAGTGTTGCATTGATGAGTGCACCATCAATTGTATGGGCATTAAGCTGGGGACCTAATCTGCCATCTTCGTTGTTGGTGGATGTTAAAGAATGCACAAGCCTTTTGACAAGAATAGACATCATGTGCCAATGCCCGACCAATATCTAAATTTCGCCATAACTTCCAGGAAGCACTGCGTCAACGCATGGCTGGACTGCTGGAAATGATGCAATAATTTGACAGGACTTCCCATCTCATCCGTCTCTCACCCTGACTACTCCTCCTATGCTTTGTCATGTCCAGGTGGTTGTGTTGCGGTGTAGCCTCATAACTCCCTTCCCACAGCCCTTTACTCCTTTATGACCCATTCAACGCCGATTAAGTATTTATGGCTTCATTTCTCTCTTGGGAACAACCTCTTGTTTCTGTGTGTGGTATACCATTTCCCAAGCTATGACGACATTATCTAATGAGACTCCTTTCTCCAGACATGGATTTTCTTCCATCCTCCTGCACAGTTCTCTCTTTCTAAACTTTAACTGCCACATGTCAGTTGATTTGGAGTCAGTCCTCAAGCTCCAGGCCATGGTATTGCAGTTAAGACCTTTGAAAATACAGTGCATCTAAATTTACTCAGTAGTCTCTTTTCCTACTCACGCCTCTCCAAATGAGCTGTCATGTTTTGTTATATTTGGTCATGTAAAACGTTTCTCCAGCCTGTCCTGCTCCTCCTCCAATCCATTTGATTCTTCTGGTCACATTCTAGTGGAAGTGTTTGTCTCCTTGGCAGTTTTTCAGAGAACTGCTAAGAAACTGACATGCATAGCAGTTCAGCATGGCAAGATTAGTCTGGTCTGAAATCTGTTCACTCCCTTGTAGACTTGTCCATTATCTCGTTGGCTTATGACATTAACAATTCCTTCCAGAATAGACTGCTTCCTCTGCTTCACCAGTTCATCCCTCAAGTTTCCAAGTGTCCTATTCCACATCTATCGAGTCACACCCAATCATGAAAAGCAGCTTGCATTCTCCACTTTAATACACCCAACTAACAAGAAGTTAAAATCCTCTATATAGCTAGTAATCAGTGTGCATCAGTTATTTTGACAAACCGATCGAGCTCAAATCAACCTCACCTGTGGTCAAACCTCTCAAGTCTCAAGCAGCTAAGTATTGCACAAGAATGAATGAATGCGCAACATACTTTTTGTTATTTTTTTGTGTACGTGGTTGAGGCTCATGGAAGAGATAGAGCAGAATGGAAGGGGAACAAAATGGAAAGGAGGAACACAACAGCAGAGTAGAAGTGAGAGTGAGATCAAGGTGAGGGTGAGAAGGACACATGGGGTGAACATTGCACACAAGCTGAATGCAACACAGCAAGAAAGGAAGGAGAAAGTTGGGATGAAACAGAAAAGGAACAAACAACCAACAACTAACAATCTATCTATTGACTTGCTGATGACTCCACGCCTGTACCATGACATCCTCATTTTTTTAGACACACAGGCAGGCTCTGCTGAAAGGATCTTCCTCTCTTTAGACCTTGAAAAAAAAATCACAAGCTGGTCAAACACTTGGAATACTGGCTGGCTTTGGAGGCCACCTTGGAAATATGGTTTTGCCCAAGAAAGATCATGATTGATGGTGAGGCCTGAAAGTTTGAGTGACTTAAACCTCTTCAAGTGGTTTGCTTAGGAAGTAGATGAGAGGACGCCAGATGAGTGGAGTCAACTGAGGTGCCAATTGAAGTAAGGGAATAGATGGAGGGGGGAGCATATTCCAGAGACAGATTTCACAAGGTGCCACGAGGTTTTAGAGGAGGAAGACAAGTTTGAAAGGTCTATCTTGAGATTGCCGGATGTTGTTTTCTGTTTTGTCTGAGAGTGGACACACACTGTTCTGGGCTTTGTGGAATGATCTGATGTTTTTCTCTGTACCAGCGGTGAAAGGATCGGTAAGAATAACTGCAGATGATATGGTATCAATCTGTACATAAGGGAAAGCAAGTTTGTGTGGAAGGATTCCCAGGCAGTATTATCAGGAGAAGTGGAAATGAAGACCAGTCTTGATATGAGAGGGCAACTTGTGGTTCCTGCCAATCAGCTTGAGTGAAACTGCTAGACTCCACAGCACTGAGGCAGCTCTCTGACAATAGAACAGGGAAATGTTGACTCTCACAAACACATGATCAGATGAACCTATTGGAGCAGAAGAAAACCAGGATACACAAGTAGGAAAATTTCATCATAAGCAAATCCAGATGGGAGAAATCCAGGTCAGAAAGTTCACTGATTGGGTGAGGCCATAGTCCACAGAAATCCTTTGCCACAATTATGCCATGGTTGGTTGCAGAGGTACGAACACCCAGCCATTCAGCCAATTGGCATTGTGACAGTTGAAATCACCGCATATGTGGAAGAGAGAGAGAGTTGGAGATGGGTGGTTTTAAGATGGTCCATCTTGGCAGAGAGGGAGAATGTAACAGGAGTCATCCCTGTTTAATCTATGTTTCCAAAATTATTCATTAAAAAAATGAATAAAGGTAAGGTGGGATCCTTTTTCGGTTTTGCATGTTCCAAGGAAACCTGAATAACAAGCTTCTAGAAATCTCCACAATTACAAGACAAAATACACTCTTATTCCTCACCATATTGACAAGAGATGCACACTGATTTCACTGTGGCGCGTATGAGTACAGAATAATGACATTTTATTCTGTGTGGCCCCACAGTGGGTATTTTCATGATTATAATAACTAATTTCAGAATGGTATCTGGACATCGCTATGCATCATCATTTGTTCGAGGTGGTTGGCTCCATGCTGCCTATGATTCCTACTCTGTTAGATTTTGCTTCTGGTGTTCCTTATCGAATTGTATTTGAAATTGCGATGAGGTTGTTTAATTTGATGTTTCTGAGGGAGAGGTTATTCCAGTGTCTTATGGTATTAAGTATGAAACTATTAAGGTATGTCTCAGGTGACACTGGAAAGGCACAATGCGGTTGGTGTTTCCTCTCCTGGAGTGGATTGCTGGGTTGACGTATGGTGGTATTTCAAAAGCAACTTCATGGTGTACTGCCTTGTAGAACAAGTATTGAGCCTACTTAGCTGTCGTCGATGTTGCAATGAAGACCACTTCAAAGGAGTTAAACATTGACATAAACTGGAGGTTCTGGCATAGTCAATAGAGACAAACAGTGCTGCACATCTTTGTAACATTTTCCAGTTTATTTACACGGTAGGATTGGTGGGGATCCCAAACTGATACTGCGTACTCAAGTTTGGGATGTACCAATGCCTTGTACGCAGCTACCATAACTTTTGTGTCACATTTGGTTAGGTTTCTCCTTACGAATCCCAGATGTTGCTTTCATCATTCACAACATGGTTCACATGATGATTCCATGTCATGTTGCTTGACAGGTTGACACCAAGGCTCTGCTGAAAGGATCTAAGGTTTACCCTCATCATGCAGTATATGAAATCCGAGGTTGTCTGCATCTTGTGGCACTTTGATGGGTTGAAAGTCATTTGCCTTCGTAAGACCAACCACAAAGAGTTTAGATCTTTCTGCAACTGCACTTGATCTTCCTGTCCATGAATGGGGTGGTACAAAACGCAATCGTCATCAAAGAGCTTTATCTTGTTCCTTTCACTGATTCTCTCCCAATGTCATTGCTGTACATCAGAAACATAAGGGGGGGCGAGAACGGTCCCCTGCGGGACACCTGATATAACTGGTATTGATTGGGATGTTTCTTCATCAACAACAACACATTGACTTCTCTTGCTTAGCCAGGTTTCTATCCATTTCAAGTTTCACCTCTTATTAGGTCGTGGTTGATTTTACTCAGGAGTTTTTGATGTGTCACAGAATCAAATTCTTTACTAAAATCTAACACTGAAAAAATTAACATACTCGTACATCACAACACTCCTGATTATAGACAGTGATCTATTATGTATGTGTGGGGTAAGGAGGGGTAAATTGAAAGAAAGAAAAAAGAAGTTCAAAAAGGAAGAGAAGGGAGGATTCCAGGAGAAATGACATCATGGGTATGTGGGAAGGAGTATGGAAAAAAAGGAAAGAGGTTTGGGAGGAGACAAGAGAAAAAGGGAGGAAGTATCATGTGATGTACGGAACTAACAATTGGAGGGTGGGAGGAACGGCATAGCATATCATACTTACGTATGTAATAAATCGATGATCCACTTTCAACACCACCCCCACCCCCCCCCCCCAACATGAAACTTACAGGTAAACTTGTCAATACAACGTGTGTCGAGGTGGAACAGACATGTCCATTGTATCAGGTTCATGAAAATAAAAGATAAAGTAAATAAATAGGCTTAAAACTTCTGTCTTGCAAGGAAACCGCACGAGTTTCCACGACACTGGCGGGGATATCGTTCCCCACATTCACGGTGCCATGACGGACACTTTCAACCGTGAACCCCATGCCGAATCCCCGGGGAACTCTCGGTATGGTTCAGTACTAATGAAAGGATAGAACAATGTCGCTTAATATTGCAGAGAATGCCTCATTGCAAAAAGAGAAATGTAAATAACGATGAACCTACCTTTCAGCAAGCGAAGTGGGTGTCAGTGAAATCAGAGATAACCAAATTCACAAGCCATCACACACGTATATTAGATATCATCCGAAGCACCGATGCACCATACTGGGTGCGACGTTTGGCGGTGTGTGACGTGGATGAGCCGTCAGACTTGTTTTCCCTCCGACAGTAGTTCCACACCCTTGCCACGACAGAAGGATCAGGGATCGCATGAAGATGTCAATGACCTTGATTTGGAGTTGAAAGTCTCAAATACATTTGAAGTTTTCTATTTGCATGCAAAAGCATTTGTATTGATGGAATCTCACCGCATTTTAACCATGTGCTCAGGATTGTCGTTGGACTAGGGCTAGGCCTATCCATTTATGTAGCATTGTGACATTTTTTTTTAAGCATCTCACCTCGAGGATTTTATTTACCATGAAAATTTGAGCAAAATAGTCCAAGCGTTTCTTGGATTAATCTCTGACTCTTCATGAGAAAGGGCATTGGCAGGTGTCATGTGTGTCAGCTCCCAACTACAACTCTTATACACTTACAACCGACAACAGTCAAAAATCAGAAATACAAATACCACTGAATTATTATTATCCAGGGGTTTGAACCTGCTTAAGAAAAAAAAAAAAATATCCCTAAGACCATGAGCACCCACTTCTATAACTCTGCAGTCATGCCCATGGGAATAACTCTTAATAAACCGAAATGAAAAAAAATGCCCATGGGAATAATACACAAATGACCAGTGGATTGGCATCAACATTGATTTGTAATTTGTAGACGATCAAGTAGTAACCTGATACATTATATATTGGCAACAATAAGTGGAAAGATGATGTCATCCTTTGCCATAAGTGGTAGACACTAGAAATACCATACTTTAATGGCTCAAATTATTTCACATGTTTTTTCCTCTTCACACCTATCATGAACATCCTCTCTCTGTACCCCACCTCTCCCATGCCCTCTCCACCCTTCCTTCTACCTCAATGTTGGTGGAACCTCCTCCTGCCAACTCCATCGATAAGAAAGACCTGTCAGAGCCCTGCCCCCTCCCACCCAATCGCTACATCCTGAGCATGTTCCCTCCTCCCTCCTGAACACATCCCTCCTCATCTCTCCTGAGCACATTTCTCAACCACTCATGCCTTTTGGGGTGTTTCCCTTACTCCAACCCACCTACTGATATACTCATTCCTATTCCTTTCACTTAAGACCCATCAGCCCGCCAAGACAAGTGGTAGAATGCAAAGTATAATGAAAACAGCCTAATCACACCTTAAATTCCTCTATTATCAGAATTTGTAGACAAAAGTTAATTATGTTTGTGGAGTGAGTCTGCAGAGGAGATTGGTGGTGTGAGGGTGTAGCAAGTGCAAGCAGTGGTAAGGGTGAAGTGAGTGCAGGTGGTGGTGAGGGTGTAGTGAGTGCAGGCAGTGTAAGGGTGTAGTGAGTGCAGGTAGTGGTGAAGGTGTGGCGAGTGCAGCCAGTGGTGAGGGTGTAGTGAGTGCAGCCAGTGGTGAGTGCAGGTAGTGGTGAGGATGTAACGAGTGCAGACAGTGGTGATGGTGAAGTGTGTGAATGCAGGCAGTGGTAAAGAGTGAAGAAAAGGAGAGTTAAGATGCCATTAAGATAAGGCTCTTTCACTCAGAGAGTAGTTAATGCATGGAATGCTCCCTGGAAAGGTAGTGACATCTGAAAGAGTTGATAAGTTTGAATTGGAATTAGATAGGTACCTGGAAGCATTGGAGATAGGGGGAACAGGGATATCGGCAGGACTGGTCGATTGTGTACATCTATGCTGATTGTGATGTCTGTGCAACGGTCTCGTCAAGGGATTGTGCATGATCGATGTTGTACATTCTTTACCCTAAAACTGCCTTCGCCCACAATTCCTCCCTGCCCCCCTCCCCAAAATAGGACGGCACATCCTGAAACTCACTTGGATCAAGAGCAACTGTCACTAAAAAAAACCCTGCATACCCCTTTTGACCCTGATCTTTTTAGGTATCTGAAATTTAAATTCCTGATAAGGTATTGTCATCGCGCACCATCTGTCCGACTCCTATTTCGACTTCTCCAGCCAAGCGCTCAGCCGATCCGGCTGAAATTTGGCAGCAACGTTCTCTCCTGACTGGTAGCAGAAATTGCAAAGTTTGTTCCGGTCACATGACTTTAAGTTGGTCAAATGGCCGACTTAGTACATTTCTTCACAAATCTTTTTTGCAGACCCACCAGTCAGAATGCTACCAAATTTGGGTCCCAATATTAGGACAGGTAAGAATGTTAAATTGTGGAGGCCAAGCCGATGACATGACCGGAAGTGTGTCAAAATGAATGTCCAGCAAATTCTTCCAAATCTTCTCCAGACCCACCAGTCAGAATGCTACCAAATTTAGTTGCAACATTAGGCTAGGGTAGGGATGTTAATTATATTGCAGAAGTCATGCCGATCATGTGACTGGAAGTGTGTCAAAATGGCCGACTTAGTCAACTTTTGGGAATTCACATTAATTCCTTCAAAAACCTTTTCTCCAGACCCACCAGTCAGAATGCTACCGAATTTGGGTTACAACTTAGGACAGGGTCGCGATGTTAAATTGTGGGGTCATGCCGATCACATGACCAGAAGTGTGTCAAAACGCTGGACTTAGTAATATATTCGGGAAACCACGTAAATTCCATCAAAAACCTTTTCTCCAGACCCACCAGTCAGAATGCTACCCAATTTGGGTTAGAGTAGGCCAGGGCCCAGAGAAGCTACAAGTCCAGTGGTCCTATTTTTTTTCATGCCATGAACAAACTTTGGTACATCATGGGTGATGAAGGTTGTGGTCAAGTTTCATCGAAATTGTGTGTGTAGTTTTGGAGAAGAGATCAAAATATCTATTTTGGAGGGTGAAGCCTCCCCTCCCCCCCCCCACCGCCATAGACCCTTTAATGAGTGCAGATTTTGAATGGTCGATACTCTTTGAAACATCATAGGTGGTGAAGGTTGTTGTCAAGTTATCATAAAATTGTGTGTGTAGTTTCAGAGAAGAGAGCAAATACCTGTTTGTTTGTTGTTGTTGTTGTTTTTTTTTGGGGGGGGTCAAAAACGCCCCAATGGACCCAGTTAATGAATGCAGATTTTGATACGGTCAATATACCTTTGATAGGCATCAAATATGAAGCTTGTGGCAAGTTTCATCAAAATTTGGCATTCGTTCAAGCAATAATGACTAAAGATTTTACGGACTGACTGACTCACTCAACTCACTCACCTCCGGACACTGCTCAATCGCATAAGCTCACATGACTCAAGTCCAAGTGAGCTCAAACACGAAAAAAAATGAACAAGTAATTCTTTTCCCTGATATTTAGCTTATCTGGAATTGGAATTCCAGATAAGATATTATCATCTTGCACGTTCGTGTTCCTATTTCGACTTCTCCGGCCAAACAGCAGCAAACAAACAGCCGATCCAGCTGAAATTTGGCAGCAAGGTTCCGCTCATGACTGGTAATGGGGATTGCAAAGCTCATTCCGGTTACATGATTTTAAATAGGTCAAAATGGCAGACTTAGGAAACTCTTATAAAAAAATCTTCTCCAGACCACCAGTAAGAATGCGACTAAATTTGGGTTACAACATTAGGATAGGGTACAGATGTTAAATTGCGGAGGCCATACCGATCACGTGAGAAATCTTGAGAAAATACATAAATTCCTTCAAAAATCTTCTTCTCCAGACCCACCAGTCAGAATGCTACCAAAATTTGGGTTACAACATTAGGCCAGGGCCCAGATAAGCTGCAGATCTCGTGGTCCTATTTTATTTTAACTTCCTGATGATATCCCTGAGCCTGCTCCACTTTTCTCATCCCCACTCCCCCTTCCCCTCACTGCCCTCCAAATGAAATTAAATTGTTCACTTCCACGGATTTATTTATAAGCTGGTGTTGATGTAGCCCAGGCCATCAAATTTCTTTGTGATTTCATGCGATCACTCAGGTGACGGTGAAATTATAATTGTTCAGAGCAGATAAAGCACCAAATTTTGCCAAAAGCTCCCCTTCATAGAGTAATTGATTTTAGCCTGGGAGCCTTCTTTCATGTTTTTTTTTCTAGTAGTCAGCAAAACATCAACATTTAAAGACGGCTGACACTGATGATCACATTCAATTATATCTTGAGTTCAACAAGGTGTGGGAAGGTAAAATTAACATTAAATATAGGTTTTTGAGCTTACTTAATCTGATTATGAATGGATGATTTTCCTCATGTCATCAGGCATGTAGGGCTGTCAAAGCAGTTTCTCTGGCTAGAGGGCACAATCTGGGACAAGTTACCACTCCAATGCAGGATACTGAAATGGCTTATTTCCCAGAGCTCGTGCTCATTTTGCCAACCTCAAAAGGATGACAGTCTAAGTCAACATACTCTGGTGTTAATTAATAATTAATGGCACAACAGGGGCACAATTAATGGCACAACTCAGGATCTACAAGATTTTAAGGCAGCCACTTTAACCATTAAGCCAACAACAGGCTTCTCCCAGTGTTGATTCTGATATATTCTGGATGGGGAAACTAACCTTTATGCTACCATGAAGCTTGAAAAATATCTTAGGATGACAGCAACCGAGCGGAGACACATAATTGCTGGCGAGAATCGGAGTCTAAAGGCTGCTTGACACACGCAACTTATTCTCTTTAACACCAAAACTAAATCCACAACAATGTTCCCAGAAGTGTCGATGCTGCGAAGGTGGACTGCACTGTTCTGTGCACTGCGGTGGCAACTGTAATGCTGGAATAAACTGAACAGGATTGTGTGTATCCAATGAATATATTTTAAGAAATGATGCTCTGAATTGTGATAGCGAAGCACCGGAATAACTGCCATGGCATCAAATAGGGATATACGTTTTTTGATTTGGTTGCATTTCTCCAGCTATGATAATGTAAATATTCAAAGTACATTATCTTTAATATACTGTCCTTGTTTTTTGTTATTAGTGGTGGCGGTGATGTGCTGTGTCATTGAGGAGCAAAATATAAAATGGTCAGCTGAGGCTAGGTAGGGAGCATGCGCCGGAGCAGCACATCGCTGCGTCCACTTTCCACTGGTACTCCAGAAGCCTCCGTCTGGCCATCCCCCAGGCAGATGCCTGGCCCATCCATCTCCTCGAGATGCTAATTAACCTGCTGCAACCACGAGGCACGTGTTCGGCCCATTGGCTTTCTCCACTCACAAGGCTCCCTCACTGAGAGAATCTGGTGAGCAGGATCAGCATCAGGAGAACGAGCCATGTCCATACAGCCGCAGCTGACGCTCATGGATTATGCAGGAAACAAATCTCATTTGAATCATCTACTTTGCACCATCGACGCCATTGCCCACGTGCGTTCGACCACGGACGTGAGCGGAGGTTTCCTCACCTCAGAGCTCCGACTCTGCCCGGAAAGGAGGGGGTTCCCCCCTGTCCAACCACGGATGGCCAGCACATCACCCCACGAAACCCTGTCCAATCAAGGCAAAGATTACCTCAGGACGGACCCCTCCCACCTCACGTGAGGAATGAATAATAGGAGTGGCGACCCGTCCAGGAGTGGGCGATATAGCCAAGGAAGAAGCCTCGTCGCCTTGTTTGCCCTCGTTTTGCCTGTTGGCGTTCTCGTCTTGCCTGCTGGCGTTCTCGTCATGCCGCAAGTGCTCGTCTCGTCTGGTCCATTCTCGTGCTGGCTGGCATCCGTTGCGTCAGTCCCGGTCCCTGGTGCTTGGTGCGGCGACGAAGGTGTGGGTTCGAGTCCCCCCCCCCCCCGAAGCAGCTCGTCTCGACCAGACCGCACGAGGCGGAAAGGTGCCCGACCGAACTCTTACCCTCAGCTCGCCTTCCCTCCCGAGCTGAAGGGTCAAATAAGGCCAACCGCCCAATTTCTTTTGGGTGTGTGTGTGTGTGTTTGTGTGTGTGTGTGTGGTCTGTGGTGCCCATCCTGCAAGTAGAGACTGTTAAGTGCCTGTGTTAATTGTAAATTGCATTTCTTTTATTCGGATAACTCTGGTCTGTGTCTCCTCCCTATTATAAATAAACCCTGTTAAATGTTCCAGTTCGTTGCCTGTCGTTTCTACAATTGACCAAGCACGGTGCGGGCTTGAGAAATAGTGAGGCTGTTTGGGCCGTAAGTTGTCATTGGGACCGGCGCGGCTCTGGTAACTCCTGCTCGGTTACGCCGGACCCGAGTCGGTACATGCAACTCGGTTCGGACAGAGTCGGCCGAGGGTGTGGCTTCCCGGTAGCTAGACGGCGTGAGTACTTCGGTAAATTGAATAGACAAGTGGACCCTACCTCACGCCGTCGAAATATTGGCGACCACGGTCTTTAAGTGACCCGTCGACTCCGGAGTTATCCGTGGTGACGACCTTTTAATTCCGGGTGTTCGATGGGAGACGGCCCTATTGCTCCGTCTGGCGGTCGCCTCGCCGACCCCGGCACCACAACAATATCACACTTGTTAAAAGGCTGGCTGCTACTGAATCCCTTCTATCAGAGTCGAGCAAACCAAGCCGCTGGTCAGCCACTTGAAACATGACGCTCAACATAGGAAAGCCACATGATCTCACATTATCTCTCCACAAGAATCGGTAGACAGTGAGCGGTACTTGCAAGTCGTTAGCCTCACAGCCTGAGGACCATAGCTTTGAACGGGAAGATCATGTCACCATGCCAGCAAAAGGCAGTTCCCATCTGGGTATTCTTCATCGAGTTAAGGCATTCCTGAACTGCAGCAAGCTCATCACGGTGAACTTGACTTTGGGAGAAAAACTCCATGGAGTAGCAGTACGGCTCTCCACTATGGCCTGGTACTCCTGCTTCCCACCTCTCTCCAAAGGTAGTAGAAAATCTGAAGGTGAGAGGCAAAGTCCTCAGGATTGTCATCGTCCACTAGGGGCAAGTTAAAAAGCAATAATACGAGTTCACTTCCAAGGAACTTCAACACAGGAGGCCATTAGCCTTCAGCCAATCAAGCGCGCAGTTGTTTGTTCATACTCATCATTTAAAAATACTGAGCGTCAAGCAAGGAAGCAACACGTACCATTTTTAGTCTTTGACACTGGAAAGCCCCAAGCGGGGTTAGAAACAAGGACCTCCCAGGCTCAGAAGCGAGGACGCTCCATTTTTACCCAAGAGTTTCTTCTTCTTCTTCTTCTTCATTTTTATTAATCTTCATCTTCTTCATCTATTTTGCATCATTTCTCTTCTCTTCTTCTCTTATTCATCCTTCCTCTTTTTCCTCTTCCTCTTCCTCCTCCCGCAAAACGCCATATATTTGGAGAAAGTCGTGATTTCGGATATCGCGAGACTCTTAGAATTTTTGGCAAAAGTCGATTTTTTTTTTGGTTATCGCGAGATTATTAGGATTTTCACAAAAAAAAAAAAGAAGAAGAAGATTTCAATGTCAATCAATCGTGAAAACTAGAATGTATTTATCTAGATTAAAAAAAATACGCTAAACTCGATGCATGAAAATGAGGAAAATATATCTCATTTCAGTTACAGTAATAATTTCACGTCTTAAAATATTCATGTACAATCTGATATGTATTAACAATGCTTGGGGCTTTCCAGTGTCAAAGACTAAAAATGGTACGTGTTGCTTCCTTGCTTGACGCTCAGTATTTTTAAATGATGAGTATGAACAAACAACTGCAGGCTGTGATTGGCTGAAGGCTAATGGCCTCCTGTGTTGAAGTTCCTTGGAAGTGAACTCGTATTATTTGCTTTTTAACTTGCCCCTAGTGGACGATTGACAATCCTGAGGACTTTGCCTCTCACCTTCAGATTTTCTACTACCTTTGGAGAGAGGTGGGAAGCAGGAGTACCAGCCCATAGTGGAGAGCCGTACTGCTACTCCATGGAGTTTTTCTCCCAAAGTCAAGTTCACCGTGATGAGCTTGCTGCAGTTCAGGAATGCCTTAACTCGATGAAGAATACCCAGATGGGAACTGCCTTTTGCTGGCATGGTGACATGATCTTCCCGTTCAAAGCTATGGTCCTCAGGCTGTGAGGCTAACGACTTGCAAGTACCGCTCACTGTCTACCGATTCTTGTGGAGAGATAATGTGAGATCATGTGGCTTTCCTATGTTGAGCGTCATGTTTCAAGTGGCTGACCAGCGGCTTGGTTTGCTCGACTCTGATAGAAGGGATTCAGTAGCAGCCAGCCTTTTAACAAGTGTGATATTGTTGTGGTGCCGGGGTCGGTGGCGAGGACGACGCCAGACGGAGCAATAGGGCCGTCTCCCATCGAACACCCGGAATTAAAAGGTCGTCACCACGGATAACTCCGGAGTCGACGGGTCACTTAAAGGACCGTGGTCGCCAATATTTCGACGGCGTGAGGTAGGGTCCACTTGTCTATTCCAATTTACCGAAGTACTCACGCCGTCTAGCTACCGGGGAAGCCACACCCTCGGCCGACTCTGTCCGAACCGAGTCGCATGTACCGACTCGGGCCTCCGGCGTAACCGAGCAGGAGTTACCAGAGCCGCGCCGGTCCCAATGACAACTTACGGCCCAAACAGCCTCACTATTTCTCAAGCCCGCACCGTGCTTGGTCAATGGTAGAAACGACAGGCAACGAACTGGAACATTTAACAGGGGTTTATTTATAATAGGGAGGGAGACACAGACAGAGTTATCCGAATAAAAGAAATGCAATTTACAATAACACAGGCACTTAAACGTCTCTACTTGCAGGATGGGCACCACAGACACACACACACACAAACACACACACACACCCAAAAGAAATGGGGCCGGTTGGCCTTTATTTGACCCTTCAGCTCGGAGGGAAGGCGAGCTGAGGGTAAGAGTTCGGTCGGGCACCTTTCCGCCTCGTGCGGTCTGGTCGAGACGAGCTGTTCGGGGGGGGACTCGAACCCACACCTTCGTCGCCGCACCAAGCACCAGGGACCGGGACTGACGCAACGGATGCCAGCCAGCACGAGAATGGACCAGACGAGACGAGCACTTGCGGGCATGACGAGAACGCCAGCAGGCAAGACGAGAACGCCAACAGGCAAAACGAGGGCAAACAAGGCGACGAGGCTTCTTCCTTGGCTATATCGCCCACTCCTGGACGGGTCGCCACTCCTATTATTCATTCCTCACGTGAGGTGGGAGGGGTCCGTCCTGAGGTAATCTTTGCCTTGATTGGACAGGGTTTCGTGGGGTGATGTGCTGGCCATCCGTGGTTGGACAGGGGGGAACCCCCTCCTTTCCTGGGCAGAGTCGGAGCTCTGAGGTGAGGAAACCTCCGCTCACGTCCGTGGTCGAACGCACGTGGGCAATGGCGTCGATGGTGCGAAGTAGATGATTCAAATGAGATTTGTTTCCTGCATAATCCTTGAGCGTCAGCTGCGGCTGTATGGACATGTGGCTCGTTTTCCTGATGCTGATCCTGCTCACCAGATTCTCTCAGTGAGGGAGCCTTGTGAGTGGAGGAAGCCAATGGGCCGAACACGTGCCTCATGGTTGCAGCAGGTTAATTAGCATCTCGAGGAGATGGGATAGGCCAGGCATCTGCCTGGGGGATGGCCAGACGGAGGCTTCTGGAGTACCAGTGGAAAGTGGACGCAGCGATGTGCTGCTCCGGCGCATGCTCCCTACCTAGCCTCAGCTGACCATTTTATATTTTGCTCCTCAATGACACAGCACATCACCGCCACCACTAATAACAAAAACAAGGACAGTATATTAAAGATAATGTACTTTGAATATTTACATTATCATAGCTGGAGGAAATGCAACCAAATCAAAAAACGTATATCCCTATTTGATGCCATGGCAGTTATTCCGGTGCTTCGCTAAACGTCACAATTCAGAGCATCATTTCTTAAAATATATTCATTGGAATACACACAATCCTGGTTCAGTTTATTCCAGCATTACAGTTGCCACCGCAGTGGCACAGAACAGTGCATGTCAGTCCTGCTTCGCAGCATCGACACTTCTGGGAACATTGTTGTGGATTTAGTTTTGGTGTTAAAGAGAATAAGTTGCGATGTGGTCAAGCAGCCTTTAGACTCCGATTCTCGCCAGCAATTATGTGTCTCTCGCTCGGTTGCTGTCATCCTAAGATATTTTTCAAGCTTCATGGTAGCATAAAGGTGTAGTTTCCCATCCAGAATATATCAGAATCAACACTGGGAGAAGCCTGTTGTTGGCTTAATGGTTAAAGTGGCTGCCTTAAAATCTTGTAGATCCTGAGTTGTGCCATTAATTGTGCCCCTGTTGTGCCATTAATTATTAATTAACACCAGGTATGTTGACTCAGACTGTCATCCTTTTGAGGTTGGCAAAATGAGCACGAGCTCTGGGAAATAAGCCATTTCAGTATCCTGCATTGGAGTGGTAACTTGTCCCAGATTGTGCCCTCTAGCCAGAGAAACTGCTTTGACAGCCCTACATGCCTGATGACATGAGGAAAATCATCCATTCATAATCAGATTAAGTAAGCTCAAAAACCTATATTTAATGTTAATTTTACCTTCCCACACCTTGTTGAACTCAAGATATAATGGAATGTGATCATCAGTGTCAGCCGTCTTTAAATGTTGATGTTTTGCTTGACTACTAGAAAAAAAACATGAAAGAAGGCTCCCAGGCTAAAATCAATTACTCTATGAAGGGGGAGCTTTTGGCAAAATTTGGTGCTTTATCTGCTCTGAACAATTATAATTTCACCGTCACCTGAGTGATCGCATGAAATCACAAAGAAATTTGATGGCCTGGGCTACATCAACACCAGCTTAAAATAAATCCGTGGAAGTGAACAATTTAATTTCATTTGGAGGGCAGTGAGGGGAAGGGGGGAGTGGGGATGAGAAAAGTGGAGCAGGCTCAGGGATATCATCAGGAAGTTAAAATAAAAATAGGACCACGAGATCTGCAGCTTATCTGGGCCCTGGCCTAATGTTGTAACCCAAATTTGGTAGCATTCTGACTGGTGGGTCTGGAGAAGAAGATTTTTGAAGGAATTTATGTATTTTCTCAAGATTTCTCACGTGATCGGTATGGCCTCCGCAATTTAACATCTGTACCCTATCCTAATGTTGTAACCCAAATTTAGTCGCATTCTTACTGGTGGTCTGGAGAAGATTTTTTTATAAGAGTTTCCTAAGTCTGCCATTTTGACCTATTTAAAATCATGTAACCGGAATGAGCTTTGCAATCCCCATTACCAGTCATGAGCGGAACCTTGCTGCCAAATTTCAGCTGGATCGGCTGTTTGTTTGCTGCTGTTTGGCCGGAGAAGTCGAAATAGGAGACACGAACGGTGCAAGATGATAATATCTTATCTGGAATTCCAATTCCAGATAAGCTAAATATCAGGGAAAAGAATTACTTGTTCATTTTTTTGTCGTGTTTGAGCTCACTTGGACTTGAGTCATGTGAGCTTATGCGATTGAGCAGTGTCCGGAGGTGAGTGAGTGAGTGAGTGAGTCAGTCAGTCCGTAAAATCTTTAGTCATTATTGCTTGAACCGAATGCACAATTTTGATGAAACTTGGCCACAAGCTTCATATCTGATGCCTATCAAAGGTATATTGACCGTATCAAAATCTGCATTCATTAACTGGGTCCATTGGGGCGTTTTTGACCCCCCCCCCAAAAAAAACAAACAACAACAACAACAAACAAACAGGTATTTGCTCTCTTCTCTGAAACTACACACACAATTTTGATGAAACTTGACAACAACCTTCACCACCTATGATGTTCAAAGAGTATCGACCATTCAAAATCTGCACTCATTAAAGGGGTCTATGGGCGGTGGGGGGGGGAGGGGAGGCTTCACCCTCCAAAATAGATATTTGATCTCTTCTCCAAAACACACCACACAATTTCGATGAAACTTGACCACAACCTTCATCACCCATGATGTACCAAAGTTTGTTCATGGCATGAAAAAAAATAGGACCACTGGACTTGTAGCTTCTCTGGGCCCTGGCCTACTCTAACCCAAATTTGGTAGCATTCTGACTGGTGGGTCTGGAGAAAAGGTTTTTGATGGAATTTACGTGGTTTTCCCGAATATTTACTAAGTCCAGCGTTTTGACACACTTCTGGTCATGTGATCGGCATGACCTCCACAATTTAACATCGCGACCCTGTCCTAATGTTGTAACCCAAATTCGGTAGCATTCTGACTGGTGGGTCTGGAGAAAAGGTTTTTGAAGGAATTAATGTGAATTTCCCAAAAGTTGACTAAGTCGGCCATTTTGACACACTTCCAGTCACATGATCGGCATGACTTCTGCAATATAATTAACATCCCTACCCTAGCCTAATGTTGCAACCTAAATTTGGTAGCATTCTGACTGGTGGGTCTGGAGAAGATTTTGGAAGGAATTTGCTGGACATTCATTTTGACACACTTCCGGTCATGTCATCGGCTTGGCCTCCACAATTTAACATTCTTACCTGTCCTAATATTGGGACCCAAATTTGGTAGCATTC
>CM068956.1:68140825-68152476 GCA_035128595.1 Eptatretus atami
GTAGGGAGAGAGAGGGATTTTGGTGAGAGGGGGAGAGGAGAGGGGGGACCCTGGCAGATGTGCCGTCCAGTTTAACGTCAATCCGAGAGACTGCACACACACTGATTAATCACCCTGCCTGTGAAATACCGGGATGACAGTTTATATCTGGGTCGGGATTTGAACCCAGGCTGGACAGCTTCGAGCAAATATGCGTACTTCTCGGCTATCCTGCCGTGATGTGGCGATTCATTGCTTTGGAACTACTGAAAACATTTGTTACTCATTGTGATCATCTAATTTATTATGCCTTCTTCACTCTGGAAATGTCTCCACGTAGAACTGCGCTACAGTGCCGCCATCGAAGCTTGAAAAGCATTCGCCTAGTGGCTTAACCACTCAGGCAAACACTCCAATGAAACAGTTGAAGAAACTCTTCAAAACGAAACGTTTAATTTTCTTATAGTTATCTAGTAATCTATCTATGCTGAAGTGACAGGTCATAAAATGAATTAAGATCGTACAAATAGGGGAAATGTGGTGTAAAATAAAATTTCACATTTTCAGTGAGCCTGCCACCACCCGATGCACCACATGACAATGCGGGGCCAAACGCGGCTGAATGGGCCTTGAACTTTGTTCAGCTCGATTGATATTGTTGCGAATTCGCGCCCGTCGGCGTGCGATCGGCCACGCGACTCGAACCGCGACCGCCTTATTCTTCGGTTTGAGGTGTGCTTTCGCAATACTTTTGGTAAACCTGTCCGTTAATATAAGGCTTGCAGTCTTTAACCACAGCCAATCGCCTCTGTTAAGGTGCTAGAGTACCTCAAGGCAGTGTTCTCAGCCCGTTCCTAATCCTAATCTCATCAATAAAATCTCTCTCAACTCTGTAAATCCTCTTTAAATCTTTGCTGGATGACTCCACTCTCTGCTGTGAATCCGCTCATCCTTCCGATTGGCAGCAGCAGCCTCATTCCTCTCCTCAGACCTTGACAAAATTTCAAGATGGTCAAAACTATTGGAATATGTTTTCAATCTGGCAACTCACACTCTTACTATCTCCCTGCAAGGACTGTCTGGCAACACCCTCCTTCTAGTCTTTTTCTTGAAAATGCCCAGAAATCACTGGTTCCCTCCACTCATTCATTCTCTTTCTTCCACATTTCTCTCCAATCTTATTCCTTCCCAGCTCTCAAGATAGGTTCACTATCTCAGAGTCACCCCCCATCGAAACCATGAGTCTTTTACCCCTGTTAACTCCCTCCACCACCCCCAAGCCATGCTGCTTTCCAGTTTTTTCCTCTCTGAGGAGTTACTTCTGTATCCATCTTGTCCACCCTCTGTCCTCCCATACCCCTCACTCTTCCCACATCCTTATTTGGTCCAAATCTCCTCTTTATCCTTCACCCTGCTGTTGGTGTTTTGCCCCCCTCTCTCTTCTGTCCTTTTCGTTCTCATTTGAGCATCTGTTGTCCTTAGTGTTCTAGCTCTTCCATGAGCCTTCACTTCAACTCCACAAAAAAACAAAAATTCAAGTGCAATTACGACCCATTGTAAATGACTCAGCACTGCAGCATCAAATTGGACCAACTTTGGCTTGGATTTGCATCGTCGGAGTCATCCCGTTGTTAAAGCACTTTGACAACGTTGTCTCAAATTAGCTTTCGACAAAAGAGCTGTTAGCCTTGTGGATTATGATACAGTCAGCCAAGTTGGAGTGTTGGTATCTGCACCAACGTTGGGATGTAGACGCAAGGTTCAACGTATGATCAAAATCTATACATGGCCCAACAGAAAGGCTCACTGTCAGGACAACATTAGTCCAATGTAACTGTGCTAAGCTGCGGCTATCACATAAAGAATGTTCTTGAAATACAGTAAAAAACAGACACCTGGAAGAGGAAAAAGTAAAAAGAAGAAAATGGACAGTGATGATAAAACATAGAATGAAAGAATGGAATAGAAGAGATTGTTGAAGTTTCTTATTCTGCGGAATTAGCAAGCATAAAACAGGACAGTCGTTAAATGTCTTGTGATAAAAGGTGGGGTTTCTTTTGATGTAGGCAAATTGACCTTTAAATTCAACTGTGTTGAAAGTTTCTTGCCTTTAGGAAAGGCTTGTATTGGGGTTGTGGAACCTGTTTTGGCGGAGAAAAAAAAAACTATTCTTGGAAAAAAAAAAGGTTTTAGGATCAAACAATTAATCCAGCAAACAAAGGACCACTGGTTGTAATGTGTTATCCATGGGGTTTGGGGCGATGAAGTGGTGGACAGAATGCGTGTTTTGTTCCATGCGTTCTACGGTACAAATTGAGATTGTGAGAGGGGGAGGGAGGGAGGGAGCCAGACCAACAGTGTATTAATGAATGCTAGAATCTACATTCCATTTGCTTTACTTCGAATATTTTTTTAACATTAAAAAAAATTCTGTGAACAATTTTCTCTAACAAATATATGGCCAATGATTGTAAACCTTGAAGCATAATATCACTGTATAAAGTTTGTACAAAGACACATTGGTAGTCGTTATCTCAATCAGGGAGAATAATCCTTACAATATTTTGCTACGTGAGCCAAATTTCCATCCATCCATCCAATCCACGCATCATCAGACTCTTCCTTCCACTCTTCCAGATGTTGGCGTTCTCACGATGAGTGTTAACTTTTTCCATTCGTGAGATTCAACTCTGAACAGGTCACCACTCTTTACAGGTTACTGGAACGGCACGTGGTAGAGTGGCAAACCTCCGCACGCCTGAACAGTTTACATTATGTATCCCATGACAAGGCCAGACTGGCATCCGGACCTGAGCCAAATCTTGATTGGCCTTGTCTTGGGTCACCTAAACCAACCATCCACCTAAAGTTTTCTTCCATTCCACCACATTTTGAGATATCATACCGATTGTCATTTTTTTCGGCTCTCTCTCTCTCAATGGTGGAGAATCACTTTTAAAATATCT
This sequence comes from Eptatretus atami, assembly GCA_035128595.1. Classification (NCBI taxonomy): domain Eukaryota; kingdom Metazoa; phylum Chordata; class Myxini; order Myxiniformes; family Myxinidae; genus Eptatretus; species Eptatretus atami. The sequence goes on from CM068956.1 coordinate 68,143,771, forward strand.
TTGTATCTGATTAGGATCTTCCATAATCGATCAATTTGTCCTTGTCACCACATATAATCGTCCACCATTTTCATCTGAATCCGTCGCATAACTTTTTGAGATATCCCTGCCCTCAAACAAGAAAATAATACAACCAAACAGGGGTGAAAAGATAACCTCTATCCACATCGGTGAGGTAGAGGTAAATATATTTGTTACAAGTCTAAGAGGAACGATGGTTCACGAGGCGGTATTTGACGATGTAGATTAGTTTCAAAAGTCAAGGATGAGACATGTGATAATTTTTGACCAAGTTATAAAATGATCAACATTGATGTGGTACGGATGACAGGTATTTAGCTGCAAAAGATGTGGAAAACCGGTTTCGTTCAACAACTTTCAAATTTTGACCTTTGCAATACTTTAAAGGTCACAAACAATGTTGTGGAACATTAAAATAAATCCCAATGTCACCACGTAGGTAATCCGTTCTTGCCCAAAAGGGACCACGTGGTGACTTCTTTAAAGGTCACCTGAGGTGAACGAGCTGCTATCACTCAGGAGCGACTCCTTTAGGAATATCTCTGCCTACGAGAGATTCGATGAGAATCGTTCTACAAGTACCATGAAAAAATATGGCGTTTGCCTCATAACGGTCACCAAATGACGTCATAAATGTCATCAAGCTTGATATATCTAGAAGCACTCATCGAGGGTTCAATTTGAGTACTAACGATATGGGTTCCTAAAAACTTTGAAATTGACCTTGGGGTCAAAATATGTTTGCCTTAGGCGTTAACCATGAAGGTCAAGAGCATCGCACCAAAATTAAATGCAGTCTGAATGCCGGACCATGAACTATATTCCCATGAAGTTTGAGACAGTCCGATCAAAATTACTCAAAAAATTGAGGCTTATGTCGATTACCCTGATTTGCGAAAAATGGGACCCTTGACTTTTGACCTTGACCTTCAAATTTTATGCGCTGAAAGGGACCTCTATAGGCCTCTGATTATGGCGGAAGTTACAAAATTTCCAATGAAAAAGCTGTGGCTTGCAGAGTGATTTATACGTTGATTACAGAAAAAAAAAAAATAACAACAACAAAAAAAACACATGTGAAGGTCAAGGGCAATCGCCAACCAACAAATTAATCAGCTGAAAAGGCGCCAGACCTAACATATATCCCATGAAGTTTTGAAGACGACCCGATCAAAAAATTATCAAAAAATTAAGGTGTTTTGTCGAATTACCCTGATTTGCGAAAAAGTGACACTTGACCTTTGACCTTGACCTTCAAAATTTTTATGGCCTGAAAGGGACCTCACATAGGCCCTCTGATAATGTGAAAGTTACAAAAGTTTCCAAATGAAAACTGTGGTCTGCAGAATTTTTTTTTCTGATTACAGACAAAACAACAAACAAACAAAAAAAAACAAAAAAAAACAAAACATACAGACTGACTAAGACTAATCTTGCAAAAACGTCGTTTGGCAAGGATAATAAGGAAGACAGGAACGTGTAAAGCATTATTGGAGTTAGTTCGTCGAGAAGGTTCGAAAACCCGGTTCGATCCCAACTTTGAAATTTGACCTTGTGTGGCCTCTTAAGGTCAAATGTCAAGGATTAAAGACCTTTTGTGCAAAACTTCCTCTGGAACATTCTGGGAGAACATTATAATCGTCTATGGCTTATATGGCATTTCACACTCCTCGGGATTTATCCCATACTTTGATGAAAATCAGGCGTAAAAACAAACTTGAAGGGGGCGCAGGGAAAGGTGTTCGAGATAGAGCAAAATGGTTTTCAAGACTTTAGGTGGGGAATGACCTCAAGATTTATGCATAAAAATATTGTCATACAAGCTCCTCAAACTTTGGGCGTGGTGTTGATTTATTGTCAAAATTCGCAATTTTCTAAGGTTTTTTGACCTTGGGACGAAAATGAAAATCGGACAACAATTTTAGATAATTCATTTTGCTATTCAAGATACCGAAGAACCCATTCCATTCAGTCATTCCCCTGGAGAAGATAGATTTTAAATCCGACACCCCTTAAAATGGCTATTTTGTGGCGTCACACTGCCACAATGGGCATAGCCACCCCTTCCAGGAAAACACAACTAGACTTGATATCGAACAAATAACCAAGTTTCAATCAAGATCGGATCAAAGTCCACGGAAGTTCATGCTCTGGCAGACAGACAGACACACACAGACAGGACATAACGAATTATAGTGGTCACTCTGGCTGGCCGCTCGTGAACCATTTATTATGAACACACATAAGTTGGAGGTTCACCAATAATAAATGTTCTTTATTCATTGATGTAATCACCATCCCTTGCATAGGTTACCTTAAACACCCCAACAACAACAGCATCTACAAGCAAACATGTACTTTCTATAAGTATAACTAGTTCTGAAGATATGGGTGAGGGTCAGGATTAAGACCCTCACATCCAAGAGATAACTATTATTACATGATGAGGTTTTGTAGTTTTGTATTTTTTCAAATATTTTTTCCTTTTCTTCCCCTCGGGGGGATGGGGGCTGGACTTGGTTAAAACACACACAACATCATCAACAACACGCGCTTGACAAGACTCCCACCACAGCACTCCGTTTACACAATGTGCACAATCACCCATCAATGCCAACGACCTAAAGTCCTGCCCAACATCCCATTCCTCCATCTTCAATAACGTTCCAGGTACCTATCTAATTTCTAATTTAAGCTTATCTACTTTTTCTGCTGCTACTACCTTGACAGGGGACCACTATCCATGGCATTAACTATTCTCTGAGTAAAAAGTCCCCTGCCTTGCTACATCTTAACTCTCCTTTCTTTGTTCTCCAGCTTATGGCCCTGGTCTTATCACTGTCTAACTCTGTAATAATTCATCTTCAAAGCTTATTTATCTAGCACCTTTCTTATCTTAACATCTTGTATCATATCGCCTCGTTAACCGTCTCCTTCTCTTCCCTTTAATAAGCCCTGTCTCCTTCAGCCGCTTCCTCTTAGCTGAGTCAAGCTAGCCCGAATCAATCTAGTTGCCCTGCGCTGACCTTCTCTCTGGCATCGATGTCCTTCCCAGAATTGTCGGTGACCAAAACTGCACACAATATTTTGGATTGGCTCACTAAATTCCATGTACAATGTTAACACCACCTTTTTGATTTATAATTGATCCCCTCTGAGTTCAACCTAAATACCATACTTGCTTTACTATTTACTCCAGCCTGGTACTGTGCTGCACTGCTTACCTCCAGTATCTATTACACCGCCCAGACCTTCTCCTGTGTGACATCGCTCCAAAAATTACCCTTGCATCCTGATTCTTATTTTCATTGTTCTTTTCCCTCCCCAACACCTTACACTTGCTCAGTGTAAATTTCATCTGCCAATCTTTTTCTCCAAATCTATACAAGTAATCACATACTTTCCTGTATGCTGTTCACCGCCTCCCTCTGCTATTCACCTCAACCTCCAAGCTTTGTGTCATCCGCAAATTTGGGAAAGCTTACTTCTTTACGCCATTATCACAATCGGTTGATGTAAATAATGATAGTAATGGTCCTGGTACTGATCCCTGAGACCTTGCAAGGAGTAGTGACAAAGGATTTTTAAAACATCTCTTATTACTACTGGTTTACTTTGAGCAATTGTCTGAAACTAATTCTGCTGTTCTCTTTTGCTCTCAGAGTCAAAAAGCAAAACACCTGACGCAGTCAGCAGGTCCAGAGGACGCACAAGATCCATTAAAGAAGAAGATCGAGTTTGAAGGAAAGCGAATTCCTATTAAAATGGCTTGGAAAAGGAAGCTCTAGACAAACTGCACCAGATGGGCCACAGATCAGAAAAGGGTTATAAAAAAGCAGTTCCCAAATTGCATGGATTTTGAAAAAGCAGCCTTAGAACTTGCGCGAAATGATGAAGACCCCCACCAAGACCACGTCCCATTATTGTGGGGCGAAAGACAATTTACAGCATGCAGCTCCGAAAAAGCTTGTGGCCAAGCCTGTCTGCAGGCTCCTGCAGTCGCCCGCAAGCCCTATTTGGCAGGCGCACCTGCAGTTCCCCGCCAAGCCTGTTGCATGGCGCTCCGCAGTCCCGCGCAAGCCTGTTGCAGGTGCTCCTGCAGTCCCCCGCAAAGCCTGTTGCAGGCGCACCTGCAGGTCCCGCCAAGCATGTTGCAGGTCTCCTGCAGCACACGCCAAGCCTGTTGCAGGCGCTCCTGCCACAACATGCCAAGCCTGTTGCAGACGCTCCTGCAGTCCATGCCAAAGCCTGTTGCAGGGCGCTTCCTGCCAGCACACGCCAAGCTGTTGCAGGCGTCCTGCAGTCACCGCAAGAGCCTGTTGAGGTGTGCTCCTGCAGTCCCCAAAGCCTGTTGCAGGCGCTCCTGGTCAGTCCCCGGCACGCCAGCCTGTTGCAGGCGCTCCGCAGCAACGCCAAGCATGTTGCAGGCGCTTCTGCAGCACACGCCAAGCATGTTGCAGCTCTCCTGCAGCACACCCAAGACCTGTTGACGGCGCTCTGCAGTCCATGCCAAGCCTGTTGCAGGTGCTCCTGCAGCCCCCCGCAAGCTGTTGCAGGCGTCCTGCAGTCCCGCGCCAGCGTGTTGCAGGCGCTCCTGCAGTCCCGCCAAGCGTTTGCAGGCGCTCCTCAGTTCCCCGCCAAGCCTGTTGCAGGCGCTCCTGCAGTCCCCGCCAAGCCTGTTGCAGGCGCTCCTAGAGTCCCCGCCAAGGCCCTGTTAGCAGGCGCTCCTGCAGTCCCCGCCAAGCCTGTTGCAGGCGCTCGCTGCAGTCCCGCAAGCCTGTTGCAGGGCGCTCCTGCAGTCCCCGCCCAGCTGCTGTTGCAGGCGCTCCTGCAGTCCCTGCCAGCTGTTGCAGGCGCTCCTGCAAGTCCCCGCCAAGCCTGTTTGCCAGGCGCTCCTGCCAGTTCCCCGCCAAACCTGCTGGCAGGCGCTCCTTGCAGTCTCCCGCCAGCTGTACGCAGGCGCTCCTGCAGTCCCCGCCAAGCCTGTCGCAGGTGCTCCTGCAGGGCCCCGCCAAGCTCTGTCGCAGGCGCTTCTGCAGTCCCCGCCAAGCCTGTCGCAGGCGCCTCTTGATACAGTCCCACGCCAAGCCTGTCGGCACAGCCCTGCGTCCCGCCAAAGCCTGTTGTAGACGCTCGTGCAGCACCTGCAAGCAATTGTTGGCAGCTTTTCTTCCGCTAAGCCTGTGGCGTAGCTCTTCCCGCACCAAAGCTCAGCGGCAGGTGCTCTTTCCCCACCAAAGCACGGCAGGTGCTCTTCGCCCCCACCAAAGCCAGCGGCAGTTGCTCCTGCCCCACCAAAGCCAGCGGCAGTTGTCCCTGCCCCCACCAAGCAGCGGCAGTTGTTCTCTGCCCCACCAAAAGCCAGCGGCAGTAATGTTCCTGCCCCACCAAAGCCAGCGGCAATTGCTTCCTAGCCCACCAAAAGCCAGCGGCAGTTTTTCCCAGCACCTCTCCAAAATGGTGTTCAGGGTCCTGCAGTGAGGGCATCAAGCAGCAATTGCAGCAGTACAAGCAGTTTCCCAAAAACGGTTTGATGGAAAAGTCTGTGTAAAAAGAGAAGAAAGTGGAAGTTAATGCTGTTGAGCGCCACCTATTGATCATTAGGGGTGAAGAACTGTTTGTTGGAAGAGAAACAGGAAGCACGGATGCTTTCTCTTTGTTTTGGCTATAATGCTTACCTCAAGCGACCACTTTCTCCAAGAATCGTGACATCCCTGACTACAGACCTATACGGTATGACCACCACACCATCCCAAATATTACGAGCAATTTTCTGTCTTCTTTTTTCAATGCTGTAGTTGCAAAGTTTGTACTAATTATATAATGTATCATTTGGAACATAGTGCCTCTTGTCCATTTGAATACCACCAATTACAGTTTCAACAATTTGAATATCAGGCGAAGTTAACACTCTTGCCACTTCAAATAATATTTTGCCACAACAAGAAGCAGCCGCAGCCAGCATGAACCACCACCCGAAAAAAGAGGAAGATAGAGGAGAGAGGAGAGAGGGGTGCCAGAAGTGAGAGCAGAGTAGAGAGGAGGAGTGCCAGAGAGAGAGGAGAGGGGCGCCAGAAAGCCGGAGAGAGGAGTGCCAGAGAGAGAAAGAGAGGGGTGCCAGAAGAGAGAGAGAGAGAGGGGCCAAGAGAGAGAGAGAGAGAGAGGGGTGCCAGAGAGAGAGGAGGAGGGGTTGCCAGAAGAGAGAGAGAGAGGGGGGTGCCAGAGAAGAGAGAGAGAGGGGTGCGAGAGAGAGAGAGAGAGAGAGAGAGAGAGAGAGAGGGTGCCAGAGAGAGAGAGAGAGAGGGTGCCAGAGAGAGAGAGAGAGAGAGGGGGTGCCAGAGAGAGAGAGGGGTGCCAGAAGAGAGGGGTGGCAGGAGAGGGAGAGGGGGGTAGTAGGAGAGAGAGGGATTTTGGTGAGAGGGGAGAGGAGAGGGGGACCCTGCAGATGTGCCGTCCAGTTTAACGTCAATCCGAGAGACTGCACACACACTGAATAATCACCCTGCCTGTGAAATACCGGGATGACAGTTTATATCTGGGTCGGGATTTGAACCCAGGTGGACAGCTTCGAGCAAATATGCGTACTTTCGGCTATCCTGCCGTGATGTGGCGATTTTGCTTTGAACTACTGAAAACCTTTGTTACTCATTGTGATCTAATTTATTAGCCTTCTTCACTCTGGAATGTCTCACGTAGAACTGCCGCTACAGTGCCGCCATCGAGCTTGAAAAGCATTCGCCTAGTGGCTTAACACTCAGGCAAACACTCCAATGAAACAGTTTAAGAAACTCTTCAAAACGAAACGTTTAATTTTCTTATAGTTATCTAGTAATCTATCTATGCTGAAGTGACAGTCATAAAATGAATTAAGATCGTACAAATAGGGGAAATGTTGGTGTAAATAAAATTTCACATTTTCAGTGAGCCTGCCACCACCCGATGCACCACATGACAATGCGGGCCAAACGCGGCTGAATGGGCCTTGAACTTTGTTCAGCTCGATTGATATTGTTGCGAATTCGCGCCCGTCGGCGTGCGATCGGCCACGCGACTCGAACCGCGGACCCCTCGCCCACCGACGACAATTCAGTCGTGACCCTCCCGGCTAACGCCGGGATCCAGTCACGGGTGGCCTTTCGACCTCACCACAATCGTGCAATCGGCCACCCGCGTAGGATAGGTTGTTCGCCAAACTCGACCTACCTAAGTACCCACCGCGATTGGTAAACCGGGCGCATCGTACCTCGCCGCAGGTCGACTCCGGACACGAGCCGCTTGGGCGGCCGTTCCGTACTATCGGGATAACCGAGCGGTTTATCGTCGACCTCGACGTTCAGATTATTTACCGGGCGTTTTGCACCCACTACGAACCCTTTACGTGAAGCAGGATGGAGGGTCAATGAAGAAATGACGAAGCGAAACGGGGGAAAACAGTTCACACATGCACATTTATTCCGTGCACACGGAGCACACATATAGCACGTATTTACAGCCACCAATTAGCGAATGCACATATATTACATAGAACAAAGAAATGCGCTTATAAAAGAGAGAAACCGACTACACGAGACACACGGACCACTTATACAGTTACTACCTTACAAGACACGGCGCCACAAAACGCATTCACACCGAAGCAAAGAAAAGACCCCTCAAAGGCAAGGGAGTCAGACTGGCCCGTGGCCTAATGCGCGTGGAACCTGGATGAGCGGCCAGGTCCACAGACCGAAGGGTCTACCCGGCCTCGTGGCGAGCCGCAAAATGTCCTGCACGGCGGTGCCCAGTTTCGTTGGCACCTGCTTGGATAAAGTGGGAACGGGGCCCCCTTGTCGCACTCTCTCAGCGCGGGAGGAAGGGAATTGTTGATGCTCTGGGGAGGGAGTATGGCTGGCTTGCTCGAGTCCCGCGACTCAACGCGACCTCGTCGCCGACCTCCTCGTCCCGGACCCGAGCCTCCAGTCCTCCTCAGCCGATCGCCCTCCGCTGCCGTTCGCCCCCTAGCCGTCTGCCCCACCTCTGCTTCGAGCTCCGTCTCCCGAATTTGCCCCACCGATCTCCCTCGAGCTCCGTCTCCCGAATCTGTCCCACCGATCTGCCTACTCGACTCACTCGCTCGCCTTTTTATCGGCTTCAGGAAACCACCATATGCAAATCTCGATCCAAACGACCTCAGGGGCGGAGCCACGTCGCGATTGGACGGAAGAGAAAAGGGGCGTGTATCATTCCTGATCCTCAAATTTGCATATGCCGATTTTCGTCAGGCGCGTCTGGAGGCGCCAAGCCGCCCCCGCTTCCTGATTGTGGATCAGATGTGGGCGTTGTAGCATTCCTGATCCGAATTCTCCTCGGAAAACCCGCCATCTGCACTCGCGTCTCGCGTGTATCGCTGAAGACAGCCGACGCTCCGCGTCCACAGTGGTGCGAATGGCCGTAGGAGAAGGTGGTGGAGGTTTTCGGCGGTGTCGATGCCATGGCGCTTGTTTGGAATGCGGGGTGATGTGAGTTTGCGGTAGCGAGGTTGAAGTAGGTTGTGGCTGCTGGCGTTGTTGTTGTTGTTGTTGTATCAAACAAAGGTAGAACAGAAAACGCCTAACTCAAAGGATCGCAGCCCGAATGAATCACATTAATTCCTCTATTACAACGGGTTTGGGCTAACTACACATGTACTTAAGATATATCTACCTA
>CM068956.1:68152501-68169879 GCA_035128595.1 Eptatretus atami
CGCCCACCGACGACAATTCAGTCGTGCCCTCCCGGCTAACGCCGGGATCCAGTCACGGGTGGGCCTTTCGACCTCACCACAATCGTGCAATCGGCCACCCGCGTAGGATAGGGTTGTTCGCCAAAATCGACCTACCTAATACCCACGCGGATGGTAAACCGGGCGATCGTACCTCGCCGCAGGTCGACTCCGGACACGAGCCGCTTGGGCGGCCGTTCCGTACTATCGGGATAACGAGCGTGTTATCGTCGACCTCGACGTTTCAGATTATTTACCGGGCGTTTTGCACACCACTACGAACCCTTTACGTGAAGCAGGATGGAGGTCAATGAAGAAATGACGAAGCGAAACGGGAAAACAGTTCACACAATGCACATTTTTTTCCGGGACCTTTATGGTGTTTGCGAATTTCCAGAGCCGTAACAATATATTCAGTGACAGTGCGAATATTGTAGAGCGCTTGCCAAGCAGCTTAAGCACTCAATCAAGCACTCCAATGAAACAGTTGATAAAGAATGGCTGGCTTAGCAAGCAATTAGCGATCGCCGATCGTTATATAAACACCATGCACCCGGAATGTCAGGCGATATCCGAATTGGACAAATGAACACTTTTTTAGCAGTCTGAACGACTGCTGAAGTCAATAAAGAAGTTTTAATTTTGATATTCGGCTGAGATTAAGAGATTCTCGAGGTTATGGCATGTGTGGAAATTAAATAAAGCCACAAATGCTGGCATCTTCGGTTGATTATAAGCATTGCAATGTATACAGCAATTCGTAGGTGTGATGAACAGGCATTCAATGATACAAGTGAGGAAAGTGAAAAAAAATACTTTACCATTAAGAAACCATTGCAGCCTATTCCAAGTCAAGGCATTGTTAAGCAGGCCAAAAAAAAAAGGCAAATTCAGACCCCAGCGAGGGACAACGAGGTGACCAAGCATGAGCTTTGAATAATTTTTGGGTAGTCGATCTAGTCGAAAAAAAAATAACTTTCTTTTTTTGATATTTGTTCTCCCCTTATTATCAGTATTTAAAATGGCGATTTCAGTTAATACAATAGCGATTCGATGAAACTTGGTTGTAGGTTCATACCATGACCTAGTTGTGTGCAAATGAGAACCGTTGCTATGGACACCACCGTTGCTAGAACGGGACTTGAAATTTTGAAAAAATAAAAAAATTATTTTTTCGAAATCAAAAATCGGGCCACGAGCCGATTGTGGCAGTACATTCAGCCATATTTCAAAAAATTCACAGCTTGGATCCTATGAAAACTGTCGGAAGATAGACTTTGAATGAACCCTGGTCGAAAACAATAAAAAAACGAAATTCGTTATATCTCAGAGACTATGAGTCAGATATACATGAAACTGGTATGTAGGTTCATGTATGTCCTAGATTGTTGAGAAAGAACCGTTGCCATGGACCCTCCGTTGCCTAGCAACGGCCGAAAACCTCTAAATGTGGGTATTTTAACGAAAAAACAATCTGCAGCATTAACCCTTGAAGCTAGAATCATATTTCCTTTAGCTTAATTCCTAGGTCATTCCCCATCGAACGGGCCCATCACGTCAGGTTCTATTGGGTAGTTGACTACCCATGTCCGCCTACCGGCTTGTAATTAAATAAGGCTGTTAATTATCTTCAAAAGGGGTATCTTGAAGTTACAGAGTGCAATGGATTATACTCATAGTGGTGTTTTCACTCACCAATTACAAGTTCCTTACACTGAGCGATCAAAGTATTTACTGCAAAGTACAGTGTAAGGTGCAGTTTCAGAATTGTATGCACAGTTTCATGTGATGCATGTCTCGATGTTGTGTATTCAGGTGCAAACGAAGGAGTTACCCTTTGGCGCTACCACATGTGAGTGTGATATTGACGTTGGGAAATGATGCGCTGTCCGTGGTGTTGCGCTCTCTGCATTCGGTCCTGCGGAACACACCGACACGTTTGTTGCGTGAAGTCATCCTGGTGGACGATTCAAGCAGCCAGCGTACGTACAATCCAGTCATGTTAAAATGTGGCAGAATCCATTAAGATGAATATATTTCTTCTGTGGATTATTCGTTTAAATGATTATTTGTCTTAACTTAGAAGATTGTAAATCTGACTTTTGCATTGCTCAGAAGAATGTAAATCTGACCTCTGACATTTCACCCTCCCACTTTCCATGTGAATTGCACCATTTGCAATCCAGCCAAGTTGACAGCTGAATTGGAAAATGCAGCAGTGCTACTGGCGAAGGAGTGGAAGGTCATGATACGTGTGCTGCAGTTGTCCAAGCACAAAGGAAGAAACTATGCCCGCAATGTTGGCATCAGAGAGGCTACTGGCCCAGTGGTGGCTATCTTTGATGCACATGTGGAATTCGGGTTTGACTGGTGGGTGGAGACATGTAACGTTTCACACTGGGAAGGGTAAAGGATGCTGGTTATAAGGAAGTGTTTGCTTTGATCAAGTGTCATGGAAGTGTCTAACTTATCTTCAATGGTACTGGACTATCACATTTTAAGATACATATTTCAACATTATATCTTTTTATCTTTTCTCTGTGTAGACAAGTCAAGAGTGTGTAGATTGTTGAGCAGTAGTAGTATATATATGAGTGGTGAATTAGAACATGTTGAACGACCATAGTGAAATGATGGAAAATTTATGATGAGCCATGTAAAGCATTATTATGAAGTTTCATGATTTTTTTCCCCCCACCCACACCCTCGATTATGCAGGGTAGAACCTCTTTTGGTGGAGGTCAAAGCCAATACATCCACCATCGCTGCCCCAGCCATGGACAAGACAGCCTATGATGACCTTTCTGTGCAAGAGATGATACCAAGACCACAAGGCCTAAACTGGAGACTCATGATTGTATCAGTTGCAAACATGGATGCTACCTCTACTGACCCCAGCTCAAACTTCCTGTAAGTCAGCAACATAAGAGTAATGAGTGTGTCTCCAAATGGGAAATGTGGGGAAAGATACTCCCCTTGGAGATATCCTCCTGGGTCCTTTAGTTCTTGATACTCAACATTTTTATCCCCTGCCCCTCCGACAAGGTCGGAGATGGGGGACATTAAAATGGGCTCCATCAGACCGATCGATAATAATCTGTTCATGTACTTTGGTCCATGAGTTCAATATTTCAATAACGTTGAACATTTAGCTTTCATATTGCAGATATCTATTCCTCATAACATTATCTCAGCCTGATCAGATCACGGGTGTGATTGGATTAATTGTTGTTGCCATGGCAACCATCTCGGTAACTTGGCTTCTGTATATGTCTATACGATATTTCAAACACTGTTCAAGATTTAGCTTTCATATTACTGGACACAGATCTATTCCTCATACCACTCAAAAGGCAGGGGTCCAAGAGTATCAGCTCCTTGTTTCATTTGAAATTGCCCACTATACTGTCAGCAAGCAAGGTCTCTGCTCTGTGGGATGTTCAGGCTATTGCAGGGTTGTTGGTTTTTTTTTTTTGTATACACTGTCGAGGATGTATGAGAGCTACACACCAGAAACACACAACAAGGGAGAAGGAGACAAGAGGGGCAGGAGAGGGAAGGAAAAAAACAGTGGGGAACAGAGACAAGGAGATCTGTGTAAGGGAGAGGGATGGAGCGGGGTACACATGGTAAACAATGCACACCACAGGGACTTTCAGGAAGAAAAGCAGGAATTTGAAAGAGGTGGGTTTGGATGGATACGGGGTAGAAAAAGATCGTGTTTTGATGGGGGAGAGATAAGAGGTGGTGATGAATAGCTGTTTTGAAGACCTGGAGGGAAGAGTGGGATTGAAGAGAGTGTGGAAATTTGTTCCAAAGGTGGGAAAAAGAGGAATGAAAGCGTGAAGGTGAGCAGTGGTTCTTGATTTGGTTGTTTACCAGAAGGGGTTGCTGGCTGATCTTGAGCGCCCTGCAGAAATATGGGGGGGGGGCATCTCTCAGACGAGCAGGGGGGACGAGGCCAGAGAGGAGATGGTAGAAGACAGAAAGTGTACCGACCTGCCTGCGTTGAGACAGTGAGAGACCCAAAGACTCAGCCTCATCACAGGAGATACCAATGATCCTAAATGCCTTGGTTTCCATGGCGTGGAGCCGAGAAAGGTGAGAGGCGGGAGCACCAGCCCAGAGGGGAGAGCAGTACTCCATCAGTCTGCGGATGAAAGCTTTGTATGTGGTCAGAGCTCAACGTATGCAAGAAGACTTTGCACGATGGAGGATTGCCCATCGGCAAACTGGCTTTGGAGGCCAGCTTGGAAATGTTGCTTTCCCAGGAAAGATCATGGCAGATAGTGAGACACAGAAGCTTGAATGAAATGACTTCTTCAAGAGGATTGTTGAGAAAGTAGATGGGGGTGTTTTCCAGACGGTCCTTAAGGAGAGACAGTGAGAGTGTAAGATTTGTCAGGGTTGAAAGACATGTTCCATGTGTTTGACCAGCTTGTGATTTTTTTCCAGATCTGCAGAGAGCGAAGAGGCTGCTGCTTGCCAATCTGAGGGATGACAAATGGTACGGCAGAAGGTGGAGTCATCAGCAAAGAGATAAAGAAGATTTTCCAGAGTCAGAGAGATCATTGATGAAAACCAGAAAAAAAAACAGGGCCCAGAACACTTGCCTTGAGGAACTCCAGCCTGGACAGGAAGAGGGGATGAGAGAACTCCATTTCGGGCCACACGTTGGCTGCGACAGGAAAGGAAGTCTGTGAGCCATAAGTGGAGATGTCCTTGGATACCACAGGAAGAGAGTTTGGTGAGCAGGGCAGGGTGCCAGACCGTATGGAATGCACGCGATATGTCTAGGGATATGGCTCTGATTTCATGTCTGGCATTGAGGATCTCCATCCATTGTTGGAGAGCAGAAGCAGCATATCCAGGGTAGAGTGACCCTGGCTCTGAATCCAAATTGATGATCGGAATCAAGCCATTGAGAAGAGGAAGGATTTAATGTCTGAAGCGATGATGGATTCCATAACCTTGCTGATGATTGGAAGAAGGCTGATTGGTCTGTAGTTGCAGGGATCTGTTTTTGCACATTTTTTATGCAGGGCGGTAATGTTTGCTGATTTCCAATCAGATGGCAGATGACCTTGAGCAAAATGAGAGGGTGAATAGAACAGAGAGAGGGTGAGCAAGAGCAGCAGAGCAGATATTGTAGGACAAATGGTCTGTTGCTGTCTGGACCGGTTGCAGAATCTGAGTCGAGGTTTGACAGCAAACTCTCCACCTTGTCAGGAGAAAAGGACACCTTTTAACTCAGATCAAGGAAGTTCTTGTGGGGAAGGGGATGCATCTTGCCACGCTTTACTCAACATATTCTAATTCCATGATTCTGTCATCACAACTCATGAACAAGAGAGCTAAAATATGTGGAACGTTGAATGATAATACTGCTTTCTTTACAGAAATAATGTCAAATTTAATTTTGAACTCAAAACACAGTTGCAAATCATTTTTCCTTGAGATAAATCAATGTGCTCATTACTGATCGAAAACAGAGAGATCACCGATCACTTGTAACCTGTTGTTATTGCATATCAGACCAATGTGAAAAAGTGCAAGAGGATTGAAAAATTAAATATGAGGGGATAGTCAGAGGCAGGTGAGGCATTATCCCATCTTGTCTGCAGTGTGTAAATTCCTTCCCCCATTCCTCTGTCCTCCTTTGGATGCCAACTTGCTGTGCTCCATCTCTGTGTCAACACTGTTGTTCGGATCGTTCATGAGCCTCCATCTCTGTTTTTAGAAAAAATCTCTCAAACGCAATGGAAAATTGACACTCATGGCACTCCCATTTATCGATAACTTCCACCCCATTTGTATTACGAGCCTTGACGTGCATGGCAAAGTTGGGTATGATAGTCAGCTGGCTGTGTTCAGTTAATTAGGCTCATAACATGTTGTGATATAACCTTTTTGCTGCATGATTTGTATAATGAAGGAGTGATTGAATGAGGGTGTGAGAATGGTGTGAAGAGTGAAATGGCCTTTTCCTGAGCATGATTTTATTTACACCTTCTCAATAACATGTAAAAAAAAAAAAAAACCCACAATTCCTTTGCAGGAGTGAGGCTTGTGGAAGAGCAAGGTATAGTAACTCGCTTGACTGACAGTGGAACAAACATGAAGGAAATTAACAAATAGGAAAGGGGAGAGGGAGGAGGGGAAGAAGCTCTTAAACGAGTAAGTAAGATGGTTGGATTAGGAAAGGTTTGTGTGATGGTGATGTACTGCTTATTTGAAGTCCTGGAGGGAAGAGTGAGACAGAACAGCCAATAGAAGGTGGTTCCTTAGACAGGAGAAGCGAGGAATAAAATAGTTGGGGTGTGCAGGCAGCCTGGATTTTCTAAGATTAACCAGGAGGGGTGATTGTAAGAACACATCAATCTTGAAGTTGCTGGGGAGGGATGTAGGACTGAGAGAGAAGAGGGAGCACTATTGGAGAATAAATAGATGGTAGAAAACAGAGAGATCACCGACCTGCCTGCGATGTGTGAGCAACAAATCTTATGTTTCTGCTTCATCACAGGAGATTCCAATAATTCTGAGAGCTTCACATTTCACAGAATCCAGGAGAGACGGATGCATCTTCCTAACATAGTCCTAACATCTTCCTTGAGATTGAAGGCCTCCAAGAGAGTAGCAGAAGCATTGTCCAGAATTGAGTGCCTGGGAAAAAAATCCAAACTGATGGTCAGACAGTTTGAATTCACAGGAAATATTTTCTATCAGAAGGAATGATGGATTCCATGACTTTGCTTATAATTGGAAGCAAGCTTACGGGCATATGGTTGGTAGGGTTTGCTTTTGCGGCCTTCTTGTGGACGGGAGTGCGGTTTGCTGACTTCCATGCGGAGTGAAAGTGGCCAAAAGAGAAGGAGAGATTGAATAGGGTATACAGAAGGGGAGCAAAAAGAGCAGGATTTGAGAACATGGCCAATGATACCATCTAGGTCGTTCACCGAAACAGGGGTCAATGCCGGACAGAACTTTATCTGCCTTCTCAGGTAAGGACACAGTGTCCACACGACAGTGGGTACATCGTTGTCAGATGGGAAAAGAACGGGATGGGTTGGGTACATGCGATTTGGAGCAAACACAGAGTTTACACATACGGCCTTATCTAAGGCATTCATTTAAGCATTCGACCTTATTGGCAGGACTATCGTTTGAGGTAAATGATAGGATAGATGGGGAGGATACATCAGAGACAGACTTGACAAGATACCACCATGAATTGGAGGAAGGAGACCATTTGGAGAGTTCAGCCTTGAGACTTGCAAGATGCTTTCTGGCTTGCCTTGGGATGGACACACTCTTGATGAGAGCCTTACGAATGAGCAAAGGTTTCCCTCAGTCAGGTTAGCTTTCCATGTCGAGAAAGCAAGCTGTTTACCTGCAACCACCACCCCCACAGCATTCAGTGTACCGGGGTCCAGAGGATGGATCAGAAAGTCACAGATGGGATGGGATAGGATAAACTGGTGCACGAGAGAAAGTAGACTTTTTTGAAGGTATTCCCAGACAAAATCAATATCAGGTGCTGTGGAGATGGCAGTCCAATCCTTTGTGTGAGATGCCAGATTTAAATCCCTGCCAGTTGGTCTGTGCAAATAGCCATATCCTGCATTGTCGAAATTACTTCCTTTCACTTCATAGCAAGAGAGATATGGGCCTTGACAAAAAGTGATCATAAAATTGAATTGAGGGAAAATAGTTTACAGGTAGATAAAGCAAACTTAGGCTTCCAAATCAGCATTGGTAGAATCCTATTTTTCTTGCTTAGGATTATTAAGCCTTCCCGTATAGCTTAGGTTGAGGGTTATTGCTGTTGTATGGTTTCTTTCCACAATTAGTGCCCCCGAATTTTAATGGTTCTACAGACTTTGTTAGACCCCTTTGAGTACTAAATCACCATTTTAAAATTATTTTTTACATTTATATATTTATTCCTGCACTACCAATTTCCAAAATTTCCAAGCTGTATCTCAGAGACGGCTCGGACTTTCAAAATGTAGTTTTGCATCAATAATGTGAATAAAAAGTATGTGACGTTGACATAATTTATTGACCTCGACCTAATTATATACAGTTTAACAATTTTTCGCCTTACCTGACTAAGCTTTGCCTGATCGAAACCAAATTGCCCTCAGAAACAAAAACAAAAAAATACAAAAAAACAAAACAAAAAAAATAGCAAATATAGATGTGTGTATATATATATATATATAATATGTATGTGTATATATATATATGTATGTGTATATATATATAATTTATGTATATATATATATATATATATACATGAAACGCAAAAGAAACTTACCACTTGTTTGAAATGTAATAAAATTGTAACAGTTCAAAACTAGAAGGGCACACGGTAGAGTGCATACCTCCGCCACATAATGCCTGATCCACGAGAACAATATCTGGCCCAATACATTAAAAAAAAAAAATCGAAATTTTTTTGAAAAAAAAGTTGCAAAATTTCAAGTTTTTTTTTCTCTAACAATTTTTTTTGGGGGGGCTGAGAATCACTTAAAACATGTAGAAATGCAAAAACAAAAATTAAATATTTTTTCAAAATGGCGCCATAGCGGCCATATTGGACTTTGCCAGTCCAAAATAAAATTAATGGCATGATCCTTGGACCATACCTAATCCCCACCAAGTTTCGTCGAAATCCGTCAAGGAGTTTTCCGTAATACTGTTCACAAACAAACAAACAACAAAACAGGGTGAAAACAGTAACTCCGTCCATCTTCGATGGCGGAGGTTAACTAGAGGGGAGCACTCGGGAGAGTGCAAAACCTCCGCCACCAATACTGCTGGGTCACTCAAGTGAACCTTTTTTCTTATTCATTAAATATGATGTCAACAGTGCTGACAGTTATAGTTCTTTTCTCCAACATTTTTTTTGGGGGGGGGTTGGAAATCACTTTAAAACATGTAGAAATGCAAAAAAAGAAATCGAAATTTTGTTGAAAAAAAGTTGCAAAAAAATTTTTTTCTCTGCCAATTTTTTTTGGGGGGGGAGGGTTGAAATCACTTTAAAACATGTGGAATGCAAAAAAAAAATTTTTTTTCTCAATTTTGGGGGGGGTTGGAAATCACTTAAAACATGTAGAAATGCAAAAAAAAAACAAAAAACATTTTCTCTAACAATTTTTTTTGGGGGGGTAACAATTTTTTTGGGGGGGGGTTGGAAATCACTAAAACATGTAGAAATGCAAAAAAAAAAAAATTGGGGGGGGGTAAAATTTTTTGGGGGGGGGGGTTTGGAAATCACTTAAAACATGTAGAAATGCAAAAAAAAAAAAAATTCTCAATTTTTTTTTGGGGGGTTGGAAATCACTTAAACATGTAGAAATGCAAAAAAAAAAAAAACTTTTTTTGGGGGGGGGACAATTTTTTTGGGGGGTTGGAAATCACTTAAAACATGTAGAAATGCAAAAAAAAAAAAAAAAATTTCTCTAACAATTTTTTTGGGGGGGGGTTGAAATCACTTAAAACATGTAGAAATCCAAAAGAAAATTTCTTTTTTTGGGGGTAACAATTTTTTGGGGGGGGGGTTGAAATCACTTAAAACATGTAGAAATGCAAAAAAAAAAAAAACATTAATTTTTTTTTTTTGGGGGGGGGACCAAGTCAAAATTTAATGGCATGATCCTTGGACCATACCTAATCCCCCCCACCAAGTTTCGTCGAAATCCGTCGAGGAGTTTTTCCGTAATACTGTTCAAAACAAAAACAAACAAACAGAAAGGGGTGAAAACAGTAACCTCCATCCATCTTCGAAGATCGGAGGTTAATAAAACAAACCAACAATTGCTAATTGAAACATTGGAATTTTATTGATGACATGTCAAGTTTTTGACCAAAAACACCTTCTCATAAGTTTGTTCTACAGTACAGACAGCACAGGAGCAATGTCAGTCCCCTTTCAATAGCGTGTGTGGCCACCATTGTTTTGGATACAGGCAGTGCATCGTCGGCGCATACTGCCTACCAGTCTTTGGATGGATTGCTGCTGGATTCTGTCCCACTCAGTCCTCAATGTCTGAAGCCATCTGACTTAGGACCATCTGCCTGTCCTGCCTTGCAGTGGTGACTTTTGGCCTCCCTGATCGAGGTCTGTCATCTGCAGAGTGTGTGGAGGGTGTCTCTGTCCACCAGGCCGATATCGTCTGTGTGAACAGCCAAGGCGACGTGCCACCTCACGGTAGCTCAATCCGCCTTGCAGTATGCCCAAGGCACTGATGTGGATTTTTTTAACCCACCTTGTTGTGATCGTTGTCCTCCTGAAGGATTCTCACTGGCCGATTGTGGAATCCTATTTGACTTCAGGCAGAGTTTAACGTTTGTTCGATTTGTTTTAAAATCCTACAAAAACCCTATCGACACTGAAAAACTGATGTCCACACAAGTCCTTCCTTGTGAAACAATTTATTTTCTAATGATACACCATACACTTGTCACCCTCATACAATGAACTTAAGAATCCCCATTGATTTAGACAATGATTAATTGATGACTAAGAATTCCCCAACTTAATAATTGATTGTAATATTTTGGTTCTATTCCATTTATTCTTATTTTAGTTAACAGTTACACCAACCGATCCAATTTACTTCTACATTACATCAGACAGTTTTATTCTAACTTGGTACTTGGTCAGCCATGGAGTACAAGCCACTGAGATGCCATACATCCTCACGTGCTTGTCACTGGTATAATTTACATTTCAAAACATTTTTATACTTTCATGAGAGAGAGGTTGGGGGATATTCACCCAGACTGTAGACGTGTCCTTTAGACGAAAAGCCACTTCGTACATTTATCAGCTCGGTCACTCTGCTCCAGAACAACACATTTCTTATCATTTAGGGCAAAAGTCTTTTGGCCAGAAAGGACAGCCAATTCAACTTGCAGCATAAAAGTTACATTTTCTGAGACTCCATTTGTTACAATTTAAAATACATTAATATAAATTTTTCCCCACACTCCCCCGTTTTTTTTTTTTAAGGAAAATTTGAATAATTTTTCTTACACATGATTACCATGTCCCATTCCTGAAGGAGAAAAGATTTCCATTACTCCAGTTCAATCAATAATGGCAGCGAGTGCTCATATCAGAAAAATGAGTGAGTTTCCATTTAATTATGCCTGTTCATCAGCATGTGTCGCACATTGAAACATGCTATTCGAATCTGAAGATTGCAGGTCAGGGTGGGATAGTGCAGCACACAACAGGAAACACAATCGAAGCACTCCTTGAGCTGAGGAGAAGGTAGATGTGGGCAAGTACAATTTGGGCCGGACACTGGGTTGAAGGAGCGCAGTTGGAACTCCAGGCCTGTCTACATTGAAGCAACCACAGCAAGTTCACGATGTATTTGCAGAGCGGCAATCGAGAGTGTGGCTGAGAACATCCTCCACGCAGCACCACACAACGCCGACGTTAAGACTTTGCCAACCTTCTCCTCAGTGGGTTTTCCTTTCTTTTCCCACATTGCTCCATCTTATCTCCTCAAGAAGGGCATGATCACGTGTTGAATGCTCAACACCCAAATCTGGGTTCCCCATCGTCCAATCTTTGTTTAGACAAAATCGTACATTTCATCGTTTAACTGCATTCAACCTCCGAAACAAACAAAGCATCAATTATACACCAATCATTAAACGTCATGGCTCAGTATTTCAATAAGACTAACAAAGGTTCTTATAGAGCATTTAACTTGCATATATGTCATATCAATATTTAATCCCTTTCCTTGTTATTTTCCCAAACAACATGATAAAATATACAGAAATCCCAGTTGTAGTACTCAAAACATCCATTTTCCTTTATCAAAACAAATAAATCATTTTAAACAGTTGTACAAAAATTGTCAATCACTTGTCAAATCTTATTCACGCAAATATAATTTAAATTGCAGCTCAAACACTCTGTCTACACATGTCGCTCGACCCTCCCCTGATTTTATCCCAGTTTTGGAAAAGCATCTTAAACTTCAGACTAAAAACATCCATCTCTCTCAAACAACTTTTGGTCAAAACAAAAAAATATTTCCTTTAAAATCCATAATCAAAAATAAAATCTTCGAAACATTCTGACTCGTCCTCAGAGCTTGCCCAGCACTTAAACCTGCCGGGTTGTGTAATTACAAATCATCACAATGCCAGCGAGAGCTCACCTCCCAAGACTTCACGTTCCGAATACAGTATATCCACAATCACACATTGTTATTTCACAATTTATTCAAAATCCCTATGGTTGTAAAATAAACCTCATCACTTTTCCCAAAATGGACTTCACTTTAAACATTCATAGAGAGGGTGCGCCACAAACACCAAGGAACAAGGAACAGGAAGTTCTCTCCACATCCATGGGAAGAAAAAGGGAAAAAAACTCTGACAGGCAAAATCCACAGTTTGGATTTCTCTGTCATGGCTTCAACACACACACTAAACAGCATTGCATATCATAGACTCGCGTGTGATCACGTGACAAATACCAATCACATTTCTATCTCATCCTCTTGAATCTGCATATTGAACAATTTCACACCTAAACAAAAGCTTGAACAAAGACTCAGTGTGAAGACATATCACCCCCCACAGATCCAGTGGAGGGGTCTCACACAGTAGTGTAGTTGCGACCTTCGCGTGGAACCACAATCCCAAGAATGCATAACATGCCAACCCAGACAACCCACAGCTTAATTCAGCACGAGTTAAAAATCGTCAAATCCCAACAGAACACGGTTCATTTCAGTGAATATTGGACTCGCACAAGTTTCATTTTTTACTCTTAGTAACACATGCATCTCAATGCAAACCACCAGCCACGCTCCCAGCCGGTTAATCATCTCCTGCATCCTACAAAACGTTTCGTGCAAATCATTGCATTTACAAAACCGTAAAACCTCCACACAAATAATATAACAACCTCACTGCCAACAAACTTCCAGTGAGTTCAATGAACAAAAGCAACTCTTATAACTCTTACAAACAGGTAACTTATAATATTTATCTATTTTAACCCTATCTCGGCATCTCAGCCGATGTACTCGGCCTCTCTCTCTCACAGCCGGTCTTTATCAATGCAAACATGTGGATGTCAAAATTTATAGTCGACTTCCCACATTTTGGGAAATCGCAGGGTCACCCTTCCCTCCTGAAGTGCAATGGGTAGCCTTGCCCTGAGAAACCGCCTTACCTAATTGATGGGGTATCTCTCCAATCAGTATCAATGCAAACATATATCTCACGCGTCCTATGCGCGGTCTGTGGCATGTCACTTCGTCATGCTCATTCATCTGACTCCTCTTCTTCTCCACACTTTGTAAAACAACTACAGTACTTATCGTTTACTTTAACGGACTCCCTCCGCCGATCCTCTTCTTTCTCTCAAAAATTATCTGACAATGAACTTTTCTTTGTTCGAAATGTGTTACCTGCTGAGAGCGCTCTCCCTTACCTTCACTCACACTTGTCGTTCCTCCAGGCACTGCCTCCGGCAGATTAAGCACCTCCGGTCACGAGCACCGCACAACAAGTCGGTTCGAATCCGAGTCACGGCACCAACTGATGTGGATTTTTTTAACCCACCTTATTGTGATCGTGTCCTCCTGAAGGATTCTCACTGCCGATTGTGGAATCCTATTGACTTCAGGCAGAGTTTAACGTTTGTTCGATTTGGTTATAAAATCCTACAAAAACCCTATCGACACTGATAAAACTGATGTCCACACAAGTCCTTCCTTGTGAAACAATTTATTTCTAATGATACACCATACACTTGTCACCCTCATACAATGAACTTAAGAATCCCCATTGATTTAGATCAATGATTAATTGATGAACTTAAGAATCCCCAACTTAAGAATTGATTGTAATATTATTTGGTTCTATTCCATTTATTCTATTTTAGTTACAGTTACACCAACCCGATCCAATTTACTTCTACATTACATCAGACAGTTTTATTCTAACTTGGTACTTGGTCAGTCCCAAGGAGTACAAGCCACTGAGATGCCATACATCTCACGTGCTTGCACTGGTATAATTTACATTTCAAACATTTTTATACTTTCATGAGAGAGAGGTTGGGGATATTCACCCAGACTGTAGACGTGTCCTTTAGACGAAAAGCCACTTCGTACATTTATCAGCTCGGTCACTCTGCTCCAGAACAACACATTTCTTATCATTTAGGGCAAAAGTCTTTTTGCCAGAAAGGACAGCCAATTCAACTTGCAGCATAAAAGTTACATTTCTGAGACTCCATTTGTTACAATTTAAAATACATTAATATAAATTTTTCCCCCACAGACACTGCCGTTGATCCCTTGACAATCGTGGCAGTGTTGATTGAAATGCCCATTTTGCACTCCTTTTTAAAGCCAATATCAAACATCACGTGCAGCTCATTAAAATCATCCCGTACCCTTGGCTAATCACTGACAGTCAAAACGGCTGTTCAACAGCTGTGCTATGAAGTGACCATTGAAGGTTCAAGTGACCATCCGTGACCGTTTTGTCTGACAGTGAGGACACTATTGTCCACAAATAAGTTCACACATTTACTACATGCAGTGTTATTGTTGATATTTGAAGTTTAAAATGGTAAGTTTCTTTTGCGTTTCAGTATATATATATATATATAATATATATATATATATATATATATATATATGTACGGCTGTGGGAATTCGCAAACACCATTCAGGTCCCGTAGGTAGAACTTTTTTTAAGTACATGTGTAGTTAGCCCAAACCCATTGTTTAGAGGGAATTAATGTAATTCATTCGGGCTGCGATCTCTTCAGTATAGCAGTTTTTCTCTTTCTTTAATTTGAGCGACACCACCACGTCTCCGCTTCTCAGCGGCCCCCACCCCGCATCTCCGCCTCGCCGTTGACCAGGCTCCCTGCGGGACGATCGCCGCCGCTGGAACGGGAAGGTGCAAGCATTCCCGCCTGTGACTTCCCCGGTCCTTCTCTGGCAAGGCGTCAGGCCTGATTATTTCCTCGCCCCCACAAGACGGAGGTGGGAGGAACGAGAGGAAACGCCCCGCTTCGAGTGCTTTCCAGAAGCGCCTCGAAGGGGTGGAGCCAAAGGCGGGGCGGAGAAAGAGGGCGTGGCGCGGGCGGTATAAAAGGGACGGCAGTGTAGGAGGATCTCCCTCTTCTCGTGTGCTTCGTGCTTCGCTCCTGGTTGAGCTTCTGGATCCTCCCTTCTTCGAGCTTCGTGTCTGGTGCTTCGTCCCGTCCTGCTTCTCGCTCGTCTCGCTCCTGCTGCACTCGGTCGGTGCTCTGGTTCGGTGGACTCGGTCGGTGCTCGGTCCGTGGCGTCGAGGGCCAGCACGGGCAGGCACGAGGCACGCCGGAGAGGCTTCGCCGACCACGCTCGAACGGAGTCGCGGCCAGACGGGACCACGTCAGAGGACGGTCGCCAAGGACTCGAACTCAGGGAAGTCGCGACTTCATTTTCTTTTGGGTTCTGTGTGAACTGTGTGTGTGGCGCCGTGTCTTAAGTAGTAAAATGTTGTAAGTGTCCGTGTGTCGCGTATTCGGTAGTAGCTCTGCTTCTTTTTGTTCTGTTTGATATATGTGCTTGCTAATTGTGGCTGTAAATACGTGCTATATGTGTGCTCTATGTGTGTGTGTGAAATAAAAGTGCGTCCTTGTTGAATTCTTCCCCCGTTTCGCTGCGTCCTTCCTTCGTTGGGTCTCCATCTTGTTTTACGTAAAGGGTACGTAGTGGGCGCGGAGATGCCCGATAATTAATTGGAACCGTCAAGGTCGACGATAACTCCGCTCTGTTATCCCTGTAGCACGGAACGAGCCGCTTAAGCGGTTTGTGTCCGAAGTCGACCTGTGGCGTGGTACAACCCCTCGGTAGGTTACCCGTGCGGGTACTTAGGTATATCGACTTTCAGCGATTCACCCTACCTCGCACGGGTGGAATGCGGACTGGGTTGTGGTGGGGTTAAACCCCACCCGGTACTAGATCCTGGCGTTAGTCCGAGAGGTCACGACAGAATTGTCCGTCGGTGGGCGAGGCGGTCGCGATTCGAGTCACGTGGCCGATCGCACCGCGGCGGCGCGAATTCGCAACAATATATATTTATCTGCAGTATGTATATATACAGATATTTATATACATATATATATATATATATATATGTAAATACGTATATTTTGTATGTATACTCTTTTCTAACACCCCCATTTTTCCAGTTTTTACTGAAATTTAAGCAGTTATGTTTCAATGTACTCTGAAATTAAAGCATAGAACAAGTAAACAGTTGCTGATAAAAAATAAATCATGGAGTCGTTTTGTTGAACAAAATGTAATATAAATTTTTGACTCCTCAAAGTAACCACCTTTCAGATATAACAGCCGAACATACTTGTGGCATTCTTTTACAATGGAAATCAAATATTGTTCGGAAAGTCTTCCCAACACTGTTGCAGAAGTTCCCACAAATGTGATGCACTTATAATTGCTTTGCTTTCACCCTTCTATCCAGTTCATCCCAAACCAGCTCCATGGGGTTCAAGTCTGGAGACTGTGCTGGCCATTCCATGATATGAAGCCTACCGTCTTGTTCTTTTCTTCCAAAGTAGTTCTGACAGCGCCTGGACGTAGGTTTTGGGTCGTTATCTTGCTGTAGGATGAACCCCTGACCAACTAAGCATAGACCAGAGGGTATTGCGTGGCGCTGCAAAATGCTGTGGTAGCCCTTTTGGTTCAGGGTGCCAGTTGCTTTGTGCTAGTCTCCGACTCTGGATCCAGCAAAAGAGCTCCAGATCATCACACTTCCTCCTCCATGTTTGACAGTTGGTGTCACACACTGAGGAACCATCCTTTCGCCTACTCGACGGCGTACAAAATCCCTGCGTGATGAACCCAAGATTTCAAATTTTGATTCAACGGTCCATTAGACCTTCTTCCAGTTTTCAGTAGTCCACTGGCGGTGCTTCATGGCCCAGGCAAGCCTTTCTTATTTTGCCATCTTAGCAATGGCTTTCTTACTGCCACTCGACTTGTCAAATCTGCAGCTCGAAGTCTTCTCTTCACAGTTGAAACTGAGACTTCCTTACTTTGACCAGTGTTAAGCTGTGCTTGAAGCTGCTGTCCTGTGAGCCACCTATCACGCAAGCTGTTGACTCTCAGAAACTTGTCTTCTGATTGTGTTGTGCTATTGGGTCTGCCAGACCTCTTCCTATCAGAGTTTCCTCCAGTTTCCAAGTGTCTTTTGATGGTGTAGAAAACTGTACTCACTGACACCTTGGCTTCTTTGCAATTTCTCTAAAAGAAAGACCTGCACTTCAAAGGGTTATAATGGTCTTTCTG
>CM068956.1:68169995-68180430 GCA_035128595.1 Eptatretus atami
GAATGAAAGATATAAGAAAGTTCCTGTGGATTGGCCTGTTCGATGTTCTCAACTTGAGCAGCCGGCTCATGGAACTGGAATTCCAGGTTCAAATCCCACCTGCTGAGTTGATTTGTGTCATCATCATCACATTTGAAATTTGAAAGCCTTTATCCCTGAGCAGGGGTCAGCTTTTTGTGGGCTCCAATCCTGGTACCCTTTCTTGTGGCAATGTTTTTTACGGCCGGATACCCTTCCTGACGCCAACCCTTTAGTCGCCTTCGACCCTACAGGGATAATTACCAGTCTACTGGTGCTCATTTCGCCGACCTTCGGAAGGATGACAGGCTGAGTCAACCCCCCCGATGCTAACTCAGCGGCCAGCGGGGCTCGAACTCAGGACCCCAAGGATCCCAAATCACCGCCTTAACCACTGAGCCACACCAGGCTCATGCTGAGTTGATTTGTATATTGTCTACTAATTCATTCAGGAAAAAGAAAAATTACGTCTTCTAATGTCCTTGTCGAGAGTTTAGTTCCACTAATATTGCAACAGCAATTTCAAAGTTGGGACAGTATTTTGAGGAGAATATGGAAGGGTTTGAGATCTTCTTGGTGTATAGACATAATATTGTGATTTAAAGCAGCAATTGTATGTTCTTCAATTCACTTTCACACCCAAGGAATATTGTTCCCACTGTGCTTGCAGATCCCCAGTAGTCAGTGAAGGAATTGTTGCTGATCGTGGATTCCTAACCAGCCTTGGCCCATTTGATGAAGGCATTGAATCTTCAGATGTGGGTCAAGTCGAATTGACATTGCAGGTCTGTATCCTCTGCCTGGATGTAACGCACACACAAATGGTAGTCTCTTCAATTGCAGAATTTCTGGTGTGAAACTTCCTGCTTGGGAGCTTCGTTAAAGTGTAGCAAAAAGTTATCTCTTCTGGGGTTTATTATGAAAAGTCAATAAAAATTACTCATAGACCTGTGATCTAATTACAGTTACTCCACTTTAAAAATGAATTACTCTTTAGGGATTACTTTTCATATCGGGAGCAAGTAGAATGGCACACTTCGACGTCATGATGTCGTCAGATATGCCTCTGCCCACAATATTACATCATTATACATACTTTTTACCAAGTTTGATTGAAATCCCTGAACCTAGATTCAAAATATTGAATAATTCTGGCTGCCAGACCAGGCGTCCAATCAGGTTGCAATTAAAACATATATTCCCCATGGCCAATGGATCATAATTGTGACGTTTCACGTCGATTGATGAGGCGGTTCAAGAGAAAGAATTTTTAAAGATTTTTGTTCAATCCAATACGGCTGCCAGACCATGTGACCTATTAATTATTCGTGAACACCCTGGTATTCCCAAGACTTGGGGAACGTGTGTGAAGTTTCACCTCGATCTGTCCATCCATTCTGGAGAGGATGATTTTTCAAGATTTTAGGGCAAATCAAATATGGTTGCCAAACCATGTGACCTATGATGGCATAGGTGGAGAACTATTTGTTCCTCATGGATAGGCGATCATACCTGTGAAGTTTTGCCTCTATTTGTTCAGTCATTTCAGAGAAGAAGATTTTTGAAGGTTTTTATGTTTAAGACAATATGGCTTCCGAACAACGTGACCGATGACGTCATTAAAAAAATTTCCACATACAATTTCGCTCTAGATCACCCTCATAAATTTTCATACTGATCGGATGAAGCGTTCAACGTATGCAATTGTGACATCATAGCAAAACCACCGACGACATCATCAAAAAAATCACACTTGTTTCCCATGGGGAGTACTTCACATATGCCAAATTTAACGTTTTTCCATGAAGTGGTTTCACAGATATTGAGGTCCAAAGTTTTTTTTTTTTCTTCCCCAACACCATGAACTGTGACGTCATAATTATCATTAAAATATTCTACATGAGCAGTCGCACCGATAGTAAAAATTTCATGTCAATCAGATAAGCGGTTGCAGAGAAAGCAGAGAAAATTGGCATGGACGGATGAATGTACGGACGGACAGCCAACCCGAAAACATAATGCCACCAGCGACTTCGTCAGCAGATGCATAAAAAAACATTAACATTGTCAAGCATTTGGCCCAACTTCATTTAAGACACAAACCTCCCAATAGTGTGGGATCTGACTGTCGAGCTGGCAGCTTGTAAGGTTACGACACTTTCTCGCTGACTGTTTTAATCACTGTTCATGTACAAGGGGGAGAAGGTGTAGAACATCTCGGTGCACAGCGGACTGCAAGTTTATATTATTCTGGAATTGGCGGATATTACGGAATAGCTGTTTCATGTTAAGCTATTTCTTTCTGTGCATCCCCATGCCATGATCGGCTCAGTCGTTGGGAAAGAGGTTGAACACTCTCTGCTTGGGCTGTTTGAAATGATAAACACGAGTTCCTGAGCATGCACACCCATCTTATTCCATATTCTTGACTACTTCATATCACACTTGAATCGACTTTCACAGTGATTTGGTAAATTGGTTGCTCACTGTGTCGACTTGGGAAATTATCTGGGTTTTACTTTGTAACTAACCAAATAACTAGCTGTTGACATTTTCTTTCCCCTATAACTTGCATTTAGTGACACTTTCCCGTTACTTAAAAATAAAGTAGTTAAAATAACAAATAACACCTCCGTTTCATTTCTGGTACTGTTGGGGTTAAATGAAATGACAAATGGGTAGGCTGCAATATTCATATGCTTATGAGAGAGGCAGTCCGGAAATTTTAAAAGGGCCATCGAATAGCTCACCTCCATTCATTTGTTCCTCTTTTTTTTCCCACCTGTGGAACAAACTTCCACATTTTCTTCAATGTTATTCTTCCCTCCAAATTTTCAAGACAGCTGTTTCACCACGTCCATCTCAGATCATCCCCCATTTTGGTTTAAATTTGGGTGGGAGGATTGAGTTAATCCTCCCACCCCAATACCCGACTCCATTAAAGCGTCAGTTAAATTTGTTTTTTCACATTTAAAGGTCATGGTTGGTCTCCCGCTAAGCTTGTTAAATCACCGGGTGAGTAGCCTCCACTCCTGTGCACCAAACGCGGCCTTTTCCGTGTTCCGTACGAAGTTCCGCACGAATAAAGTACACAGAAAGGAGAACCACAAAGGCTTACCTTTAAATATAGTCCTTTAAATGTGGAATTCAATTGAAAAATTAGCGAAATTAAATTCAAAAATATATCAAGCTGCAGAGAACACAAAATGTCAGTCTATGCTTTTCACAGCTCGGACCAACATGAAGGAACTCTGAACAAGAGGTCGATGGACATTATTATTATTAATTTTTTTTAATGTTTTTATCTATGTCGAAGTGATGGGTGGATAATGAAAGCAGATCACACAAAAAAGGTTAACGATAAGGGATTCTAGAGGTTATCGTATGTACAGAAATGAAATAAAGCCACGGACACTGTCGTCTCTGGGCGTTTATCAGTGAATCAATGGTTTGAAGATGAGGCATTCGATGATATGAGTGAGGAAAGTTACAAAACATTTTTGAGCGCTTATCATTAAGAAACCATTGCTACCTGTTCCAGGTCAAGGCATTGTTGAGCAGGCCAAAAAAATGGTGAATTAAAACCCCAGCAAGGGGACAGTGAGGTGACCAAGGATGAGCCTTGATAAAGGATAATTAAATAAGGCCATTAAAGGGGTGTTTACATTTACCCAAATAACCCAATTTTCATTCATGCACTTCCTTGGAGTTTTCTTGGTATGCATGCAAAGATTCAGGTTGCTAGGTTTCATGGTTTTGGAGTTAGGGAGGAGACACACACACTGACTGACACACACACACACACACACACACACACACACACACACACACACACATTGACATTTATTCATTACATCATCATCATCATCATCGTTTTACGGCCGTTTCCATGCTTGCATGTGTAAGCCGTGGTTCACCTCATGGCTGCTTTCCAGGTTGCACCATCCCTTGCTAGCCCTCTTGTTAGGCCTTTAACTCCAAGATCATCTCTCAGAAACACATCCCATGCTTTCCTTGGATGGCCTCTAGCTCTCTTTCCATTCACATTCATATCTATACACCTCTTCACACAACTACCCACCCACATCGTTTCCACATGTCCGAACCATTTCAACCTACCCTAACGCATTACCTCACTAATGCTTTCTATACCTAACCTATTTCTTAATTCCACATTTGGTTTCCAATCCATCAGTGTCACATCACACATCCATCTCACCATTCTCATTTCATTTCGTTCACACCTCCGTTCATCCTCCTTTTTGATCACCCATGTTTCGCTGCCATACAACATCACGCTTCTAACGCAAGCTGCATAAAGTTTTCCCTTTAATTAGAGAGAGGTTCCTTTTGATGTCAATATGGGTAACAACTCCCTCAACTTCCTCCAGCCACTTCTAATTCTTGTATTCACTCCTGCCTCCACATCACCACCTGCACTAATCATATCACCAAGATAACAATTTATCGACAAATTCCACAGATATATCCCCATAAACTAACCTTTCCACTCTAACTGGAGTCACTTGTTTACCTGCGCAAACAGCATATTTGAAGTCAGGTACCACCTGCAGTCTACCCCTGATGCCACGACACCTCTTGTGCACCCAGCAGTTGCAGGATTTACACAATATTGAATTGCTACCATCACCATTTCTACAGACAGCACAGGGCGACCTCCCTCTTTTTTTCCACACTTCTTTCTCCCGCACCACTAATCAGTAATTTCGTTTTCTCTGTATTCACTTTCAGTCCTCTGGCCTCCATACCATCCTTCCATACTACATATTTACCCATTACCTCTTCCACACTGTCGGCGATCAGCACTAGGTCATCAGCATCCAGAAGTTCCCAAGGTGAGCCTCCTCTAAATTCCTGTGATATAGCCTCAAGAACCATGATGAACAGGATTGGGTTCAAGACTGACCCCCTGATGAACACCCACTTTCACTTCAAAATCCTCCCTCTGCACTCCATTTACCCTCACAGAGGTTTTTGGGCCATCAAACATTGCCACGACACCCTAACTAACCAATCCTCCACACGTAACTTTCTCATGGATCATTGCACCACTTCCTGAGGCACCCTATCAAACGCCTTCTCCAAATCCACAAATATAAAGTACAGTTGTTTATTCTTCCCCAGATATTTTTCCTGTAATTGCCCAAGTATAAAAATTTCCTCTCGTGCCCCTTCCTGGCATAAAACCCAATTTCATTTTATGTATATTAACAATGTCTTCTCAATTTATCCATGACTCTATCTCTCTACCACTTTCATTCCATGGTCCAGCAACTTCAGACCCCTATAGTTGCTCTGAACTGAGGCATCACCCTTCCCTTTATAAATCTTCACCATTACACTCTTCAACCAGTCATCTGGGACAGATGTCTCCCTTACAATTGCATTTATCAATTTAGTGATAAAATTCACTCCAATAATACCAGATGCCTTCAGTATCTCTGCGATAATACCAGTGCTGCCTGCCGCTTTACCATTTTTCATTTCATCAATGGCTTTCTTCACCCATTCATTCTTTATCTCAGGTGGTGGGCACTAAACCAGCTCTACTGCCTCCAGAATATCCCTGTTCCAAGGGAACTCCTCATTTATCAGGTGCTCATAGTAACTCCTCCAAGCATTTCTAATTTCCCCATGGTCAACCAGTACATTTCCCATATCATCTTTCACATATTGTTCTCCTATGAGATCCTTATTTTGACTGATCATTTGCTTTGCTATCCTAAATATCTTCCCTCTACTATCCGCATTATTTATCACATCTGAAAGTGAATCCTGCACTAATTTTTAAACCGAGTAAACTTCCCTTCTTGCCCGACGTTTAGCCACTAAGTATTCCTCCTCATCCCCTCCCTTTTTCCAAATCCTAAACAGTTTTCTTTTTTCTTGAATCGGCATATCCACCTCATTATTGCACCATCATGTAGCCTCATGTCGAGCTGGGCCCTTCGACAAGCCACATGTCTTTTAAGTAGCACGCAGCAGCCCATCTTTTAAAGAGTTCCAAAACCTCTCTACATCCTCTCATACCTTAGGGCTTCCAAGATTCATTTCCAGAAGTTTCCTATAGAAATGTTCCTTTACATTCTAATCTCTTAGTTTCCATACTCTTCTCCTTGGGACGTAAGGTTTCCTCTTTTCCCTGCTCCAACTTAACTTCACATCACACCCCGAGCAGGTTTATAATATAATATATATATATATATATATATATATATATATATATATATATAATATATATATATATATATATAGCAGTCCAGGATTGGTCCAATAGCCAAGGAGACTGCTTTGGCAGCACCAAGCTCTGCACAGAGTATGGTCTCAGTGGATGGATGGAATATATATATATATATATATATATATATATATATATCACATTCTATACAGTGCCCAGGGTTCGGCTATTACGCACGTAGTCAGCACTCGCGTTCGCAGACTTTGCTAGCGTGTGCACGGGTGAACACCAATATGTGTCAAATATTTGGTTGAAAAGGAACAAGCCGCTTCTACTCCGCACACTCGTATCCCGCCCAACATGGCCTGGAGTCGTCTTTATCGGCCTCCGTATGCGTTTCATGCAGTGTGAGCGTCGTGCTGGCTGTGTTTCCTGTGTTGTGAAATACACCATTTGTGCAGGCTCTTCAGAGGTATTCATTCGTATGCCTTTTTAATGCAACCGGCAATCTTCCCCAGATCATCGGAAGCTCGAGTTGATAATCCCGCACTGCAAAGTGCACTATCTGACTCGCTGCACACGTTGGGTTTCGGGCTCGCTTGGGAACGAGGGCTCTGCGCCGTCGTTTCCTCACAGTGGCGCCGCACACGCTGGCCTCCATGAGGGCCCACCTCACAGTGAAGGCGCACGTGGCTGATTTACCTCAGGAATAATCAGACAAAAAATAGAGTCAGGACGAAATGAAGAAGAAAATGATGTAAGCAAACTAGCTATGAGATCATCGCAACGCACGCCCCAGTTGTCCCGCTAGACAAAAGGAAAGGGACTATCTACACGTATAATAATGGAATAACTGTCTTGGGACACTATCTGTTGGATGTGCCTTGCGGTCCAAGAACCGCAACAATATATTCATATACTGTATATGCCATGTTTGTGGCTCAGATAACTATTTATAAACCCTTTAACTCACCATTGCTTATGAGACACAGTTATGTTACAAATGCAATTACAAAATATACCCTTTAACTCAGTCAGGTTCACTATGTTTTTTCGTTCAAAGTCTTGGTAGATTAGCAAACCTCTACATTTTCGAAAACGTTATGACATGGGGAATCTAAAAATTACATGTTACATTTGCGGACATACCTGCATGGCCGCCATTTTGAAAATCCAAAAATGGCCGCCACGGCGGTATGTCCGTAAATGTAAACATGTATTTTTAGATTCCCCATGTCATAACATTTTCGAAAATGTATAGGTTGCTAATCTACAAGACTTTGAACGAAAATTAATTTACTGACATAGTGAACCCTGACTATCACCATCGCTTCAGTTACAAATGTTTCTAATGCAATTCCTGATTCCATTTTCCTCTGGGCTCCTTTTCCAGTTGCTGTATTCCTCCTACTTTAGAGAACTTGAGCAAATGTATCATGAAATGTACTTCGTATTGATGATGACAGAGCCAGTCATCAACCTTCTATCATGGTTCAACAGGAGATGAGTTTCAAGCTTTCTCAAAAGAGATGTGCTCTTGTTACCTCTTTTCAGGGTGAAGCGTTCATGTTGAAAACGTTCTGAAGAATCTGAGTTTAAAACGTTCATGTTTATCTTGTGTGTTTGTGCAGGTATGGCAATGTGGAGGCAGAATGGTGGTTGTTCCATGTTCGCACGTATCACATTTGTCTCGTTGGGATGCAGATGAAGACCCAAATACAGAGTTCTCTCTGATGAATGAGGTAGTGCGTGTTGCCACCATTTGGCTGCCCAACTACCTCCACGTCGTGCGCATGGCTTGGGACCTTCCGAGCAATGTACGGCAAAGCCCACAGCAGTAAAAGCAAACTACACTATTAATAATAATAATCTATATGTAATTGAGGGAAATTATGTTGTGTGCTGTACGTTTTATCGACTCCTGTGAGAAGATTTGACCTCAGAAGCTGAAACTTTCAGAGATTAATGAGGGCACTGAAGTTGTGCCTGTGCAAGTTTTGTTTGATTCCATCAGATTTTGAAAAATATTTTTTCTTTTCTTTTCAAAAAGTCCGATGAGGAACAAAAAGTCCTAATTCGAGAAAATGTCATAAAATAATAGTTGCAGGAAATGGCGATTTAGTGTGGGTGGAGCTATTCAGGTCTTGATATTTTGGCTGGAATTCCTTTAAAAAAAAAAATAAAGAAAATTTATTTTGGGAAAATATCTTGTTTGCAACAAAATTGAATTGCAATTCAAACAACTGCATCACAATGCCAAGAAAAAAAAAGCCAAAAGCAGCACAACAAGAAAAAGATTGCATTTCATTCCTCAGAATACATGATAAAGGCACCAACAAGAATCAAAAATATTCCACCCGTGGAGCAGGTATTTGTGAGTCATCATAATAATAATATTAATAATAATAATAGAATAGAAGAACAAGAAAAGTAATGTAAATACTTAACATTACCTGGGAAATAGTGAAAAAAACTCGTGAAAAGCCAAAAAAACAGTCAAACCGAGGGCAGGTTTGTTTTCCAAGTAGAGAGAGAGAGAGAAATAGAGAGAAAGAGATGTGTATATGGAGATCGAGATAGATATTCAACAATGAGCCTGCATATGCCAATTCATATAGACCTGAGATGTATGCTTTGACTTTTCCTCCAAGCCATTGGTCAGTTTTGTCCCTTTCTGTCACTCCTCCCCTTCCCTCCTACTCCTTTCTCCTGCTGCATTGGGGCACAACCTTTCCTCCTACTATCCCTATCCACTATTAGCCCATTGTCTCAGTTTCATAATGGCAGACGTCAAGTGAGACTTTGCATAACAAGATTCCCTCATTAATTTGAGTGGAAAGGCAACCTCAGATGGGAATCGACAGTCCTTCATGGATGCAGATGAACACTCTCCGTCAAAAAAAAACGAATTAATAGGTGTGAAATGTATGTGTTATCAATGAAGGTGTCTGGCTTATACGAGGTGATTTTGTCATGGGACTGATGTGAGTATTGGGTTGGAATGAAGGTTGAGGTTGGGTTCGTGAGCATTTCAGTGTCATTAATACTATCATCCATTACATACTTTCACGTTAATCAAGTATTATTCTCTTAATTACATGATAGTAAAATTTTGTGAACAAGTAAACTTGTTCAAAAGTTCCTGCCGTACCAGTAACACACCAAACCTCCCATTAAGTTTACAATGCGATTGTTCATCACTGTCAATCTGATGTGAATGCTGCCCTCACTTTTTCTTTCAGCACGAGATAGAGATCGGTGATGTGTCCAGTCGCGTTGCCATGCGTGACCGCATGCAATGCCAGAACTTTGCATGGTTCGTCAAGAAAGTTTTTCCCATGCTCAGTATGATCACCGACATCACATCTTATGGTGTGGTGAGTAAAAGGCATCAGATATCGTAACTTCGCTTATCATTTCCCTTTATAGTATATTACTACTTAAAATTGCACAATACCTCTAAGATTATTCCCTTTCAAATTACTGAGACAAATATTTTTCAAGCATAAAGTTGATTATATGGTTGTGGAAAAGAGGAGGGAGTCCAAGTTGGCTGAGAGTGTCTCGTACACAGAGTTAATTTGGTAAGGATTGCATACCATGCACATAAGCAACACATTTTGATACGGAGTAACATTGATACAGAGACATTCTATCGGAATTGTGGGAGTGGGGTGGGTGGGGTTGCAGTGCAAGGCAGGGGCTGTGGCAAGGGGAGCTCCTGACGTAGACTTAACATCACCATCAGTATGAGCATTGAATCTGTCATCGAGGTAAAAGGAATAACCAGGAAGGGAGATGAGTGATTTGGATATCCAATGAAAGAAAGGTATCTGTTAAAGCCGAAGTCACATTTGCTCTACGGCTAGGATACGGCGGGCCGTACCCCCCCCCCCCCGAATTGACAGAAACGTACGGCGGCCGCAGAGTTTCTGAGGTGGCCTCAGGGTGGCCCTACGCCGTATGGCTATCTTTTACAGGCCGTAGGGGTCGCCGTGGAATTGTAGCGCGGAGTTATAACTTTTTTCATTTCTACGTTGGCCGTAGCAATTCGACAAGCCAAGCTGTGACGTAGATGTGTTCCACGGTCGGGACGTACGGTGGGCTTGCGTTATTCGTGCAGCTGCCGTAGGCTCTTATCAATGAAAAATTAATTTTGCCAACCCCCAAAAAATTACGGCGGCCACACTATTTCCACGGTCGCCGGAGGGTAGTCCT
>CM068956.1:68199274-68212262 GCA_035128595.1 Eptatretus atami
ATTTAAGCAGTTTAATGTTTCAATGTACTCGGAAATTAAAGCATATAAGAAAACAAGCTCAAATGAGCTAAGATCCTCGTCCTCTTAATGATGACGTCAGAAAAACGAATATGACTCATTGTGATGTATCAGGTTTGCGATAAATTATCTGTTATAATGCCCGGCTTGATTCCCGCAAACAAAATTCAAACAGCTTGCCTAGTTTCGGAGATAATGGTATAGGCGATTTCCATTAGCGGCGATATTATGATGTCAACTTTTTTTCTTGGAAGAATTTCCAAAATCGGAGATGGTTACTGGCTGCGCGTGGGCTTTCTGCATATACATGGCAGGTTTCACGAAGATCCGCTGAAAACTCTGGGTTGTGAAACAAAAAAGTCCACAAGAAGAAGATGAAGAACAACAACGTGAGTAAGACTTAGAGATCCTCCACGAGGATCTAAAAAGAGCAATCAGAGATTGCAGACCCTTGCCAGGACTTGTTTTGTGTGGTGTCGTTTGTGTACTGGTGTGTTCCGCAATTAATGAGACATACTTAGAACTGCCACTTTATAACTGCTGGCAGTGATGACCGAGTACCAAGATGTCCCGTTTTGATGCAACCCCGCTTTGATCAGACACCTGACCCTGACCCATGACGTTTTTTAAATTATTATTCATTATTCAATTGAATTTAGAATGGGATTGAAATAAATTCAATTCAAATCAAATGGAAGACAAAATAGCTACAGTCCTGCATTGGAGTAATCAGAAGGATCCCAAACAAGAAAAAAGAAAAGATGAAGTCATCAGGAGGAACCTGGATAGGATTCGCATTTCAGCTGCTACTCCTGTACCTTCAAACCCATCCAGGCAGAGCCTTATTCAAAAAATAAAAATAAAATCAAAAAATTCAATAATTCTGGCTGCCAGACCATGTGTCTGATCAAGTTGAAATTTAAAACAGATATCCTCCATCACGACTAGATCATAATTTTGAAGTTTCATGTCAATTGATTAAGCGGTTCCAAGAAAACATTATTTAAAATTATTTCTTCAATCCAATATACCTGCCAAACCATGTGACCTATGATGTCATATTTGTGAATCTTTTGTTCCTCATAGATAGGTGGTAATACTTGTAAACTTTTGCCTTGATCTGTTCAGCCACTTCAGAGAAGATTTTTGAAGGTTTTTATTTTTTTTTTTTTAATATGACTGCCGAATCACATGACCGATGACGTCATCAACATTTTTTTCTTGGACCATTTTATCCCAAACAGTTTGCACAGGGAGAAATGGAGCAGTTTGCACAAGAAGAGTGGACAAACTGCCAGTAGGGAGGTGTAGGAAGCTCATTCATGGCTATAGGAAGTGCTTGACTGCAGTTATTTTGTCCAAAGGCTGTGTGCTACCAAAGATTAAGTCTCGGGTGTCAATAATTTTGTCAATGCCATTTATTTTTATTTTCTGATTTAAAAGGATATATTAAGTTTTGAATCAAAAACAAAGGTTCTGTAATATTAACATTGAAATAAAGCATTGTGGAGACCAAATACTTTTGTCAATTTCAACTTTTTTTGGAGGAAATTGTGAGTTATTTGAAAAATGTCCTACCCCTATGACCCCGGCATGAGGTTTAAGTCATGTATTAACTTGTGTTAGCTTTTTCACTCAATCGCATGAACCAGAATCGGTTTCAAGGACTGCAATTTCTTCCTGGCAGACAACATGACAGTTGCCCAAGGTGGAGATGTGAGGCGCCTGACATCACTCAATCTTTCCAGGTTGGTGGGGCGTGGCTTACATCGAGCCTCCTGAGTCTGTAGGTGCATTCAATGGGAAAAGAAGACGTGTACTTGAAGACATTGAACAACTGGGTCACATTGAACCAAAGAATACCATGGCAGCCTTTACACTGCTTTTGTTCTCTCTTATTCCTGGTAAGTCTCATCTTCCAGTCTGTGATTATTCTGTGTTATTGGTCGTGCTGATCAGGAAACCGAAAATGTATTTTGTACTGTGTATACAAGGTTGTAATTATTGTGTGCTACATCAAGGCGTTATAATTGCACAGTTTTGAGGTATATACTCAATGAAAGGCCTGACCGTCTCTTTACGAGAAGGAAACAAAACACCAAATATAACCTGCACTACCTCGCTCACAATCTGCACCGATGGTACCCGGACTCTGACTAGTCATGCACTACCTCGCTCACAATCTGCACCGATGGTACCCGGACTGACCAGTCATGCACTACCTCGCTCACAATCTGCACCGATGGTACCCGGTCTCTGACCAGTCATGCACTACATCGCAATCTGCGTCGATGGTACCCGGACTCTGACTAGTTATGCACTACCTCGCTCACAATCTGCACCAATGGTACCCGGACTCTAACCAGTCATGGGAAGACCCCAAAGGCCTCCTCTCATGGAAACCTGTGGGATAATTGAGATCCGCAAGAGTGCATGCAAAAAAGATAGCCGGCTTACCCTCCCCCTCAAGGTTGTGCTTTCATGCACAGTCTAACTGAAACATGTACAACACAACATCCCTGGTGATATCAAGAAACTGTGCAGATCTCAAGGGTTTTCTGATGGTGAGGGATCTCAATGTTGAGTTTTGTTTCTTATAAACAACAAAATATTCACCATTGTTGCTTCTCCACCCCACCCCACCCCCCTCTTTTCCTCCAGATTGAGACACAAACGTGCTGACAATGGCTTCTGTGATACGTAAATTAATTGTCTTTCCCAAGCTCTCTCTTTTATACGA
The DNA here is from genome assembly GCA_035128595.1 of Eptatretus atami. NCBI lineage: Eukaryota > Metazoa > Chordata > Myxini > Myxiniformes > Myxinidae > Eptatretus > Eptatretus atami. The sequence goes on from CM068956.1 coordinate 68,202,033, forward strand.
GCTTCCATTTGGCCTTGCTCCCCATGCCCTCTTTACATAGACTCTCTCCAAGGCACCCAGGTCACACAGACACACACACACACACACACACACACACATACAGACACACACCGTTCCTTGTCCATATCCTCCAGGAGCCAAGATCCTTGTATAAATAAAACATCTCCAGGCTTTTTGCTAACTCTTTCAAACAATTTTTTGCAAAGGCTGTACATTTTAATTAGATTCTACTCTGTCATCCCAGATTTAAGAAGGTAAGTAGGCAGACTCCATAAACCCATCCCATTGAGTTCTTCCACACCTGTTTCATTCATGGCGTACAGAGAAGGTGACTGATTCTCAGCAGCATTTTTATTTCCCTTGTCCAGTTTCCCAAAGGTATTTAAGAGTCAACCAATACAGTGTTGACTCTCATATGTATTGGCCGGACGATTGGATAGGGAGGGGAGGAGGAGAGGGGGTGGGTTCACCTCCTCTCTCTCCTCTCTTTTTCCTTTCTTTACCAACTTTGGTGACTCACATTGTAGGTAAAAGTACAGTATCTGAAATGCAAAAGGTCGCAAATCCAGGTTGTTTCAAAAAAGTGGACGAGTTGAACATTTTATTGTAGAAAAATTACAAAAGGTAGTAAGTTCAGTGATACATTGATGGAAATCAGACGCCATGCCATTTTCAAATCGCCCATGCTGATTGTAATTGACATTTTCGATGTGTGCTCCGCCTCTGTTCAAGCAGGCTTTGATCCTGACTCCGAAATTCTCCACAACTCGCCTGAAAGTGGCTCGAGTGGTCGCCTAATGGTAGTCATCCACCTCCTGCTTCAGGACAGCCAGGGTTCGAGGTTTGTTGGAGTAAACTTGACCTTTGGCAGCACCCCGAAACGAAACAATACCCCTGGGCGCTCACCTGGTCGTGGCTGGATGAGATAACCAGGGAACCACTGGGAACCCCGTCGTCCGTTCGTCATCAATGACCCACAAAATATGTAACGCAGAAGAAAGTAAATACCTATGGATTAATTTCTTTAATGCCGTGAACAAACTTTAGTACATCATGGGTGATAAAGGTTGTGGTCAAATTTTATCGGAATTGTGTGTGTAGTTTCTGAGAAGGAAGCAAATACCTCTTTTGGGGGGCAATCCCCCCTGAAGACCCCCTTAGACCCCGATTTTTTTTTCATGCCATGAACAATCCTTGGTACATCATGGGTGATGAAGGTTGTAGGCAAGTTTCATCGGAATTGTATGTGTCATTTCTGAGAAGAAAGCAAATACCCATTTTGGGGGGCAACACCCCGAGATCAGCGAGATCAGTGTGGAATCGGCAGAAGACCTCACAGTGCCGCTTGCCGTTGATGATCACCATCTTACCATTGGCGTCCTCTAACCAATACGGTCCCAGCATACCCCAATGAGCATTCATTGCACAGAAGCAAGTGGACTTTGGGGCCTTTGAGAGACATCTCAGACATCTCAAGAGGCTCAGCACTTGAGAAGATGTTGGTGTGATTGTTGATAGCCCCATTCAAATGGAAGTGTGCTTCATCACTGAACCACAAGGAGTTGATCCAATTTGGGTACCTTTCCATTCGGTCACTGAACCAATCACACATTGTTACTCAGCTTGTCATGTCATGTCGAAAGAAAAATGTTCTCCACAAATGAGTTCCTTAAGTTTGGGGAAGAGATGAAAATCTGACGAAGCCAAGTCTGACGGGCTGTCTGGAGGGCGCTGTAAGGCGGTGAAACCAATGTGACCAATTTCTTTATTTTTGTTCTTCCAATCTGAACCGATATTGTGCATGATATGCTGTGGGAGAACCATCTGCATATCAGGCCAAACGCTCCAAATCCATTCCTTCAGTTTCTTTAGAGTTTCAATGAAGTGCTTGGAATTAATGGTGGTACCATCCATCCATTGGGACCATACTCTGTGCAGAGCGTTGGCGCTGCCGAAGCAGTCTCCTTGGCTATTGGGTACAATCCGGATGGGTCACCACTCCGACACAGGATACCAGCAAGTTGGTACTCATTTTGCCGACCTCGGAAGGATGACAGGCAGAGTCAACCTCATCTGGTATTAATTCAACAGCTGAGAGGGATTTGAACTCAGGATCCTCGGATCCCAAGTTCACCATCCTAAGCATTAAGCCAACACCAGGCATATGGTGGTACCCATTGGCATGAATTCCAAATGGACTATTTCCTTCACATCCCAAGAAGCCGTTGGCATGACTTTCCCGGCAGATGCTTGTATCTCGAATCTTTCTGGTGCTGGTGGTGGAACGCCATTGATAATCTTTTACTCTCAGGATTGCAATGATGCACTCAACTTTTATCTCCAGTTGCAATATTGAGCAGGAAATGGTCGTCTTCACGTTCATAGCGTAACAACAGCTCAGATTTTTTTATCACAGTGTTTGTTACCTCCCTTGGGCTGCTGTGTGTGTTACAAGTACAGTAGCTGACATTTGTATTTTTTGAAAAGCTTTTTGGAGACAGTTAAGTCCTTTATCAGACGCATCTGGAACATCAGTTGGGATTAGGTTTTGGGCTTTACCCAACCAACCAATTCCCTCAATCCTCATGTGTACGCATCACTACCTCTCGTCTACCAGATGTCATCACCCCAAATCAATCGGTAGGTCTATTTGCTTTCCAATTCGCTCTTAGACTTCTTACTGTGATATTTGTCAGTACTTTTGAGTATTTTAAATGGTCGGATTCGATTCGGATTGTTTTCATTTGTGTACAGGGTGTCCACAAATTAGCGTTCCAAATTCAAACCGTAATAATAACATGAATGAAATGGGATACGATGATGTGGTTTGATATTTGTGAATGAACGAACATTTCTGAAAGTTTTATTATCAAGATTTGTCAAGATCATCAGATAGTGTTCATCACCATTTGGTCTTTAGACTGTGTAAACCAGGCAACACTGCTCTTTATTGTGGGGACGTTATTTCCAGTAAATGTGTCGTCACGCGTCACAGGCGACAACTGGAAACTAGAAAAAGTAAATAATACTTTGAGAAATGTTCTTTTTTTGAGAAATGATATGTTGTGTATGTTTGTATGTTGTCTTACTTGGAACCTCCTTATCATTACTGATTAGTGAACATATCGAAATGCATTTTACCACGTTTGGTTATTAACCCTTTGCGTGCTGCGTTGTTTATGGCCGCATGGTTCCCTGTTGCTTAATTATTTTATTTTTCATAGGGCTGTGAATTTCAAGTGGTATTTGCAAAAAAAAAACACAACTTGGGTGTCAAGTTAGACGGATAACCACAATTAAAACAAAAAATTTGTTTCAATTTTTCTTATCCCATCGCAAATCTGCGACCGCAGCATGCAAGGGGTTAAAAAAACAACAACCTACCAGCCCGTTTTTTGTCGCCTTCAACTTGCCATGTATGCAAATACAATCAAAATATTTAACCATGGCTATTGAAATGTATGGTGAAAAGCTATCATTGGGATTTCAGGATATAAATTGTGCTACTGTGACTGGAAAACTTGAAAGATGATGTTTTAATGACTTGTGTTTTTTGCAGGACTGTTGGGAGATGAATTTGTGGAGAGACCCGTGATACAGATGCAGCTGACGGCAGGTGACGTTGGGCAGCCAGATGCTGAGGAGTTGGGAGAATCTCAGAGTGGGGATGCTGATCAGCAGTGGGATGTGCATAATTTGGAGCAACCGGATCCAGAGGCCAGGAACTCGTGGCAGCCAGAGCAGGAGATCAGGAATTCGAGGCAGCTGGAGTCGAAGACAGGGAACTTGTCGCAGACGGAGGCTGGGAAGTTGTTGCAGCCAGAGCCGGAGGCTGGGAACCTGTTGCAGCCGGAGCTGCAGGCCAGGAACCTGTCACAGCCGGATCCAGAGACCGGGAACTTGTTGCAGCCAGATCCGGAGGCCTGGAACTTGTTGCAGCCAGAGCCTGAGGCTGGGAACCTAGTGCAGCCGGAGCTGCAGGCCGGGAACCTGTCACAGCCAGATCCAGAGGCCGGGAACTTGATGCAGCCAGATCCGGAGGCCGGGAACTTGTTGCAGCCGGAGCTGGAGGCCGGGAATTCGTTGCAGCCGGAGCTGGAGGCCGGGAACTCAGGGCAGGTGGAGTCAGAGGCTGGGAACTCAGGACAGCCCGATGCTGTGTTCCTGGATCAGTTCAAGGCCAATGACACAAGTCATACCATTGGTGAAGGCATTGGTGTAAATAAAATGAATAATCACGATCAGGATGAACCTGAAGAGGACGAATATATGGCATCTATGACACTCCCTAGTCACCATGAAGAAATAGAGGAGAGAGGAGATATAGTCTTTGATGCAGGTATGGGAGATATTTGATGTATCTTTTGTTGCTAAAATTATGATCATCCCTGCCCCCCTTTGTTTTCTTGTGGTGTAACTCGAGCTACATGACAGGATATTCAAAATGTTCTTCAAATGAGATATTTGCATATGTTCAAGACGCATCAATATTCAAAATAAACAAAGAAAAAATTGCAGCTGTTATACAGTGTATACTCAATGTCACATAAACGTCAACTCCAAATAAATCCATATGTTGAATTAGGCAACGGTGGACCAACAACCCTGAATCCACACTAGCTTATGGAGCATGATGATTCGGGTGCCCCGATATATAGTGGCAATATCGAGATCTAAAGAGGTGTCAGATAAGGTGACACAATCTCACCAGAATTATTCACTGCATGCTTAGGAGTGTTTCAACAGCTATATTGGGAATAAATGTTGAAGGAGAAACACTGCACCATCTATGATGCAGAGATGACATTGTTTTAATTTCAGACAATGCTCGGGAACTGAAAATTAATATTGAAGAGCTACATTTGGAAAGTCAAAAGATTAGACTAAAAATGAACACGACATAGACAAAATTCATATTCAACCGCTATGCAAAAAAAAGGAAGCGATTCAAATTGATCATCGCAAAATTCAAGAAAGCAGCAATTCCATTTAATTAGGATAACTCATACAAATGGATTTGGATCACTTTGAAGAAGTGAAGAGACGTACAAGGGGAGGATGCAAAGCATTTGCAGAATTGCAAAATGTCATGAAAAGCAAACTGTCCTGGTGTATGAAGAACAAAGTTTACCATCGGTGTGTTCTCAGACCAATAACAGATGGCAGTGAAACCGTAGTCTCAAATTAAGAACATGGAGTAAAAACTGATGATCATGCAAAGAGCCGTGGAAAGATGGCGTCTTGGCAGAACCAAAAGGAACGAGAAGTGAAATGAATGGATGAGATAAAAATGAAAGTCCTGAAGGTTTTGGTAACAATTGAAAACCGGAAATGGAACTGGGCTGGACACATAGCAAGAGGACCAGACAACTGGTGGACAACAAGAATCACAAACTGGCAACCCAGAGAAGGCCCTGGAAGAAGCAGAGGTAGAGCAAAGATTAGATGGAGAGGTGAAAATGAAAAATGGACTGGAGTACAATGGCCTCAAATTGCGGGGTTGAGTGTGTGGGTCACTGGGTCAGAGGCATGGATTGCTGGATCATGGGTGCATGGATGGAAGGTTCAGGGGTGTGGATTGTGGGGTCGGGGCATGGGTTACGGGTCGTGGGCATGAGTCACGGGGTTGGTTGGGGTGTGAATGTGTGAATTGTTGTGCTGGGGGCATGGGTTGCTGGCTCAGATTTGGGGCGTAGGTCACTGGGCTGGCGTCATAGGTCACTGGGTTGGAGTCAGGGCGTGGGCCTGGATTAGGGGCTTGAGTCACTGGGTAGTGGAGTTGGGGCGTGGTTCACTAGGGTAGGGGTTGTGCGTCATGGGGAGTGGGAGGGGGTGAGGGCATTGGTGTTGGAGGAACAGATATTGGCAGTTGCTTAGCAAAAGAGATAGGAGGAGGTGGGTGGGTGTTGAAAGGGAAGGATGGATTTATGCATCTGTATTTATGGTTTCTATTCCAGGTTACGTAAACCAGCAATTGCAGCCACACATACCATTGTTGAAATGAATATTGTGGATTATCGAAAAGGGAGCTTTCATGTTCGGTTTAGTGGTAACAAGGATTTCTATGCTTCACTGATAGCGCATGAAGTGTAGCGAATCAGGTTCCCACATTTTGTTTTTCCCCATCTCAACCTAGATTGTTCCCATATACCATCATGATATGTCGATTGTCTATTAATTAATGTAACAGTGCACTGGTTTCTCCAATCTATTTGTTCTGCGAGTAACTTACGTTCAAGCTCCTCCATGAGCCTTATGTCAATGTAAAATAAAAAAAAATTGAAAAGAGTTATCTCATGCCCTTATTATCTATTTCACAATCTAGTTACTGTATCTACTCCACAAAGAGTGGAGGTGTTGACCATCTTCCTACCCCTCCCACACACCCCCATTATCTACTCTACACTTCCCTTTTTCACCCAATTGCCACGTCATGTTTATTTCCTAATCGTCATGTTCAGGAGGAACCTTTGATGGAGAGACTGACAGAAGGTTTGGAGGGCAACAGGGATATACAGAAATTGGATATGATGGAGGAGGACATTTCTTCAGTGCTGTCTTGTTGCTTGGTGCTGTGGTTGTGGTTCTCTACGGCATGTGGTGTATTCGACGCAAGGTATGCGCTTGATAGAAATGTTTGTGTAGGTGTTCATATAGGAGATGATCTTTCTTTATGGAAGGCATTTAGGAGTTCAAGTGGATGCATGAATGACCTACAGTCTCTCTCAACAGATTGTTCCACTGGTGTTCAAAGGCAGGCGTGGGAAGAAACCAGAATATCAGCGCCTCAGTATGGTAATAAATCTTGCACTTTTTACTGTTAACGTTTATCTATCTTATTTGCCTTTTCGTGAAGAATAAAAATGCCTTTTGTGTTCAGTTTGCATCTGTAAATATTTCTGATGCATCTGTAAGTACATTGACGAACGCATCTGGAAATACAAAATTTGTGTTTTCTTGTTGTCTTCATTTATTTTTGTCCAGTGATCTTTGGCTCATCATGGAGCTTCTATCATGGAGACCTGTGTACTTTTGCATGGATTATAAGGACATTGTCAACAAAGGTCAAATAAATATTGTATACTTAGTGTGTAGCTAGGTAGGAGTATGGCACAGACACTCCATAGCTTTAACTACACCACATATCCTCCAAATAATCGAGCGAGATACAAACTTAGAAACCGATCAACTATCTACCTAACAGTCATCTGTGGAGGATTTCACATCCAACAACATTCATGAAACTCTTGGACAGCATCGCTGAGCTAAAATAAAACCAGACCCAAAACAGATCCTTTGTAATTATTTTTTCTCTTTTCAGACAGCTGAATTCAGAATTGGTTTAAACATGAATATACTGCATTTTACAATAATAATAACCATTCCTTTCATGCTGTGAAGTGCATAGGGCTGCCGAGGCATGGACTCTACAAAACCCCTGAGGGTGTCTTGTGTTATCCGGCACCAAAACGTTAGCAGCAGATCCTTCAACCTGTAAGTTGCAAAGTGAAGCCGCCGTGGATCACACTTGTCGGTCCAGCACATCCCACAGATGCTCAATCGGATTGAGATCTGGAGAATTTGGAGGCCAGAGCAACACCGTGAACACTTCATCATGTTCCTCAAACCACTCCCGAACAATGTGTGCAGTGTGGCAGGGGCATTATCCTGCTGAAAGAGGCCACTGCCATCAGGAATACCTTGCCATGAAGGGGTGTACCTGGTCTGCAGCGATGTCGAGGGAGGTGACACGTGTCAAATTGACGTCACATGAATGGCCGGACCCAGGGTTTCCCAGCAGAACATTGCCCAGAGCATCACACTCCCTCCACCGGCTTGTCGTCTTCCACAGTGCATCCTGGTGCATCACTTCCCCAGGTAAACGGCGCACACGTACACGGCCATCCACGTGATCCAAAAAAAACGGGACTCATTGGACCAGACGATCTTCTTCCATTGCTCCAAGGTCCAATTCCGACGCTCGCGTGCCCATTGTAGGCGCTTTCCACGGTGGACAGGGGTCATCATGGGCACTCTGACCGGTCTGCGGTTACGCAGCCCCATACCAGCAGGGTGCGATGCACTGTGGATTGTGACACATTCCTCCCATGACCACCATTAAAATTTTCTGTGACTTGTGCCACAGTAGACCTTCTGTCGGTTCGGACCAGAGGATAGTCTTCGTTGCCCTCACGCATCGATGACCTTGGGCGCCCAACACCCTGTCGCCGGTTTGTGGTTTGTCCCTCCTCAGACCACTGTCGGTAGGTACTCACCACTTCTGACCGGGAGCACCCCACAAGCCTTGCCATTTCAGAGATGCTCTGATCCAGTCGTCTGGCCATAACAATTTGGCCCTTGTCAAAGTCGCTCAGGTCTTTCCTCCTGCCCATTTCTCCTGCATCCAACACATCAATTTCAAGAACGGACTGTTCACTTGCTGCCTAATATATCCCACCCCTTGACAGGTCCATTGTAACAAGTAATCAGTTATTCACTCACCTGTCAGTGGTCATAATGTTTTGGCTCATCAGTTGTGTGTGTATGTGTATTTATATATATATATATATATATATATATATATATATATATATATATATATATATATATATATATATATTGTTACGGCTGTGGAAATTCGCAACACCATTCAGGTCCCGTAGGTGAGATATCTTTTAAATACATGTATAGTTAGCCCCAAACCCGTTGTTTAGAGGAATTTATGTGATTCATTCGTGCGCGGATCCTTTGAGTTAGGCGTTTTTCTGTTCTACCTTTATTTTGAACCAACCACGCCCCAACCGTCAGACAACAACAACAACAACGCCAGCAGCCACAACCTACCTTCACCACTCGCTCCCGCAAACCTCACATCACCGCCATTCCAAACGGCATCATGGCCATCGGCCACCGCCGAAAACCCTCCACCACCTTCACCTCTCTCCTACGGCCATTCCCACCACCTGTGGGCACCGAGCGTCGGGCATCTTGGGCCCGTTCCACGATACGCACCGAGCCGCGAGGGCAAAGAGCGGTTTCTCCGAGGAGAATTCGGATCAGGAATGCCACACGCCCACATCTGATCCACCAATTAGGAAGCGCGGGGCGGCTTGGCCCCGCCTCCAGACGCATCTGAGAGAAATCGGGATATGCAAATTTGAGGATCAGGAAAGATTCACGCCCCTTTTTCTCCGTCCAAGCGCGAGCGTGGCTCCGCCCCTGAGGTCGTTTTGATCGGAATTTGCATATGGTGGGTTCCTGGAGCCGATAAAGAGACGAGCGCAAGGCGAATCGTGGCAGAAGTGGGGCAGATGAGTTTGGAGGCGAACGGCTACGGAGGCGAACGGCTGCGGAGGGAGATCGGCTGAGGAGAACCGGAGGCTCGGGTCCGGGGCGAGGAAGTCGGCGACGAGGTCGCGGTGAATCGCGCGTGGCGGGACTCAAGCAAGCCGCCATACTCCCTCCCCAGAGCATCAACAATTCCCCTTTTCCCCCCGCGCTGAGAGAGTGCGAAAAGGGGGCCCCGTTCCCACTTTACACCAGCAGGTGCCCACGAAACTGGGGCGCCACCGTGCAGCGACATTTTGCGGCTCGCCACGAGGGCGCGGGTAGGACCCTTCGCGTCTCTGGACCTGGCCGCTCATCCAGGTTCCACGCGCATTAGGCCCACGGGCCCAGTCTGACTCCCTTGCCTTTGAGGGGGTCTTTCCTTTGCTTTGGTGTGTGAATGCGTGTTTGGCGCTGTGCTTGTAAGGTAGAACTGTATAAGTGTTGCCGTGTGTACGCGTATTCGGTCGTAGCTCTGCATTATTGTTTTTGTTTTACATTGATATATGTGCATTTGTGATTACTGTATGGCTGTATATGTGTGCTTATCCGTGTGTCGTGAATTAAATGTGCTTACTTGTTGAACTGTGTCCCGTTTCGCATTCGTCTTTTTTAATTGAACCTCCATCTTGCTTCACGTAAAAGGGTTCGTAGTGGGCCGGATACGCCCAATAATTAATCAGGAACCGTCGAGGCCGACGATAACACCGCTCGGTTATCCGATAGCACGGAACGGACCGCTTAAGCGGTTCGTGTCGAAGTCGACCTGCGGCGCAGGTGCGATCGCCCCTGCGTTTACCATCCGCGTGGGTACTTAGGTAGGTCGAGTTTGGCGAACAACCCTATCCCACGCGGGTGGCCGAGAGGGTCACGTTAGTCCGAGAGGGTCACGACTGAATTGTC
>CM068956.1:68212840-68230360 GCA_035128595.1 Eptatretus atami
CCTGCGGTGACATCAACAACTCCCTCCCACCCGTGGTTGAGCGGGGGGTGGATCACGAGGGCATGAGTCAAGCCGGGTGCAGGGGAGGGGGTGGGAAGGATAAAGAGGACATCTTTTCTTTGTTCAAAAGAGAGCTCGTGAAAGTCCAGTGAAAAGAGTCTCGTGGGAGTCCCGTGGTAGGGCTGAGTTCGTGAAAGTCCCGTCAAAAAGAGTCCCGTGGTAGGGCTGAGTTCGTGGGAGTCCCGTGGCAGAGTTCATGTGCTGAGTCCCTGGGAGGAGAAGCTTTTGCTTCGGCAGTTGGGGAGTCGGGAAGAACCAGAAGCCAAGGAGCTGCGTGAAGTCCGGGCGTCGCGAAGGAGATGCGAGCTGGAGGCGCAGCCTTGCCTGCTGTGTCGCGCAAACCGCGCTTTCGTGTGGAGAGAGCCGGAGAGAGCTCGCCTGCCACACGGAAGGCCCGAGCTCGACCACGGCTACGCAAGCTGCCTGGGGAAGGAGCATCGGCGGTCGCCCAAGCGCGTTCGTGTGGAGAGAGCCGGAGAGAGCTCGACTGCCACACGGAAGGCCCAAGCTCGACCGCGGCTACGCTAGCCTTGTGGGGACGGGACGTCGCGGGTCGCCCAAGCCAGACACCACGAGGTGCAGGTAACCTGCAACGGTCCGTGGGACTCGTTCGGTCTGCCAAGTCCCACGCCATAAAGACCCAAGAGGTCCAGTTTGACCCCATTGCCTTTGATGGGGTCTTTTTCCTGCTTTTCTTTCGAATGACTGTTGTGGCGCCGAGTCCCGTAAGTAAAACTGTGAAGTGACTGTACATAATAATTGCTTATAGACGGTTGGAGTTCTTTTGTCGTGCTTTTGTTGCTGTATAATTGCATACGTGTTTGCCTTATTTAATTGCATACGTGTTTCATTATAAAAAATGTCCTTGTGGAATGTAAACCTGCTCGCTTCGTCCATCCCTCATTGACTGAACATTTCGTGTGTTGGGAGTTAGAAAGCCGTTGGTTTGCCGTAATAGGGGACATTTGGACCGACGGTTCTCGCGATTACGCCGCTCGGAATCGCGCACGGACAAGCTCGCCTCGGCGGTTTGTCGTACGAGATCCGTCGAGGGTGGAATACCCCGGTAGTTGGATCACGTGGGATTAGGTACATTGAAGATTGGCAATCGACCCTACCCCACGTGATCTGCCATTGGCGTATTTCGGATCTTGTACAAGGACCCGTCGCTCGGAGTTATCCGGGCGGCGATCTATATTCCGGGCGATCGTCGGGCCGACTCGACTTGCGGCTCCGTTCAGAGCGGTCGGTTGGCGGCTGACCCCCGGCCAGCAACAATATGTTATTATTGGTATGTTATATTGGTATGTTATTTGGTATGTTATTGTTGGTATTTATTGGTATGTTATTATTGATAGTTTATTATTGGTATGTATTATTGATATGTTATATTATTGGTATGTTATATTGATATGTTATTATTGATTTATAATTGGTATGTTATTATTGATAGTATTATTGGTAATGTTATTATGTATGTTATGGTATGTTATTATGTATGTTGTTATTGGTATGTTATTATGATTTATTATGGTATGTTATGGATGTTAATTGATATGTTTAAGGTATGTATTATGGTATGTTATTATTGGTATGTTATTGGTATGTTATATTGTATGTTTGTTATTGGTAGGATGATATGTATTATATGTATTTTATTGTATGTTATTATTGATATGTTATTATGTATGTTAATTATTGAATGTTTATTATGGTATTATTAGTGGTATGTTAATTATTGATATGTTATATGTAATGTATAAATTGGTATGTTATTAATGTTATTATTGGTATGTTTATTATTGGTATGTTATTATTGATATGTTTTATTATTGGTATGTTATTATTGATAGTTTATAGTGTTATATTGAATGTTATTAGGTATGATAATGGTATGTTATTATTGATATGTTTTATGATATGTTATATTTGTAGTTATTATTGATATGTTTATTATTGGTATGTTATTATTGATGTTAGTTTATTATGATAGTTTTATATTGGTATGTTATTATTGATATGTTATTATGGTGTTATATTGAATGTTATTATTGTATTTATAATTGTAGGTTATTATTGATATGTTTATTATGATAATGTTATTATTGATATGTTATTATTGATTATTGTGTTAATTTGGTATGTTTATTATATGTTATTATGATATGATATGTTGTATTATGGTATGTTAATTATGTTATTAGTGATATGTATAATGTTATGTTATTATGGTATGTTATTATTGATATGTTTTATTATTGTATGTAATGATGATAATTGATATGTGATATTATTGGTATGTTATATGTAATTTTATTATTGTATGTTATATTGTAATGTTATATTATATTTTATATGGTATGTTATTATGTATGTTTATTTATGGTATGTTATTGATAATGATATTAATGATATGTTTATATTGGTATGTTATATTGGTAGTTATATTATTGATTTATTATGTATGTTATTATTAAGTATTAATTGTATGTTTATTATTGATATGTTTATTATGTATGTTATTATTGATATGTTATTATGATATGTTTAATTATTGGTATGTTATATATTGATATGTTTATTATGGTATGTTATATTGGTAGTAATTATTGATATGTTATATTGTATGTTATTATTGATATGCTTGTATAATCAAAAATACGTTTTGTGCTTTTTTCATTACTGTATACCTACTTTTGCAGCTCAATAATTAATATATATAATATAAATATATATATAATATATATATAATATTATAATATATATATATACACACACACACACACACTCATTACATGTGATTGTACACATTATTCATGATATACATATTATATACACATATATTGAGATGTGATACCACGTAGTGTGATGGTTGCGAGCCTGAGGAGGACAGTTGTGAACCCCCTGGTGGATAAAGTGCTTTCACATAGGATTATAGGTCGGGTAGTTATGCCAGAGTAATCTGCTTAGAAACCAAGTGTATCATCTTCATGGGGATATATGTGCATTGGGAATGTGAGTTAGACTAAGTTTATGTTTTTTCATTCTTTACCTTTCTCATCTCGGACTATTTCCCACAAAACACACACAGACTCACATCACGACATCTCCACATCCTTCCTTTAGCAGATAAAGTGCGGAGAACTTTGTGCAAGCTCAGTGGAGGCTTCAGATGGAAACCATCCATAAAGTCTGACAGGTGGGCACTAATCTCCAAGCCCCCTCCCATTTCCCAGAAAGTAATCCCTGCAAGGGCCCATTCCACCAATCAGGCACGATTGGTTGGTTGGAAGACGGGACCCTACCAATCACCACCAAGAGGGGCCCTGACCACTCCCACAAGTCCTGCGCCAATGAGGGGTCGTGAAGCCGAGAGGTGAGGAAGGGGTGAGGAAATAAAGGAGGGAACATATCGAGCTTGCCGTGAAACTTAGGGGATTTCATGGACAGAGTACAGCTTTACAGAACACAGAGAACTTGGGGTTCTCACAGTACATTTCCTCACACTGCACACCTTTTCCACACGTTCATTAATCTTTCTCCAATGTTTCTTTTTCATTTTTCCGACTTTCTTTTGTTTCTTGACGTTGTCCCATCTTTCTACCACGGAGCCACCGCCTCCCTTCGCAACATGGCACGAGATACCCACAGCCACGCAGTCTGTCGCATTCGGCCAGAGACCATCCAGTGACCCTCCAGCCCCTACATGACCTAAGCACTGATAAAGCAGAGGAAGGAGTCCACGAGGGAGTGCACGGAAGGCGAACCTGAACCGCTGAGCAGTGGATGATCGCAGCTTCAAACGGGGTTGTGAAAGGTGCGTCGGGGCGTGTAAAAGACCCCACACAACTTTTCTCACCACCATTGCTCAACCTGCTCCCCACATTCTCTTTTCTTTCCTCGGGTGTCTGCATCCATTTAATGTCAAGGTGCTAAGTCATTGTTGTAAGACAACCGAGGACGGGTATATCGCATGGGGGATAAGAGGGAATGTCTATGTACTTGTACATTTATGAACATCACTTGCCTTGCCTTTTCTGAAATCTTCCGCCATTTCCCTGTTTGAATTCGCCAACCACCATTTATCCACCAATTTCTTGCTCAATTGCTTTGAAATCAATTAAAGAGTTGATATCGAGTCTTGATATATCCTGCTCGGGATAATTTATCATAATTGAAATGATAGACAATAGAATGTGATGTGTAATGCTGGTTTGCTCCGCCAATTAGTATCCGTTACACAGTCACAGGAGTAGTGTCAGAAGGGAGGGTTTGCCGCAGTAATGTCTACCATTTCTCAAAGTCGCAATATTCGCTCGCTTACGCTTACTCATATTTCTCCTTTTCAAACTGGTAGACATTACTTCGTCATAACGCTCCCCTTTGACGCTACTCCCCCTGCCGGGGGTTGGGCTTCGCCCCCCTTTCATATGATCATTTCTTCAATCAAATCGAGTAGCCATAATAAGAGTATGTTTTATTTTCAGGAATAACTCAATTTATTCATCAATTAAAAATAATGCAGCAGTAGCTCATTAAACCCTCCCACCCCTCTGTATATATAACATCCATCCATCGATTGGGACTATACTCTGTGCAGAGCATTGGTGCTTCCTAAGCAGTCTGCCTTGACTACAAGGCACAATCCTGGATGGGTCACCACTCCATCACAGGATACAAGCAAGTTGGTACTCATTTTGCCAACCTCAGAAGGATGACAGGCAGAGCTATCCCCAACTGGTATTAATTCAACAGTCGAGTGGGATTTGAACTCAGGATTGTAGGATCCCAAGCCCACCACCTTAACCATTAAGCCAACACCAGGAATATATTTTATCTTTGGTTTATTAATTAATTTGGATGCTTGTTTCCAAGATGTAGCAAGTATTATGTTTTGTTTACGCCTCACATTTTTCATAGTCTTTCATGTGATGATTTCTTTAATTCAGGCAGGGTCCAGCGTATCGCTCTGCTTTACCTTTCCAGCGAATTAAACCCCCAGATGGAGTACCATGCTCTCAAAGTTTCACTGGGATTAATCAAACGGCCATGTGATACCGTAAGAGGAACTTTGGCTAATGGATGTCCATATTGAAATGGCGGGGTTCAACCCTCTATTTCTATTTGCACACAATGGTCTAAGCAATGGAAACTGATAATTGGACAGTTTGAGAAATTGTTTGTAATGTTAACAAGAAGCACGTATTTACAAGCAGTGTCAGTCAGAAAGAAAGCTCTTACCCCAAGTACAGAAGTCCAGTCTTATTCAATCACTTAGTCATAGTTTATACAACATAGGCGCCTCAGTCATTCTGGGGAAACGAGGTAAGAAAGAGGGACAGAGAGAAGAGAAAGAAGTACGAGGCATGTTTGCAGCCTCTCACTCGCTGGACGCAAGCTGGCAGGCCTATGTTGATCCCAACAAAAGAGAGGGTAGGGGAAGAAAGAAGAGGAGGGCAGAAAGTGTTATGCGACGTGTAGGGAGAGGTGAATGTGTGTGGCTTAGAGGAAGCATCATGAAATGCGAGTCAGTAAATCAGCGCTGAAATGGACAAGGGGTACTCGTTGATTCTCCATGCATCCAAAGGGAGTGAAATGGAAGTAGTGAAAGTAAGGGAAAGGAAGAGTAAATCATTGTGTCGTGGCCAACACGTCCAGAAAATCTCCGCTGCTCGGTCCATTCTCCAACCCTCTGCTGTGCTGTGGTGTGGTCACCAGCTCATTCATCCTCACAGGGTTCATTCCGTATTCGTAGATCTCCCAGTTGTGCCCCACATGCTCGGCGCTTCAGTCCGGGTTTTGATAAGCACTTTTCAGCTCAGGCGGAAACCCCATGATCCGGTCACTTCCCAATTGGTTCGCTCCATGATCCGCCTTATGTCATTGGATGC
Source organism: Eptatretus atami (assembly GCA_035128595.1). Taxonomy (NCBI): domain Eukaryota; kingdom Metazoa; phylum Chordata; class Myxini; order Myxiniformes; family Myxinidae; genus Eptatretus; species Eptatretus atami. The sequence goes on from CM068956.1 coordinate 68,218,792, forward strand.
TTGGGCCTTGACCGGTGGGGAGGTGTGGCATTTGGCCTTGCGAGGCACCTCCCCCCTTCCACTTTTCCCTCCGTGGACCCACTGTGGCTGGTGTGAACGGTGACTAAAGCATGAGTCACATTTGCTCTACGGCTAGGATACGGCGGCTGTACCCCCCCTGAATTGACAGAAACGTGCGGCGGCCGCAGAATTTCTGAGGTGGCCTCAGGGTGGCCCTACGCCGTATGGCTATCTTTTACAGGCCGTAGGGGTCTCCGTGGAATTAAAGCGCGGAGTTATAACTTTTTTCATTTCTAGGTTGGCCGTAGCAATTCGACAAGCCATAGCCATGACGTAGATGTGTTCCACGTCGACCGTACGTAGGGCGTACGGTGGGCTTGCGTTATTCGTGCATTTTCCGTAGGCTCTTATCAATGAAAAATGAATTTTGCCAACCCACAAAAAATTACGGCGGCCGCACTATTTCCATGTTCGCCTTAGGGCCCCCCTGCGGTCGCCTTGCGGGCACCTTGCGTCTGCCTTGAAAATTCTATGGCCGCCGCAGGGACGCCCTAAGGTCACCGTGCGACATCAAATCAAAGACCGTGCGGCAACCCCACGTTTTTGGTCTCCAAATTTCTAAATACCCCGTGCGGCTCCCCGAAAAATAAAAACATATGTGACTGCTACATTGTGTGACCGTGGAAATACTGCGGCCGCCCTATAATTGCTAGTGCCCGTAGATTTTTTAGACCCTACGGCCGCCGAGCTAAATGTGACTGAAGCATTAGCGGCGTGATGGGGTTGGTTTCCCGCTCGGCATAACACCATCTCAAAGATACGTTTTCCAGTTGTTTTTGTTGTGTTTTTACCATCATTTTGTTATCTCTGTGTTTACCGTGTGCTTCTAGGTTGGTCTTGTGTTAAAACTTGAGCTAATTATTGAGTTTTCATCGTCTTTTCATATCGGGTTTCCTTGAGGCCTACCCTTCTTCCCGTTCAAGTGTGCGATCGTGTTTATTGTATTTTCTCCTTATTATCATAAGTTTTTCTTTTCTCCACTTTTCCCTCCACCCTCCTTCAATCCCTCTCAACTATACCCTCTGTTTCATGTCTTAAAATATATATATATAAAAAATTACAACCAAAAAAATACCTATTACCTCACATCATCATCCCCCACGTAACCACGTGGCTTCCTGTACCGACTCCTCTCCCTTCTTCTGCCGATCTACCTCTACTACTTTTGCCAACCCACATTCACCAAAGACCTTCACAATTTTTTTCTTCAACCTTTCCTGTACTGAATCTTACCTAATCTTTATTAATAATAATAAATTTATTCTGTTAACCTCTCATGTTACACCTCCTGTAACTACGTTTCTCTAACCCTTCTTCTTCCTGTAACTTTAGTCGAACTTGCTGCTTCCGTCTGCGTTTGCCGACCCAAATTCACCAACGCCTACACGATTTTTCCTCAACCTTTCCTTTTCCTAATCTGATGTAATCTTTATCAAAAAAATACAATTATTTATAAAATTATCCCTTAAAATGTTTCAGCTTCCCCTTTCACACGTGCGGTTCTCGGTGCTGTATCATCATTCAGGACTCTTTGTCTTCTTCAAAACGCTGTTTACAATTCGACCTTTCCTTCATCCTGTGTCTAAAACGTCCAACCGTTACGTTTCTTTTGTCCATTCTCTGAATTCTCCTTCATTGCGTCCCTCATGAAATGCCTTTAATTGCATCTCTGACATAAAAATTCAAAAATCCCAGTTTGCAATGTATGTTCGTGTTTCCTAATCGTCCTTTTTTTTTTTCCAACTTCAGTGCCAATTCACCCCACCTCCTTAAATCTACCTCCTCCTAACCCCTCACCTGTTTTCCCCTCTCCTTACCCCTCCATCTTGCCCCTCATCCTACTCCACTCTTGGCACTCCTTCACTGCTTCTGTTTCAGTTTTAGCTCCTCCTCTGTTGTCCCAAAGTGTGTGGTGTTCTAACATCCGTGGGCTCCATTCTAACCTAACAGATATCTCGCTCTCTCTTCAACAGTACACTCATCTCCACAATCATGCTCCTTCCTTCCTCTCATCACACCTCCCTCTTCCCAACTCCTCAAATCTTGTACCTCCCCTGCTCGCTCCCTTATTCACCATACCTCTACCAAGTCTATTCTTCCCCTCTCCCCACCTCTCCATCGCCCTCCTGCACCTTGGCCGTGCCTGCTCTCATCGACTCCCCTCCCTCTCAAAACAACCTTCACATTCTTCCCCCTCCAAGCTTCCCCCTCACTCACCCTTCCCAATGTTGTGTTGTAGAATTAATAAGCAGACTCAGTGTAAAATACTATTACTCAATTTTGTTATCCACAAATGATCCACTGTCCGCAAGGAAATCACATTCGATCAAAGAATATTTATTCGCGATATCATTCGTGTGTTTGGGAGTTAGAAAGACGTTGGTTTGCGTAATAGGGGGACATTTGGACGACGGTTCTTCGGCGATTACGCGCTCGGAATCGCGCACGGACAAGCTCGCCTCGGCGGTTTGTTCCGTACGAGATCCGTCGAGGGTGGAATACCCGGTAGTTGGATCACGTGGGTATTTAGGTACATTGAAGATTGGCAATCGACCCTACCCCACGTGATCTGCCATTGGCGTATTTCGATCTTGTACAAGGACCCGTCGCTCGGAGTTATCCGGGCGGCGATCTATATTCCGGGCGATCGGTCGGGCCGACTCGACTTGCGGCTCCGTTCAGAGCGGTCGTGTGGCGGCTGACCCCCGGCCAGCAACAATATGTTTATTATTGGTATGTTATTATTGGTATGTTATTTTGGTTATGTATTGGTATGTTATTATGATAGTTTATTATTGTATGTTTATTATTGATATGTTTAATTGTATGTTATTGATATGTATATGATATGTTTATTATTGTATGTTATTATTGTGTATGTTATTATTTATATGTTTATTATTGGTATGTTATTATTGAATGTTTATTTTGGTATGTTATTATTGATATGTTATTAGTTGGTATGTTATATGTATGGTATATGGTATGTTATTGGTATGTTATTATTTGGTATGTTTGTTATTGGTATGTTATTATTGATATGTTTTTATTATTGGTATGTTATTATTGATATGTTATTATTGATATGTTTATTATTGGTATGTTATTATTGGATATGTTTATTATTTGGTATGTTTATTATTGATATGTTTATTATGGTATGTTATATATTGGTATGTTATTTATTATATGTTTATTATTTGGTATGTTATTATTTATATGTTATTATTGATATGTTTATTATTGGTATGTTATTATTGATATGTTATTATTATGTTTATTATTGATATGTTTATAATGGTATGTTATTATTAATGTTTATTATTGATATGTTTTTATTGGTATGTTTATTATTGGTATGTTTATTTATTGGTATGTTATTATTGATATGTTATTATTGGTTATGTTATTATGATATGTTATTATTGATATGTTTATTATTGGTATGTTATTGATATGTTTATATTGGTATGTTATAATGGTATGTTTTTTATTAATGTTTATTATTGGTATGTTATTATTGATATGTTATTATTGGTATGTTATTATTGGTATGTTATTATTGATATGTTTATTATTGGTATGTTATTGATATGTTTATTATTGTATGTATTATTGATATGTTATTATTGGTATGTTATTATTGATATGTTTATCATTGTATGTTATTATTGGTGTTATTATTGGTATGTTTTATTTGGTATGTTATTATTTGATATGTTTATTATTGGTATGTTTATTATTGGTATGTTATTATTGATAGTTTATTATTTGGTATGTTATTATTGGTTATGGTTATTATTGATATGTTTATTATTGGTATGTATTATTAATGTTTATTTATGATATGTTATTATTGGTATGTTATTATTGATATGCTTGTATAATCAATAAAATACGTTTTGTTTTTCATTACTGTATACCTACTTTTCAGCTCCCTGATATATATATATATATATATATATATATATATATATATATATATATATATATATATATATATATATAACACACACACACACACTCATTACATGTGTATTGTACACATTATTCATGAATTATACATATTATATACACATATATTGAGATGTGATACCACATAGTGTGATGGTTGCGAGCCTGAGGAGGACAGTTGTGAACCCCCTGGTGGATAAAGTGCTTTCCACATAGGATTATAGGTCGGGTAGTTATGCCAGAGTAATCTGCTTAGAAACCAAGTGTATCATCTTCATGGGGATATATGTGCATTGGGAATGTGATTTAGACTAAGTTTATGTTTTTTCATTCTTTACCTTTCTCATCTCGGACTATTTCCACAAAACACACACAGACTCCACATCACGACATCTCCACTCCTTCCTTTAGCAGATAAAGTGCGGAGAACTTTGTGCAAGCTCAGTGGAGGCTTCAGATGGAAACCATCCATAAAGTCTGACAGGTGGGCACTAATCTCAAGCCCCTCCCATTTCCCAGAAAGTAATCCCTGCAAGGGCCCATTCCACCAATCAGGCACGATTGGTTGGTTGGAAGACGGGACCCTACCAATCACCACCAAGAGGGCCCTGACCACTCCCACAAAGTCCTGCGCCAATGAGGGGTCGTGAAGCCGAGAGGTGAGGAAGGGGTGAGGAAATAAAGGAGGAACATATCGAGCTTGCCGTGAAACTTAGGGGATTTCATGGACAGAGTACAGCTTTACAGAACACAGAGAACTTGGGGTTCTCACAGTACATTCCTCACACTGCACACCTTTTCCACACGTTCATTAATCTTTCTCCAATGTTTCTTTTTCATTTTCCGACTTTCTTTTGTTTCTTGACGTTGTCCCATCTTTCTACCACGGAGCCACCGCCTCCCTTCGCAACATGGCACGAGATACCCACAGCCACGCAGTCTGTCGCATTCGCCAGAACCATCCATTGACCCTCCAGCCCCTACATGACTAAGCACTGATAAAGCAGAGGAAGGAGTCCACGAGGGAGTGCACGGAAGGCGAACCTGAACCGCTGAGCAGTGGATGATCGCAGCTTCAAACGGGGTTGTGAAAGGTGCGTCGGGGCGTGTAAAAGACCCCACACAACTTTTCTCACCACCATTGCTCAACCTGCTCCCCACATTCTCTTTTCTTTCCTCGGGTGTCTGCATCCATTTAATGTCAAGGTGCTAAGTCATTGTTGTAAGACAACCGAGGACGGTATATCGCATGGGGGATAAGAGGGAATGTCTATGTACTTGTACATTTATGAACATCACTTGCCTTTTTCTGAAATCTTCGCCCATTTCCCTGTTTGAATTCGCCAACCACCATTTATCCACCAATTTCTTGCTCAATTGCTTTGAAATCAATTAAAGAGTTGATATCGAGTCTTGATATATCCTGCTCGGGATAATTTATCATAATTGAAATGATAGACAATAGAATGTGATGTGTAATGCTGGTTTGCTCCGCCAATTAGTTCCGTTACACAGTCACAGGAGTAGTGTCAGAAGAGGGTTTGCCGCCAGTAATGTCTACCATTCTCAAAGTCGCAATATTCGCTCGCTTACCCTTACTCATATTTCTCCTTTTCAAACTGGTAGACATTACTTCGTCATAACGCTCCCCTTTGACGCTACTCCCCTGCCGGGGGTTGGGCTTCGCCCCCCTTTCATATGATCATTTCTTCAATCAAATCGAGTAGCCATAATAAGAGTATGTTTTATTTTCAGGAATAACTCAATTTTATTCATCAATATAAAAATAATGCAGCAGTAGCTCATTAAACCCTCCCACCCCTCTGTATATATAACATCCATCCATCGATTGGACTATACTCTGTGCAGAGCATTGGTGCTGCCTAAGCAGTCTGCCTTGACTACAAGGCACAATCCTGGAGGGTCACCACTCCATCACAGGATACAAGCAAGTTGGTACTCATTTTGCCAACCTCAGAAGGAACAGGCAGAGCTATCCCAACTGGTATTAATTCAACAGTCGAGTGGGATTTGAACTCAGGATTGTAGGATCCAAGCCACCACCTTAACCATTAAGCCAACACCAGGCATATATTTTATCTTTGGTTATTAATTAATTTGGATGCTTGTTTCCAAGATGTAGCAAGTATTATGTTTGTTTACGCCTCACATTTTTCATAGTCTTTCATGTGATGATTTCTTTAATTCAGGCAGGGTCCAGCGTATCGCTCTGCTTTACCTTTCCAGCGAATTTAAACCCCAGATGGAGTACCATGCTCTCAAAGTTTCACTGGGATTAATCAAACGGCCATGTGATACCGTAAGAGGAACTTTGGCTAATGGATGTCCTTATCGAAATGGCGGGGTAACCCTCTATTTCTATTTGCACACAATGGTCTAGCAATGGAAACTGATAATTGGACAGTTTGAGAAATTGTTTGTAATGTTTAACAAGAAGCACGTATTTACAAGCAGTGTCAGTTAGAAAGAAAGCTCTTACCCCAAGTACAGAAGTCCAGTCTTATTCAATCACTTAGTCATAGTTTATACACATAGGCGCCTCAGTCATTCTGGGAAACGAGGTAGAAGAGGGACAGAGAGAAGAGAAAGAAGTACGAGGCATGTTTGCAGCCTCTCACTCGCTGGACGCAAGCTGGCAGGCTTATGTTGATCCCAACAAAAGAGAGGGTAGGGGAAGAAAGAAGAGGAGGGCAGAAAGTGTTATGCGACGTGTAGGGAGAGGTGAATGTGTGTGCTTAGAGGAAGCATCATGAAATGCGAGTCAGTAAATCAGCGCTGAAATGGACAAGGGGTACTCGTTGATTCTCCATGCATCCAAAGGGAGTGAAATGAAGTATGAAAGTAAGGGAAAGGAAGGTAAATCATTGTGTCGTGGCAACACTCCAGAAAATCTCGCTGCTCGTCCATTCTCCAACCCTCTGCTGTGCTGTGGTGTGGTCACCAGCTCATTCATCCTCACAGGGTTCATTCCGTATTCGTAGATCTCCCAGTTGTGCCCACACGCTCGGCGCTTCAGTCCGGGTTTTGATAAGCACTTTTCAGCTCAGGCGGAAACCCATGATCGCGTCACTTCCCAATTGGTTCGCTCCATGATCCGCCTTATGTCATTGGATGCTTGGGCTTGACCGGTGGGAGGCTGTGGCATTTGGCGCTTGCGAGGCACCTCCCCCCTTCCACTTTTCCCTCCGTGGACCCACTGTGGCTCGTGTGAACGGTGACTAAAGCATGAGTCACATTTGCTCTACGGCTAGGATACGGCGGCTGTACCCCCCTGAATTGACAGAAACGTGCGAGGGCCGCAGATTTCTGAGGTGGCCTCAGGGTGGCCCTACGCCGTATGGCTATCTTTTACAGGCCGTAGGGGTCTCCGTGGAATTAAAGCACGGAGTTATAAACTTTTTTAATTCTAGGTTGGCCGTAGCAATTCGACAAGCCATAGCCATGACGTAGATGTGTTTCCACGTCGACTCGTACAGTAGGGCGTACGGTGGGCTTGCGTTATTCGTGCATTTTCCGTAGGCTCTTATCAATGAAAAATGAATTTTGCCAACCCCAAAAAATTACGGCGGCCGCACTATTTCCATGTTTCGCCTTAGGGCCCCCTGCGGTCGCCTTGCGGGCACCTTGCGTCTGCCTTGAAAATTCTATGGCCCCGCAGGACGCCCTAAGGTCACCGTGCGACATCCAAATCAAAGACCGTGCCACCCCACGTTTTGGTCTCCAAATTTCTAAATACCCCGTGCGGCTCCCCGAAAAATAAAAACATATGTGACTGCTACATTGTGTGACCGTGGAAATACTGCGGCCGCCCTATAATTGCTAGTGCCCGTAGATTTTTTAGACCCTACGGCCGCCGAGCTAAATGTGACTGAAGCATTAGCGGCGTGATGGGTTGGTTTCCCGCTCGGCATAAACATCTCAAAGATACGTTTTCCAGTTGTTTTTGTGTGTTTTTACAGTCATTTTGTTATCTCTGTGTTTACCGTGGTGCTTCTAGGTTGGTCTTGTGTTAAAACTTGAGCTAATTATTGAGTTTTCATCGTCTTTTCATATCGGGTTTCTTGAGGCCTACCCTTCTTCCCGTTCAAGTGTGCGATCGTGTTTATTGTATTTTCTCCTTATTATCATAAGTTTTTCTTTTCTCCACTTTTCCCTCCACCCTCCTTCAATCCCTCTCAACTATACCCTCTGTTTCATGTCTTAAAATATATATATATAAAAATTACAACCAAAAAAATACCTTTTACTCACATCATCATCCCCCACGTAACCACGTGGCTTGCTGTACCACTCCTCTCCCTTCTTCTGCCGATCTACCTCTACTACTTTTGCCAACCCACATTCACCAAAGACCTTCACAATTTTTTTCTTCAACCTTTCCTGTACTGAATCTTACCTAATCTTATTAATAATAATAAATTTATTCTGTTAACCTCTCATGTTACACCTCCTGTAACTACGTTTCTCTAACCCCTCTTCTTCCTGTAACTTTAGTCGAACTGCGCTTCCGTCTGCGTTTGCCGACCCAAATTCACCAACGCCTACACGATTTTTCCTCAACCTTTCCTTTTCCTAATCTGATGTAATCTTTATCAAAAAAATAAATAATTTATAAAATTATCCCTTAAAATGTTTCAGCTTCCCTTCAACGTGCGTTCTCGGTGCTGTATCATCATTCAGGACTCTTTGTCTTCTTCAAAACGCTGTTTACAATTCGACCTTTCCTTCATCCTGTGTCTAAAACGTCCAACCGTTACGTTTCTTTTGTCCATTCTCTGAATTCTCCTTATTGCGTCCCTCATGAAATGCTTTAATTGCATCTCTGACATAAAAATTCAAAATCCCAGTTTGCAATGTATGTTCGTGTTTCCGTAAATCGTCCTTTTTTTTTTTTCCAACTTCAGTGCCAATTCACCCCACCTCCTTAAATCTACCTCCTCCTAACCCCTCACCTGTTTTCCCCTCTCCTTACCCCTCCATCTTGCCCCTCATCCTACTCCACTCTTGGCACTCTTCACTGCCTTCTGTTTCAGTTTTAGCTCCTCCTCTGTTGTCCAAAGTGTGTGGTGTTCTAACATCCGTGGGCTCCATTCTAACCTAACAGATATCTCGCTCTCTCTCAATCAGTACACTCATCTCCACAATCATGCTCCTTCCTTCCTCTCATCACACCTCCTCCTCTTCCCAACTCCTCAAATCTTGTACCTCCCTGCTCGCTCCCTTATTCACCATACCTCTACCAAGTCTCATCTTCCCCTCTCCCCACCTCTCCCATTCGCCTCCTGCACCTTGCCGTGCCTGCTTCATCAACTCCCCTCCCTCTCAAAACAACCTTCACATTCTTCCCCCTCCAAGCTTCCCCCTCACTCACCCTTCCAATGTTGTGTTGTAGAATTAATAAGCAGACTCAGTGTAAAATACTATTACTCAATTTTGTTATCCACAAATGATCCACTGTCCGCAAGGAAATCACATTCGATCAAAGAATATTTATTCGCGATATCACCGAGTCCAAAACATCGAAATGTGGAAACATTAACAATGATTTGCTAAGCTTACATTCTTGCTCATATACATATATATATATATAATATATATAATTAATATATATTATATATATATATTGTTACGGTTGTTGGAAATTCACAGAACACCATTCAGGTTCCCCGAAGATCAGTTATGTCGATAAGTGTGTGTCCAGGTTAGATTTCCCCACCGATGTATAACGGGATTTATTCGTGTGCCGGGCTGTGAATCTTGAGGTAGTGTTATTCTTTTCTATCTTTATTTTAAACAATCATCTCCTCACCACCTTCTCCACAACCGCCAACATCTCCTCACCAGCATCTCCACGGCGCCACCATCTTTTCACAACAACAACACCCCCAACCGCCAACATCTCCTCACCACCTTCTCCACAACGCCAACATCTCCTCACCACCTTCTCCACAACCGCCAACATCTCCTCACCCAGCATCTCCACGGCGCCGCCATCTTTTCACCAACAACAGCATCCTCAACAAAAACATCTCACAAACAAACACGATGGCATCCTCGACAGCGGCAAAGTGATTTCAAACACGGCGCGTTGGGAGAGTGATTTCAAACACGGCCGCGTTTGACGGCGAGATCGGATCAAAACGACGAAAGGGGCGGAGCCAGCCGGGGTGATAAGTTCAAGGGTGAAAGGGGCAAGCGCCGCCTTCGGGTGGCGAAGCCTACAGCGCTTCACCCCTCCGGGCTAAAAAAGGCGCGTTTCGACGCCGAGAGCGTTGTTGTTGGTCGGAGGAGTGGATTCGTTCGTCGTTGGAGCAGCCAAGTCACCAAGTTGTTGGTCGGTGGAGGGCAGTCGAGTTGGAGCCGGAGAGAAGTCGCCAAGCCAAGCTACGTAACGCGTCCGAGCGATCGACGCCCGAGTCCGTCGAGCGACGCTGAGGAGTGAGCGGGCTCTTAAAGAGCATCAAACTCTAAAAGAGCAAGGGCCCGTTCGCTCCTCTGAAGCGTCGTCGCCAGGCCCGATCGACCAGGCCGCGGCTGCTAGGCCTGATGGACCAACCAAGCCGCCGTTACAACAGCTGCCGCCGTTGACGACGAGACATAGCGGAGGGCGCCGACCAAAAAGCGCATCGAGTCGCCTCAAGGGCGACAAAGGTAACCTGGCCGGGCCTTAGCGGAGCTCCTTCGGTTCATCCCAGCTCGAGGAACATTAAGGCTTAGCGAGGCCCAAGTTCTATCTTTCTTTTCTGGGGTTTTTGCATGAAAGTCTGTGCGCGCCTTGATCCGTAAGTAGAATTGTTGTAAGTGGCATGTAGCTAATTAAATAGAATCGGCTGTAGGTTTTTATGCGTGTCTTGTCCGCCTAGCGCGCCCAACGATTCATTGCATTGCTGTAGATGTGCAAATAAAATATTCCCTATTTTTGAATGTCAGCCATGCATCGTTGCGTCCCTTCTCCATGATTGACTGCCATAATTGCGTTCGGGATAATTAGCTGGCTGATTATAGGCCGATAAAAACTTAGCATTCTGGTCCCGACGGGGCTTGGCGATATAAAACCGCGCTTGGCAATTCGGCAATGAACGAGCCTGCTTAAAGGCGGCTGCGTTTTTGTGGCAGGCTCCGTTGAGGTATAATCCCGGCTTTTCTGTCATGCGTGAATAATTAGGTACGAAATTCGGGCGATGCCGACCCTGTAGCGGCGGGACAGAAGAGTGGCTGGTTATGGTGTGGTTAACAACACCGCGTAGCTGGGTTTCGGGCGTTGATTCGAAAAGCGCGACAGATTGTGCTCGTTCGGTGGGCGCGCGCGGGCCGCATTAGCTAAAGGCGGTCGCCCGGCACGCCGGGCGGGCGAATCCACAACAATTGATGTGTATATACTATTAATATATAGTATAGTATGCCTTGGAGAGTAGGGGGGTGGAGGGGGGTTGAGAGAACAAAGGGAAAAGAGGGGAGGTTTGGTCATGATGACGCTACAGCTGGCCTGGTGAGGCTGGTTTCAATGGGAAAGGCATCTTCGACGTTTTATCAT
>CM068956.1:68260231-68309281 GCA_035128595.1 Eptatretus atami
TTTTTTGCAGGAATAATGCTTGGAGAACAACCTATGCATCAACCAAAGGATGCGCTGGGCTCCTTGCAGAAGGAACCAGGCCTCGGGCATCCAAAGCCAGGGCCAGAGCCCGGCATCGGGCGTCCCGGGCCGGAGGCCGGCGTTGGGCGTCCCTGGCCGGAGCCGGAGGCCGGCGTCGGGCGTCCCGGGCCGGAGCCGGAGGCTGGCGTCGGGCGTCCCTGGCCTGAGCCGGAGGCCGGCGTCGGGCGTCCCTGGCCGGAGCCAGAGGCCGGCGTCGGGCGTTCAGAGCTGGAGGTCAGCGTCGGGCGTCCCGTGCCGGAGCTGGAGCCGGAGGCCGGCGTCGGGCCGGAGCCAAAGCCAGAGCCGGAGGCTGGTGTCGGCGTCCCGGCCAGATAGAGCCGGAGGCCGGAGGCTGGTGTCGGGCGTCCCGGGCCGGAGCCGGAGTCCGACGTCGGGCATCCCGGACCAGAGCCGGAGTCCGGCGTCGGGCATCCCGGACCAGAGCCAGAGTCGCGTCGGGCGTCCCGGGCCAGAGCTAGAGCGGAGGCAGGCGTTGGGCCCAAAGCCAGAGCCGGAACCGGAGCTGGTGTCGGGCATCCCGGGCGGAGCCAGAGCCGGAAGTCGCGTCAGGCGTCCCGGGCCAGAGCTAGAGCGGACGGAGGCTGGTGTCGGGCGTCCCGGGCCGGAGCCGGAGTCCGACGTCGGGCATCCCGGACCAGAGCCGGAGTCCGGCGTCGGGCATCCCGGACCAGAGCCAGAGTCCGGCGTCGGGCGTCCCGGGCCAGTGCTAGAGCCGGAGGCAGGCGTTGGGCCAAAGCCAGAGCCGGAGCCGGAGGCTGGTGTCGGCATCCCGGGCCGGAGCCGGAGTCCGGCGTCGGGCGTCCCGGCTAGAGCTAGAGCCGGAGCCGGCGTTGGGCCAGAGCAGAGCCAGAGCCGGAGGCTGGGTCGGACATCCCGGGCTGGAGCCGGAGTCCAGCGTCAGGCGTCCCGGTCAGATCCCAGAGCCGGAGTCTGGGTCGGGCATCCGGGACCAGAGCCGGAGTCCGGCGTTGGGCGTCCGGTCCAATCCAGAAGCCGGAGTCCGGTGTCGGGGGTCCGGATCCAGAGCCGGAGGCCGGCGTCGGGCATCCCGGGCCAGCGCCAGAGCCGGAGGCCGGCGTCGGGCGTCCCAAGCTGGAGCCAGAGCCGGAGTCCGGCGTCGGGCGTCCCGAGCTGGAGCCAGAGCCGGAGTCCAACGTCGGGCGTCCCGGGCCGGCGCCAGATGCCGGATCTGGCGTCGGGCGTCTGGTCTGGATCCAGAGCCGGAGGCCGGCGTCGGGCGTCCGGTCTCGATCCAGAGCCGGAGGCCGGTGGTGGCGTCCCAGGCCGATCCAAAGCCGGAGCCGGCGTCGCGCGTCCCGAGCTGGAGCCGAGAGCGAAGTCCGGCATCGGGCGTCCCGGGCCGGAGCCAGAGCCGGAGTCCAACGTCGGGCGTCCCGGGCCGGCGCCAGAGCCGGAGTCTGGCGTCGGGCGTCCTGGTCTGGATCCAGAGCCGGAGGCCGGCGTCGGGCGTCCGAGCTGGAGCCAGAGCCGGAGTCCAACGTCGGCGTCCCGGCCGGCGCCAGAAGCCGGAGTCTGGCGTCGGGCGTCCTGGTCTGGATCCAGAGCCGGAGGCCGGTGTCGGCATCCTGGGCCAGAGCCGGAGTCCGGCGTCGGGCGTCCAGAGCCAGAGTCCGGCGTCGGGCGTTCCTGGCCGGAGCCGGAGGCCGGCGTCGGGCGTCCTGGCCGGAGCCGGAGGCCGGCGTCGGGCGTCCCTGGCCGGAGAGCGCGGAGGTCGGGTCCCTGGCCGGAGCCGAGGTCGGGCATCCCTGGCCGGAGCCGGAGGCTGGCGTCAGGCGTCCCTGGCCGGAGCCAGAGCCGGACGCCGGCGTTGCGCGTCCCGGGCAGGAGCCGGAGGCCGGTGTCGGGCATCCCAGGCCACAGCTGGAGCCCGGCCTCGGACGTCCTGAGTGGGAGCCGGAGCCAGTGGGTGACAACATGATTCAGCGATTTGATGAGGAAATGGATGTCGATGAAAACTATCAGGAAGAATTTGAGGATGAGCATCTGGGCGAAATACAAACTCTTCCTGTTAACCATGAGGAAATAGACACACAACATCTGGTGTTTAATTCAGGTAAGGAGAGTTTTTGAATTCTTTGCTGACATTGTGATTCCCCCTCTCTCTGCCTCACTCCCCCCCCATCCACTACATGCAGTTTAACAATCAGAATCTGTGTGCTAATATGTTACCACTCAAATAATTTTGCAACGATTTGATCACACACGGAGCTTATCATCATTTTGTGTGTAGCCTGTGGCTGCCAGTTTGTATCATTGCTGGGAGCATGGCTGTACCATTGATGCAATTCCCCCTGCTGGTGAGGGCAGGAATTTGGCCATGGTGTTGGTAAATACTAGCCTTCTCTTCATGAAAGACAAAGTGGGATCTTTGACATCCATCGACTCATGCCGGCAGACAGGACCCTCCGTTTAACGTTCATCCGAAGGATGGCACACGAAGTGATGAATCACCCTGCCTGTGAAACGCCAGAATGACAGTTTATAGCTGGGTCGGGAATCAAATCCAGGCTAGACAGCTTAGAGGTGAGTGTGCACACCTCTGGGCCATCCTGCCAGCCAAATCCTTGAATGATTTTTCAAAATAATTTGAAGAAACTTCACAAAAGGAAATATCAAAGCAAAATTGACTGCTTTTGCACATTTGTGTCATGTGGTGATCATAACTCCCAAGTTTGGTGAATTTCTGCTCAACCTTTTAAGAGAAGATAGAGTGACGAACAGACAGATAGATGGATGGATGGATGGGTGGATGGACGGACGGACAGACGGAGCCGATTACAATTTCCCCCGTTTCTTTCAAAAAGGGTGGGGATAAGGAAAGAAAGAGGAAAAGTAGAAGAAAACGTCCAAGACAGCCATAGAACTACCAAAATACATTCACAAAAGAGGTGGTGGCATTACCAAATCTCACCAAGGTGAGCAACCACCTCGAAATACAACACAAAACAAAAAGACTGTTAAACTACAAAAGTCTGGCGAAGTCGGATGAAACTTAAAAGATGTAGGAAGTAGGAATTGACAATCCTCAGCTGCATAGATAATGGGAAGCATGATACAGGTAGTGAATTCCAAAGTGAGACAAGGGAAAAACTATTTGCACAGCATTTCGTTCTTCATTTTGGATCAGCTATCGTGTGTGGATGTGTAGAGATGGCAAGCCAAGTCTTGTGTTCAAACACTCTTGCAGGAGGAACCAAGTTAGAAAGGCCAGCAGAACATTTGCCCATTGAAATATCTGCAGAACAAACTAAGAGTGGCAACTGACCTACGGCGAGAGACTGGTTGAAGAGTTGAACCCTTCTTGAAGCTCGCATACTCGTCACGCAGAACACTGTGGGAACTTTAACATCGACCAACTAAGGCCGGCAGATGGGATGCCAGTTTAACATACATCATGATAATGACTGTCTGTCCAGGCCATAACGTTTTGCCATTTGAGCTTTTGTCATCCAAGTTTTCAACAAACCGTTATTACGAGAATATGGAGAACACAAATTAATAAAATGTACAAATATATTTTTAGCAATTTTTTTTGTGAAGTTTAGTTTGAGTACAAAGCGGCCACAGACGGACTTTGCATTTTGGGATGCTTTCTAGTTTTATTTGCATTGCACGTTACCAGCCAATCATGCCCCTACTTCAATACTTTCTCCAAATAATTGTCCAGTGAAACACGAACCTCATTACAAGTAGTGTTGAGTGAATCAGCAGATGTACAGTAAAGAAAACTTTTTCTGGTTTTCATCAATGATCTCTCCAACTCTCTGGAAAATCCTCTTTATCTCTTTGCTGATGACTCCACCCTCTGCTACCATCTGTCATCCCTCAGACCGGCAAGTAGCAGCTTCTTCGCTCTCTGCAGATCTGGGTAAAATCACAAACTGGTCCAACATGTGGAACATGTCTTCAAATCCGGACAAACTCACACTCTCACTTTTTCTCTCCGAAAGGACTGTTTAGAACTCCCCCTCCCCCATCCACTTTCTCAACAATCCTCTTGAAGAAGTCCTTTCTTTGCAGCTTCTGGGTCTCACTATCTGCCATGATCTTTCCTGGGAAAGCCACATTTCCAACCTGGCCTCCAAGCCATCGCCGACTGGGAATCCTCCGTCGTGCAAAGTCCTTCCTCGGCCCAGCTGAGCTCTTGACCACATACAAAGCTTTCGTCCACAGCCTGATGGAGACTGCTCTCCCTTTGGGCTGTGCTCCTGCCTCTCACCTTTCTCGGCTTCATGCTGTGGAAACCAGGCATTCGGAATCATTGGCATCTCCCGCGATGAGGCTGAGTCTTTTGGCCTCTCACTCTCTTGCTGCAGGCAGGTTAGTGTGCTTTCTGTCTTCTACCGCTTCTCTCCGATCTCGCCCCCCCCCCCCCGCTCTGTCTGCGATTTGTCCCCACCATATTCCGCAGGTGCTCAAGATCCGCCAACAACCCACTTCTGATAAAACTACCAAAATCACAAATCACTGCTCACCTTCATCTTTTATTCCTCTTTTTTCCCCACCTTTGAATAAACTCCCTCGCTCTGTTCATCCCATCCTTCTCTCCAGGCCTTTGAAACAGCTGTTCACACAGCACCTTATCGTCCCTACCAAATCCTCGATCTTTCTACCCCTGTTAATCCATCCCAAACCCACTCCTTCAAATTCCCGTGCTCCTTCTGAAAGTCCCTGTAATGTCCATCTTGTAACCCATGTTCCCCCGCCATCCCCTCCTTCCATAGATCTCTCTAATGTCGTGTCCCCACTGTTTTGTCATTCCCACTCCGCCCTCTTGTCTCATGCCCCTTGATGTGCTTGTGTGTTCGCTCTCATACGAGCTCGACAATGTATTAAAAACAATAATGTGAGGTGTCGTCAGCATAAATGGCTTGCTGAGACAGAAGAGTATCAGGGAGATCATTGATATAAACATAGAACAAAGTGGGATCAAGGACAGAGCCCTAGAGAACACCAGAGTTGATGGAGTGAGTAGGAGAAGATTGACCCTCAAGTACCACCTTCATCTTGCGATTTGTAAGGAAAGCTGATATGATTGAATGCATTACTTCAGATACACCAAATGACTGAAGCTTGTGTAGCAGACCCTTGTGCCACACCTTGTCAAATGCCATTGAGATATTCAAAGCAAGATATTGAAAGAGCTTCACCTTTGAGGTCCAATGAAATGATCAGCAATAAAATGATCAGCAATTAAGGATAGCAAATTGCCAGTGCAGCGAGAATGGTGAAAGCCATACTGCCAGTCAATGAGAAATTCATTGTCTTCCAGGTGGCTGAGAAATTGTTGATTGATGAGCCATTCAAATACTTTACTTATTACAAGAAGCAGGCTGATGGGTCAATAGTTACTGGGCTCAGAATGCTCACCAGCAACCTTGAAAACAGGAACAGAAGCCACTTTCCAGGATAAAGGATACACTGAATCAGACAAGCACACCTTTTTACCTGGCACCCCCTCCTTTTCTGTAAGGCCATACGGCATGCAAACCGGCACCGTTTTATGGCTCAGAATGATGGGTAGATAGTTAATTTTAGCACTCTGGGCTTTCAACAAAACCTGGAGGGAGCATGTCGATCCATTTCTAACTATTCCCTGGGGGCCCTCACGCATGCATGCTCCATCATGTGGACCCCGCTGCCCCTTGCTGGCAACTTAACTGGCACCAAGGTGCATGTCTCAATGGCTGGCAGTTCATTCTCTGCCACACAAATCTGTGCCCCAGCTTCAGGAGTGAGTATGGGCAGCTCCTCGCTCTCACCCCTTTCTATACTGGCATGTGCAGGCTGCATGGCTTCCATCTTGCGACACAGTAGCTCAGCACGTACCGAAATGCACGTTTCGCATACCGGCCGTTTGAATTTTAACCACGCAAACGCATGCTGTGGCAATGGATTCAACCAGCTCGCATGCGGACTCCATCCTGCACTGATTCATTCAGGCACACTTACAGGTACACACACAGGCACGCACACTGACAAGTACACAACCCTGGGGTTATCCCTGTCCAGGCCTATGTTATCTGGACTTGCTGATTCCCATTAAAACCATTGCTTTGTGTGTCCACTTATCTGTTATCGGCAATCATTGGCTCCACCCTGCAATTTTGCTTCTCATCCGGCTCTCCAAGCAAGAATCTCTGTACCTGTGGGGATGCACGCACCTTGCACCTCTCTGCCTCAATACGTCCTCCTGCCTCTTCAACCAGGGCCTGCTATAACTCTTCCCTTAATCTCCTGGCCCTGGCCACCAAATCCATCACTGTTATGCTCCCATTCCTCATTTTATTTCCCCTGTCACCTGTTGGGCGCTATTTCTGTTAACCCTTTACTCTTAAGTGTCTTCTCTTTTGTTACTCCCGGGCAACCCTTTGTGTCCCTTCCCATGGCTCTAATCCCCTCTGCTACCTTGGCCGGGCAGGCCACTATTTCCCGCTGTGTGTTCCGCACCTCTGCCATGGACGTCGCCAAGCTGTCATGGCCTGCTTCCATTTTTTTTTCTGCCAGCTCAGCCTGGCTAGCCTCAAATTTTCCTGCCATGTTGTCCTGCCTGTGATGACCGGCTCTCATTTCTGCCTTCAACTCGCCTGGCTAGCCTTCATATCATCCCACTTGTCCGACATGTTCTGCATTATGGCCATCAACTGTTTTGCTTAGTCTTGTCAACTCATTTCTGCTGCTTGGGGCTGAACTGCTGAGGGGTGCGGGATTGGGGCAGAGGGTGGGGGGAGGTGGCTCCACTGCGCCTTCTCAATCCCTCTCCTGGTTTGAGTTGCCCTGATCACTCTCCATTATCCTTAATTTAAATTTGGCACCCAATTGTGCGCTCAATATAAATTTTGCTTTTCGACGACAGTTTCCCGTGCCTCAGGTCCGAATACACTCAACTGACATCAATGTTTTCGTCGTCGGACTCGTCCCAGTTGCCCGGTCCGAATTCCAACGAACCACGTCAATGCAGTCGCGCATCGGCCAACTCATTTTTGCTCTCTGAACAGGGTTTTGGGCCTGTTTGCCACGTTACCCTATTCAGGTGGAATGCCTGAGCCAGTCAGGCAATGTGCCAATGGGTCATGTCTGCCCGGTTACCCTAATTAGCGATCCAAGCAGAGATCGCCGGATGCAGTTACGGTGTCATACTGAGGGCTATTTGCCACAACCCAATCTGTCCTTTAACAGATGTACTAACCAATATACTCATGATCAGGACCATCAAGTCACTGAGACCAAATTAATTTGTAATGGTGCATTTGACAGTAAAAAGGATGGGTAGACAAAGAGAAGCACTATAAGTACAGTCAGTCCTTGCATCCCGGTTGACGTTGTTTCGTTATTACGTCACTGATCTATTGGAGAACATACTCTATTTCACACTATGAACTCGCAAGCCATATTTTTGAGCAGATTCAGGGTGATGAAAGGTGTTCAAATACTTTAATAACTTCTCAGAATATGTGCTCGTGGGCCAAATAAGGGAGTATATATTGTTGCGGCCGGGGGTCAGGGTGAGAAGACCACTAGGGAAGGAAGCCATCTCGGGTTCTCACCATACTCCCTGGAATCGCATGTCGTCGCACACGGATAACTCCATGACACGGCGCGTCGCTAACCAACCGCGAACGCCAATAACTCAACCACGTGACTTAGGGTCCTCCGTCTACAGTTTATCCGGTTATCTAAAAATAATCACGTGACCTAATTACCGGGGGACACGCCCCGGTACGCCTTGTCCGAACCTAGTCACCTTACCGGGTCAGATGCAGCCGAGTGACACTGCCAAGGACTTACTTGCTGAAAGAACGGATCGTTGGGAATAAAGTCCCGGCTCGGCTAGGATACGGACCATGCTGGATCAATGAAAGAAAAGACAAAAACGAGCTGGAAACATTTCTGCACAATCATTTCTTACCGGCAGGTGAGGGAAAATATGTAGCACAATTAATAGAGTTTATTGTTGTGTGTAAAGCAGGGATAGCAAGAAATGTGAGGTGCGACAATAAAACAAGCAACTTACAAAAGCAGACACAGAGCGGACTATCCTGATATAATCTTCTGCAATCTTAACTTAAGCGAGGACAGGTGCCATAACACACCAAACACACACACACACACACACACAACCACACACACACACACACAACCTGATGAAGAAAGAGAATGAGCAAAAAGGAAAGGAGATGAGGCCAACGGTCTCGTAATACCTTGCACAATTGAATGATCGCGCCACTCAGTACGTTTTTGGAGGATGCTCCGCTGAATGATCCTTCTTGATAGTTGGCACGTCGTCTCCTGCTTGGCTACGGTGCGGCAAAGCGTCTGCGCCGATCCTGAGAATGGGCACGATCGTCAGGCATGAGGAGGGACTGGGTGGAGCCAGCGGCGAGTGCGTGGACGGAGGCGGAGTCAGGTGGTGGGTGGAGCCAGCGATGAGGGCAGGCGGAGGTGGAGTCAGGTGGGTGGGTGGAGCCAACGACGTGGGGCAGGCAGGTGGGTGGAGCCAGCAACGAGTGTGTGAAGGAGAAGACGGCGTGCAGCAGGCGCATGCAGAGACCTATCCAAACCCAGCAAGGAAGCTGAGGATGACCACCACGACGATGACTCTGGACGGCTTCACGATCCGTCCTTTATAGGCCCTGCAGTGCAGGGTGGGGTGCTGCCCCGAAGCAGTGCGTCATCATCCGAATCGGGCTCTCCCATTGGGCCCCGGCAACCACACGACCCGGCCGTCATGGCCGGAAGCGGCCTCACTGGTGCATCCGGAGATACCTCGCTGAGCTGTGGAATCGTCTCGCTCCGAACCCCGCGATATGAATCGCCCCGCATCGAACTCCCGGGCCGTGCTCCAGCAACTGGCCGAGGGCCGCGCCTGTCCTGCATGCCCTCTCTTGCATCCCTGACGTGCTGCGGTTGGCGCCGATCAATGTGCTTGCTTCGTCGGTACGCTATGCGGCCCGGGCAATCCGGGCCATACAGCATGCCTCGACGTTGTGGCAGCTGAGTCCATGCGGAGGTGCGAGAAGATGTCTGCCGTCCATGGGAGATATTGTTGGCTGTGGTGGTGAGCGAAGAATCGACGGTGAGACGCCGTCGTGAACCAGCACGCAGACCTGAACAAAGATGTGCGCCATGCGCATCCCATACAATGTGATGATAAGATGTTATTGTAATAAGCACGCAGACACGAATGAATAGGTGTGCTATTCGTGCCCCGTTCTGTACGATGATAAATTATCACGGGGCTGCGCGCGGGTCCGCCATTGAGAATGCGGTGATCTTTCACAGGCGGTGGTGTGCGTGGTGCAGGCCCTGATCTGTGTCATGGATTGAAGGAAAGGATTGATTAGAATTATTAGATGCAGAAATGGGTTGAAAAGAACGCGCCGCATACGTCCTGTATGGCGGTGGAGGTTGTTTACTGTTTGCTTCTACTTTTTTTCTACGCCAGTTTTTACAGGCGGTCGTCTGAGTGCAGTGCCTGCTTTGATTTATTTCAGGAAAAAGAGGAAAAGAGTAGGAATGAAGATAGAGATATTATAATCAGACCTAACTATGAGATCCACACAACGCACTTCATCCCGTTTGACCCATTAGACATGAGGGAAAGGTCTAACTGTACGTATATTAATGAAATAACTGTCTGGGGACCACTGTATGATGGATGCCATTGCCTTGGAGTTATGCGGTTTCCAGAATCGCAACAATATTATGACGAGTTAGATCCACAGAAAAATTGGAATGATGCATGAAAGGATCGAGCATTAATTTTTTCTCCCCAGATGTTCTTCCCTTCCCTTTTCTTCCTTCTATAAATGCACCATTCTCTTCGCTTGTTTTTTTCTTTTTCACCCAATTGCCATGTCATGTACATTTCCTCACCATCATGTTCAGGAAGAATCTTTGATGTAGAGACCTACAGAAGGTTTGGTGGGCAACAGGGATATACAGAAATTGGATATGATGGAGGAGGACATTTCTTCAGTGCTGTCTTGTTGCTTGGTGCTGTGGTTGTGGTTCTCTTCGGCATGTGGTCTATTCGACGCAAGGTATGTGCTTGATAGAAATGTTTGTGTAGGTGTTCATATAGGAGATGATCTTTCTTTATGGAAGGCATTTAGGAGTTCAAGTGGATGCATGAATGACCTACAGTCTCTCTCAACAGATTGTTCCATTGGTGTTCAAAGGCAGGCGTGGGAAGAAGCCAGAATATCAGCGCCTCAGTATGGTAATAAATCTTGCACTTTTTACTGTTAACGTTTATCTATCTTATTTGCCTTTTCATAAAGAAAAAAAAATGCTTTTTG
Source organism: Eptatretus atami (assembly GCA_035128595.1). Classification (NCBI taxonomy): domain Eukaryota; kingdom Metazoa; phylum Chordata; class Myxini; order Myxiniformes; family Myxinidae; genus Eptatretus; species Eptatretus atami. The sequence goes on from CM068956.1 coordinate 68,270,635, forward strand.
TGTTTAGTTTGGTGGAAAATGCATCTTTAAATCCCAAATTTGGTGTTTTATTTTATTTTTATTTTATTTTTATTTTTATAATCTTTTTTTCAATATTTGACATACAGGTGTAGGATTGACTACACAAGTAAGTCACATGCAGGACAAAGATTGATTTGACATCATTCTACTTTTGCATGAATTTCAAGAACACAAGTAGACAAAGTACAAAACGAGTCTGTCTGTTCTAATCCTTGCTTCTCGCAAGTACGCTCTAAATGTTGTTACTGAATGAAACTGATTGTTAATATCTTCAATCCTCTCCAGTCATCCTTTGTTCCACTCCTGTCTTTACTGTTTATCTTCTTTTTCTCCCATACTTACCTATCTGGATATTCACTTTCTCAAACTAAAAATGGCCATTTTAATGCAAAATGCCTAGTTCCCCCACCCTCCCCTTGGTCTCTTCTACACTTATGGGAGGATCACAATAGTGTATTATCTATCATGTGTGCTGTCTTTATGCCCTGCCTACTGGCCACAACCTAATTGACCAAGAGGATGAGGCTAGTCTCACTGCCCAGGGGGTTGTTTCTGTGATGTATTACGTAACTGTTACGGTTCTGGAAATTCGCAAACACCATAAGGTCCCGTAGGTGAGATATATTTCTTAAGTACATGTGTAGTTAGCCCAAACCCTTTGTATAGAGGGAATTAATGTGATTCATTCGGGCTGCGATCCTTTGAGTTAGGCGTTTTTTCTGTTCTACCTTTGTTTTGAGCCACCCACGCCACAACAACAACAACGCCAGCAGCAAAACTCTACTTCACCACTCGCTACCGCAAACCTCACATCGCCGCCATTCCAGGCAGCTCCATGGCCATCGGACACCGCCGAAACCTCCACCACCTTCTCCTACGGCCATTCCCGACCACCTGTGGGGCGAGCGTCGAGCTGTCTTCAGCGAGACACGCGAGACGCGAGTGCAGAGGGCGGGTTTCTGAGGAGAATTCGATCAGGAATGATGCACGCCCACATCTGATCCACCCAATCAGGAAGCGCGGGGCGGCTTGGCCCCACCTCCAGACGCGCCTGACGAAAATCGCATATGCAAATTTGAGGATCAGGAATGATACACGCCCCTTTCTCTCCATCCAATCGGCGAGCGTGGCTCCGCCCCTGAGGTCGTTTGGATCCGATAATTTCATATGGTGGGATCCCGAAGCCAATAAAAAGGCGAGCTCAGTGAGGAGTGTCAGTGTCGGTGCAGGAGTGTCGAGTGTCGGTGGAGCAGCAGTATCGTGGGGCGAAGCCAGTAGAGCAGGATCGTGAGCAGTGTCGACGGAGCTCGAGGAGATCGGCGAGGCGAGATCGGTGGGCAGACGGCTGCGAACGGCTGAGGTGGACTGGAGGCTCGCGTCGCGGGATACGAGCGAGCCAGCCATACTCCCTCCCCAGAGCATCAACAATTCCTTTTTCCCCGCGCTGAGAGAGTGCGACAAGGGGCCCCGTTCACCCACAGCAGGTGCCCACGGAACCGCCGTGCAGCGACATTCTGCGGCTCGCCACGAGGGCGCGGGTAGGACCCTTCGGTCTCGTGGCCCTGGCGCTCATCCAGGTTCCACGCGCATTAGGCCCACGGGCCCAGTCTGACTCCTTGCCTTTGAGGGGGTCTTTTCTTTGCTTCGGTGTGAATGCGTGTTGTGGCGCCGTGTCTTGTAAGGTAGTAACTGTATAAGTGGTCCGTGTGTCGTGTAGTCGTTTTAACTTCTCTTATATGTGCATTTCTTTTGTTCTATGTGATATATGTGCATTCTCTAAATTGTGAATGTAAATACATGCTGTTTGCTTTGTTGTGCTATATGTGTGCTCCGCGTGCGCGGAATAAATGTGCATTGTGTGAACTGTTTTCCCGTTTCGCTTCGTCTTTCTTATTGAACCTCCATCCTGCTTCACGTAAAGGGTTCGTAGTGGGTGCAAAACGCCCGGTAAATAATCTGAACCGTCGAGGTCGACGATAACACCGCTCGTTATCCCGATAGTACGGAACGGCCCGCCCAGCGGGTGTCCGGAGTCGACCTGCGGCGAGGTACGATCGCCCGGTTTACCATCCGCGTGGGTACTTAGGTAGGTCGAATTTGGCGAAACAACCCTATCCTACGCGGGTGGCCGATTGGCACGATTGTGTGAGGTCGAAAGGCCACCCGTGACTGGATCCCGGCGTTAGCCGGGAGGGTCACGACTGAATTGTCCGTCCGGTGGGCGAGGCGGTCGCGGTTCGAGTCGCGTGGCCGATCGCACGCCGACGGGCGCGATTCGCAACACTGTGTACAGGAGTGTGATTCAAATCCCTCCCGTCTCCAAGCTAAATTCATAGGGAATCGGTCCAGGAGGAGCGTCCCCCGATTCCCTCTAATTACGAGCGATTAATTAACCCCTTACGTGGAATAAGATGGCGTCTCAAGGCGAGCGGGTGCCGGGGGTAGAAATGTATATGTGTAGTGATGTAGAATCCATGGTCCAGGATGTCGACCCGAGCAGGACATTGGTGTGCAGGAACAGTTTCCCCCAAACGAATCCAGGGCCGAAATGGGTGCGGCGGCGCAGAGGCCGCGGTGTATAACACCTCCCCTCCCTCTCCACCAAAACCCCCGATCCTGGCCGCATCGGCTCAGCTGAGTGCACCCCAATAGCCCGGCTATTCGCCGTGCTGGCAGAAATGAACGAAAAAATGGATGGAAACGCACGCGAAATAAAAGGAGTGAACAAGCAAGATGGAAACAAACACAAACAAAGTGGATGGAATGAACGAAAATGGATGGAAACGCACTCAAAATGGAAGGAATGAATAACGAATTGAACGAAAAAATGGATGGAAACGCACTCAAAATGGAAACAAACAAAACGAAATGAAGGAAGAAATAAAAGAAATGCGGGGTGAAACGCAGCAAATGGGCCCGGAGCCTGCAGGCGGGCATGAAGGCAACAACAGCGAAGTGCGTAATGGCGACGCACGTGTGGGAGCGCGAACGAGCTGGGAGGGGGTGCAACGGTTGTCAGGCCCGCGTAAAGGCGGGTGAGAAAAAAATAATCCGGGAGACGTGTTGGGCGAAGAAGCGTGGAGGTGACGGAAAAGTGACGGTAACCGAGAGGGAAAATTAATTGGGGTGACGGAACGTGCACGAAGGAAATAAAAATAGTGGAGTGTGAGAAAAAGACTTCAAGACATGACGAAGAGAGTTGATAAGCTGGGACGGGAGGTAAAAACGGAGACAGAGGAACTGGGAAGACGGATAGACAAACACAAGGGCAAGATGGAAGAACAGTTAGAAGCCAAAGCAAGTCGGAGTGTACGGAGATGAGAAAGGATTGGAAAAGAAAACTGGTTACAGAAACACCAAACAAAGAGAAGGAATTACAAGATGAGCTGGGGACGTTGAAAAAGGAATTAGAAAAGAAAGCTTCTGAGTTACAGAAACACGAAAACAAAGAAAGAGGATTACAAAAGAACTGAAGATGTTAAAAGAGAAAGGAAGAGAAAGAGAATGAAACGTTAAGGAGCCACACTGAGCAAGATTGAACAATTAGAAGCCAAAGCAAAGTTGGAGTGTGCGGAGATGAGAAAGGAATTGGAAAAGAAAGTTTCTGAGTTACAAAACGAGCTGAGGATGTTGAGAGAGGAAAGAACGAGAACGGAGAATGAAACGTTAAGGACCACACTGTACAAATCGAACAGCTGGAAGCAAAGGCCAGATTGGGGAATGAGATGCAAGAAAGAGTAATGATGGAAGAACGAATGAGACAGAAGAAGGAAATTGACCAATTGAAAGAAAAGGCAAGGCTGGAGTGCGAAGAGGGAGACAAAGAACAGCGAATGAAACACAAAAGGGAAATTAACCACATGAAGAAAACCATGAAACTGGAGAAGGAAGGACACGAGAAGAAACAAGGAAGAGTAATGAGACAGCAGCAAATGAAACACAAGAAGAGTTAACCAAATGAAGCAAACCATGAAACTGGAGAGGAAGGACAGGAGAGGAAGCAAGGAAGGGTAATGAGAGAGCAGCGAATGAACACAGGAAGGAAATGAGCCAATTGAGAGAAACGATGAGATTGGAAATGAGGAGCATGAGGAAGAGTGGGAGAGAAAACAAAAACTATACGAGTTTGAAATTAATGAACTAAAGGAGAGAGTAAAATTGAAATCCAGAGAGATGGAAAACTCCAGAAAGAAACAGAAACTAATAGATGTATAGAGACCAGGGAGATAGAGAAAATGAGGAGAGACTGCATGATAATGACGGGTTAAAGGAACAGAACACACACACAAAGAAGTAGTGGAGGATAATGGGTGAGCTCGCGACTGGGTAGGGACCGGTGTGAGCAGCTGGATGGCTGCCTCCAGGAACGAGGGAGGGAGTATGCCCCCTTGAGGCGAATCACGACCAGGTGGGTTCGTCGTGCCAAGCGGAGTTGAAGGGACGAGTGCTGTGGACAGGTGCACGTGCAGCTTGGGGGGTATAGAGGCCCCGGGAACCCTTGTGGGACACGAATCCCCAGTGTGGTTGTGCGGGGGTGTGTGTTTGCGAGTGTGCGGGATGCGTGCTTTCCAGCACGCATGGTGTGAGTGAGACCCCCTGTGCAAGTGGAAGGTTGGGTGTGAGTGAGAGGGTCCGTGTGAGGGAGACCGTGTGTGTGAGGTCTGTATGTGAGGGAGATGTCGGTCGGCATGCGTGAGCATGCAGCCGCGTCTCCCGGTGTGAATGTGAATGTGTTGGAGTGGAGTCTGTGCGTCGTGACACGCAGGTGTGCGTGGGTGGAACGGAGACGACGGCGACAGAGGGACAAAGCCGGGTAGCGGCTGTAGCTGTTGTGGGACCGCGCCGGGTTCACCCAGCAGCGAGCGCGAGGTCCGTGCTGTGCAGCGCACGAGACCCCCACGTGCTCGCTTGCGGGAGTGAAGCCCGGTCCGGAAACGCCAGCGTGGATTTGCCGATCCCGCGGACGGACAAAGTCTAGGCAGGAAACGGATTTGGACCGGATGGGTTCTCACGCGAGTGTGTGTTAAGCTCCAACGGGCAGAGCACAGGTTCGCGTGGGGAGCCCTCGGAGTGCGAGGGTTGTTTTTGGGGTGCGCAGGGTGACGTCATGGCTGCACGTAGGGTTGGAATCCGGCAGAGGTGAATCCCTGCCGGATGGTACCGTCCAAGAGGGACGAGGTACCGTGCAGCTGCATGACGTCACGGGAAAGGTGCAAGAGCGCAGGCTGTGAGTTGCCGCGCTGGTGCTGCGCATAATTGGAAAGACAAAATTAACAATAGCAAGCCTGCTTTCGGGTGAACAGGATTCCCTGGGCAAGGGTGAAAGACCCCTTACCTGGCACAGGATGGAACTAGCTAGGGGAAGGGTTAGCTTAGCTAGACCGGCTCATGGGGCAGGGGTAAGTCCTCATGGGCCCGTGGAATGGATTAGGTAGAGGGATTGTAGTCAGATTTAGGTTGGGGAATGAAGTATGGATGATTTGAGACAGTGACAGACTGTGGATGTGTAGAGGGACGTAGCTTAGCTACGTAGTGTTAAATGGAACGTGCTGTAGTTTAAGGGATGACGTGGAGCACGAGAATAGTTAGGGGAGGTAGTTAGAAGGATGGCAGAGATTCAGCGATGTGTGTGTTGGAAAGTTGTGAGGTGAGTACATGATGAGTGAGTGAGGCCAGCGGGTCTGTGGTTATGGAGTGAATGGGGAATGCATGGTGCGATGAGTGATTGGGGGGAGGAGTGACTCCCGCCCAAGGACCCCGGGGTCAGTGTAGAGTGAGTTAGTGGGTTAGTTAATTGAAAAATGGAGGTCGTTTGTTGTTGTGGGAAGTAGGCTCGAAACCCGTTTGGAGGGTGCAGGAGCCCTGTTGACGGGCTGGGAGCGTGGCTGCGAACGGTGAGTATCGCTGAGTGGGTACCCCGGGCACCGGGCTAGTCGGCCGTGGTAGGCAAGGGCCCATGGGGGCCGGGTTAGCGTAGTGGGCACGGTGCGCCCGCTTGGTGCGGGGGCCCGGAGCGCCGTGCCGCGTGGCGCAGTGTCGTGGGCAGGGTGACCCTGCGAAAGGGGCCCGGGGCGCCAGCCTGCCACGTGTGCGTGTCAGGGAGTTGCCATGGGGCACTCCCCGGTGTTTAGGGAGCTGTAGGCTCGGAGGAGTGTAGTGCCGGGGGCGCCATCGTAGGGGAATCGCAGAGGGTCGTGCCTGCCAAAGGGAGCCACGCGCTCAGCCACGAAACCGTGCAAGGGCACGAGGGAATTAGAGGCGAGGCCCGAAATTTGAGTGGACACCAACACAGGCGACGGAATCTGGGTTTTTAGAACCAATAGATTAAGCGAGAGGCGCTTGTTGAAAGCCCCCGGGTAGTTTAAAGTTAAATGTTTAGGGTAGATTAGAAGTGTACCCCTCCGCACCATCCATCCCTTCTCGCTCTCGTTGTGGGCCGCTGGACCCACTTTGGGTTAGATCGCTGAGATCTGGGGAGGCATCTTGAGGCTTGGTTGGGCCTCGACAAGGACGCCAGCTCTCCCTTATTCCCCTCCGGAAGGGAACGTAGGGTTGGAGTAGGCTAGGTGAGATAGGTTAGCCGAACAAGACAGTAAAGGGGGTTAGGGGACGAATTATAGTGGGGAAGTAGGGAAGTGAAAATAAAAACAACAAAAATAAGTTGGGGGCTAAATTGGGTTTTGCAAATTAAGGGGGTGGGTATGGACAGTGACAGGCAAAGGCGATAGTGGGAGGGAGACAGGTAGGTAGGTCCGAGTCCACTCTTGTGTGGCCAACACACCGCACTCCCTCCACCAACCTCCACTGCAAGGCAAAGGCTGGCCAACTTCATCGTCTGCGGCTGTGTGCTGCGGGGCCTGTGCCGGCAAACTTCATCGGCTGGTTGTTTTCTGCAAGGCCTGTGCCGCCGGATCGTCTGCTGTGTTTTGCTGCAAGGCCTGTGCCGGCCGATCGTCCGCCGGCTGTTTTTACTTCAAGGCCTGTGCCGGCCAGTTCGTCTGCCGGCTGTGTTTGCCTGCAACGGCCTTTTCTGCAGGCTATGTTGCCTTTACCTTTGCCATGTCATGCCCACTGCCCCTGTTCACCAGCCCGTTCAATTTTGCTTTGCACCCCCTGTTCATTTCATGCGCGCCAGATCCGCAAGCAACAGTTTGCAAGCTGCAGGAACTGTCCTGTTGGCAGCTGCAACACGGGCCTGCAGTGGCGGCCGTGCAACCGGTTCTCTTTTGACTCTTACCTTTTTCCTGCAGAGTCCATTGATCCTGGCCATGGTTTAGTGTAAAATTTGTAAGTTAAGGTGTTAAGTTGTATTGTAAATATGGTGCGCCCGGCATGTATGTGTTAGCGCCGGCAATTTTATTTAAGTCGTGTGTGAGTGAGTTTGTTTAGTTAGTTACTCAGCCTCAGGTTATTTATTTGGGGACACGAATACCATGAATGTCGCACTCAGGGATCCGTAGGTAAACGTACTAGGGGAGAACTACACATGATGGCAAACCGATAATTTGACGACTCGGAACGAGTCTGTAAAAGGGAGGGGGTAGTGTTACGGTTCTGGAAATTCGCAAACACCATAAAGGTCCCGTAGGTGAGATATATTTCTTAAGTACAGTGTGTATTAGCCCAAACCCATTGTATAGAGGGAATTAATGTGATTCATTCGGGCTGCGATCCTTTGAGTTAGGCGTTTTTTCTGTTCTACCTTTGTTTTGAGCCACCCACGCCAACAACAACAACAACGCCAGCAGCAAAACCTACCTTCACCACTCGCTACCGCAAACCTCACATCGCCGCCATTCCAGGCAGCTCCATGGCCATCGGACCCGCCGAAAACCTCCACCACCTTCTCCTACGGCCATTCCCGCACCACCTGTGGGCGCCGAGCGTCGAGCTGTCTTCAGCGAGACACGCGAGACGCGAGTGCAGAGGGCGGGTTTCCTGAGGAGAATTCGGATCAGGAATGATGCACGCCCACATCTGATCCACCCAATCAGGAAGCGCGGGGCGCTTGGCCCACTCCAGACGCGCCTGACGAAAAATCGCATATGCAAATTTGAGGATCAGGAATGATACACGCCCTTTCTCTCCATCCAATCGGCGAGCGTGGCTCCGCCCCTGAGTCGTTTGGATCCGATAATTTGCATATGGTGGGATCCCGAAGCCAATAAAAAGGCGAGCTCAGTGAGGAGTGTCAGTGTCGGTGCAGGAGTGTCGAGTGTCGGTGGAGCAGCAAGTATCGTGGGGCGAAGCCAGTAGAGCAGGATCGTGAGCAGTGTCGACGGAGCTCGAGGAGATCGGCGAGGCGAGATCGGTGGGCAGACGGCTGCGAACGGCTGAGGTGGACCTGGAGGCTCGCGTCGCGGGATACGAGCGAGCCAGCCATACTCCCTCCCCAGAGCATCAACAATTCCCCTTTTCCCCGCGCTGAGAGAGTGCGACAAGGGGCCCGTTCCACCCCACACCAGCAGGTGCCCACGGAACCGCCGTGCAGCGACATTCTGCGGCTCGCCACGAGGGCGCGGGTAGGACCCTTCGTCTCGTGGGCCTGGCCGCTCATCCAGGTTCCACGCGCATTAGGCCCACGGGCCCAGTCTGACTCCCTTGCCTTTGAGGGGGTCTTTTCTTTGCTTCGGTGTGAATGCGTGTGGCGCCGTGTCTTGTAAGGTAGTAACTGTATAAGTGGTCCGTGTGTCGTGTAGTCGGTTTTAACTTCTCTTATATGTGCATTTCTTTTGTTCTATGTGATTATGTGCATTCTCTAAATTGTGAATGTAAATACATGCTGTTTGCTTTGTGTGCTATATGTGTGCTCCGCGTGCGCGGAATAAATGTGCATTGTGTGAACTGTTTTCCCGTTTCGCTTCGTCTTTTCTTAATTGAACTCCATCCTGCTTCACGTAAGGGTTCGTAGTGGGTGCAAAACGCCCGTAATAATCTGAACCGTCGAGGTCGACGATAACACACGCTCGGTTATCCCGATAGTACGGAACGGCCCGCCCCAGCGGCCGTGTCCGGAGTCGACCTGCGGCGAGGTACGATCGCCCGGTTTACCATCCGCGTGGGTACTTAGGTAGGTCGAATTTGGCGAAACACCCTATCCTACGCGGGTGGCCGATTGCACGATTGTGTGAGGTCGAAAGGCCCCCCGTGACTGGATCCCGGCGTTACCGGGAGGGTCACGACTGAATTGTCCGTCCGGTGGGCGAGGCGGTCGCGGTTCGAGTCGCGTGGCCGATCGCACGCCGACGGGCGCGAATTCGCAACACTACGTTTTATTACTTTCTGCGCTTTATTACCCAACTAGCATAACCCGCGCTCTGTGCGCCATGTTGGGTGGGTGTGTTTGAGAAAGGAACTGATGCAGAGTATCAGTAGTAATTTTACTTTAATGCAGTAAGTGGAATACGATTTCACTGTTTCAGAACCATTTTTTTTACTTTTTTTTGTACCATGCACCTCATATGGTCTTTGAGATAATGTAAGCCGAATATCACGTTACTCGAGCGCAGAACAAAGTCGAAGATAGCGCGACACGAAACACACAACTCGGAAATAATATATAAGATTATTACGTTTTTTCTGCGTCTTTTCACTCAATTTCAGTTCCGGTTCCGGTTTGGAGCGACGAGAGGTCTCCTTAGGGGCTCTCTGCTGACATTCTCAAAGTTAAGTTTCCGGTCGTTATTTGTCCCGTTTTAACTGTTTAATTTTCTCACCTACATGTGACTGTGTGTTCCTAGTTCGGTTTTGTTTCAAAATCGTGCATTTTTGTGTTTTTTGTCGACGTTCTTACCGGGTGTTTGAGGCCTAGGCCTTGGCCGAGGCTTGAGGCCTACCGGTTCCCCTCGGTGTTCGATCGTTTTTTTTGTTTTTTTTCTCCCCATTACCTTCAATTTCCATCCTCCCCACTTTCCTAACGTCCCCCATTCTCCCAACTAATCTCTATTTCTTATCTCAAAATAAAAATAAAATAATAAAAAAACAACAACAACACGCTAACCCTCCGATTCTGCTTCTCTCTTCTTCCTCTTATCTTCCTCCTCGTCTTCTTCCTCGATTTTTTTCTACAACACTTCCATGACCTAATCTGTTGAAAACTCTCTCAAACATTAATAATAACAACAAAAACGATCTTATAATGCTTCATCTTCCTCTCTCACACATGTGGTACTCTTTACTGTTTCATAATGCACTACTCTTCTGCTATTTTAACAGACTGCTCTCATTCTCGACTCTCTCTTCATTCCTTGCCTAAAAAATCCAACTGTTACAGCGCTTCTTTTCTCCATTCTTGAATTCGCCTTCATTGCATCCATCAAGATTGTGTTAAATCGCATTCTGACCTAAAACTTTTAAAATCCACAGTTTGCTATGAATGTTCGCTTTCCATCAACCATTCTTTTTTTTTTTTCCAACTTCAGTGCCAACTCACCCCACTCACCCCTCACTCTACTCTCAAAGCAACCATCCCACTCTTCTCCCTCCAAGCCTCCCTCTCACCTCTCTCAAAAATTCCCCCCTCACCTTTCTCCCACCTTTCATCCCCTCACTCATCCTCAAAGTTGCCCCCCTCTCATCCACCAGCTGCCTCCCTCCGCTGCCCTCTCACCTCCATCTCTCACTCCACCTCCTCAAATCCTCAACTGCCTTCTTCCCCTCTCTTGTCCCCCTCTCCCCAGCACCACAGAGCCTTTTCTCCTCCTCATTCGGCCCCTCCCCTAGCTATTCTGCAATCCCCCACACTCTTTCAACAACCTCCTTACCTCCCCCCTCGTCCCTTGTCCTACCCTCCCACTCCCCCCCCACCCCGCAACCAAAGCCTCCTCCCCTACCTCTCATTAAAAGTGTGGACCTCAAATATCCAGGGCCTTCGCTCAAACTTTTCAGATCTTTCCATACAGGTTGCCACTGACAAACCAGACATACTCTGCTAACAGAAACTTTCCTCTCCCAAGACGTGTCTGACTCCCAAGTATCTCTCCCCGGTTACTCCTCCTCCGTATGACAGACCTGAGCCTCGTCCTGGTGGAGGTGTTGCTCTCTTCATCAAAGACTCTATTCCTCACTCTCCATGCACTGCTCTCACTCCCCACACCCCAGGAATACCTCTGCTACGGCTTCCCCTCCACTCCCACCTCATGTTTATATGTGTACTGTACCGTCCACCTAACAGTGATGACTCCATCTACACCTCTATCCGAAAACATGGACCATCTTCTATCTTCTCATCCAAACTCTCTCTTCCTCTTATGTGGCGACTTCAATTGTCATCATGCCAGTTTGGCTAGGTGTGGGTACCTCTCTCACCTGTCATGGCACCTCAGAAAAAGCTTTCTGCGACTCATTGGGACTGACTCAATCGGTCAACTTCCCAACCCAGATCTCAACCAATGGTACTCCATCTCTTCTGGATCTGATTTTGACAAATTTCCCTGACATATCTGCTGCTCTTCTTCCGCTCCAATCGGTTCTTCTGACCACGTCCTTGTCAAAGTGGACATCTCTCTGCTGTTATCAGAGAACCACTCACCGCCGTCGAGTCTGGCATTTCACTCAAGCCGACTGGCAGGGTCTCCTAGCAGCCATCAAACTTACAGACTGGTCTCCTATCACTACTTTCTCAAACATCAACTCATCCTGGGAATTCTTTCAAAGAAACTTCTCTCCTCATGCACAGATTTATCCCCTCTCGTGTTCAGTTGTCCTACCCTTCCTCCGCCTTGGTTTACTGAAGCTTGTGGCGAGGCAGTTGTCCTGAAACAACTTGCCTTTGCCTCATGGAAAGCAAACCCAACTGAGGGCAATCTCAGTTCCTTCCACAAAGCTCAAGACAAGTGTGTATCTACCCTCAGGAGAGCAGAAAAACACATCTTTCTCATCTCAAGTCTGAACTCTCAAACCTCTCTCCCTCCTCAAAATCCTGGTGGCGTTTAATCAAATCTGTTTCTGTGTATGTTCCCCCTCCATCCCTCCCTTACCTCAAATGGCCGCACTGCTGATACGCACGTGATAAAGCTGAATGCCTAAACTCGGTGTTTGCAGCTAAATCTTGTGTCCTAACCCATCACTTTCTCTACCACCTTACCCAGTCGCACCCAACTGTCCCTGGACTCTGTGTCTTTTTCTCCTAACAAGGTGGAGAGCTTGCTGTCAAACCTCGACTCAGATTCTGCAACCGGTCCAGACGGCATCAAGCCCACGTGTCCTAAAGCCTGCTCTTCTGCTCTTGTTCACCTCTCTCTGTTCTATTCACCCTCTCATTTGCTCAGGTCATCTGCCAGCTGCTTGGAAATCTGCTAACATCACTGCCCTGCATAAAAAAGGTGCAAAAACAGATCCCTGCAACTACAGACCAATCAGCCTTTCCCAATCATCAGCAAGGTTATGAATCCATCATCGCTTCAGACATGAAATCCTTCCTCTTGTCCAATGGCTTGATTTCCGATCATCAATTTGGTTCCAGACCAGGTCACTCTACCTGGATATGCTGCTTCTGCTCTCCCAACAATGGATGGAGGTCCTCAATCCAGACAGGAAATCCGAGCCATATCCCTGGACATATCACGTGCTTTTGACACAGTCTGGCCACTGCCCTACTCACCCAAACTCTTCTCCATGGTATCCAAGGCCATCTCCACTCATGGCTCGCAGACTTCCTCTCCTGTCGCAGTAACGTGTGGCCCTAATGGAGTTCTTTCATCCCTCTTCCTGTCCAGGCTGGAGTTCCTCAAGGTAGCGTTCTGGGCCCTATTCTTTTCTGGTTTTCATCAACGATCTCTCCGACTCTCTGGAAAATCCTCTATATCTCTTTGCTGATGACTCCACCCTCTGCCGTACCATCTGTCATCCCTCAGACCGGCAAGCAGCAGCTTCTTCGCTCACTGCAGATCTGGATAAAATCACAAACTGGTCCAACACGTGGAACATGTCTCAATCCAGACAAATCTCACACTCTCACTGTCTCTTCGAAAGGACCGTTTAGAAAAACCCCATCCACTTTCTCAACAATCCTCTGGAAGAAGTCTTTTCTTTCAAGCTTCTGGGTCTCACTATCTGCCATGACCTTTCCTGGGAAAGTCACATTTCCAACCTCGCCTCAAAAGCCAGTCACCGACTGGGAATCCTCCAGTCGTGCAAAGTCCTTCATCGGCCCTCTTGAGCTCCTGACCACTTACAAAGCTTTTGTCCGTAGCCTGATGGAGTACTGCTCTCCCCTCTGGGTGTGCTCCTGCCTCCCACCTTTCTCGGCTTCACGGCTTCGAAACCAGGCATTTAGATCATCGGCATCTCCCGCAATGAAGCTGAGTCTTTGGCCTCTCACTCAATCACCGCAGGTTGGTCGGTGGTCTTTCTGTCTTCTACCGTCTCCTCTCCAGCCTTGCCCCCCCTGCTCTCTCTGCAATTTGTCCCCACACATTTCCACAGGGCGCTCAAGGTCCGCCAACAACCCCTTCTGGTAACTACCAAAATCACGAATCACTGCTCACCTTCACTCTTTCATTCCTCTTTTTTCCCACTTTGGAATAAACTCCCTCACTCTATTCTTTCCCTTCTTCCTCCAGGCTTTCAAAACAGCTGTTCACCACCACTCTTATCATCCCCATCCAAATCCTCGATCTTTCTACCCCCGATAATCCCACCAAGCCCACTTCCTTCAATTCCCCTGCTTTCCTTCCTGAAAGTCCCTGTAATGTCCATCTCTCTTCCCCATGTTCCCCGTCCCATCCCCATCCTCTCCCTTCCACAGATCTCCTAATGTGTCTGTTCCCCACTGTTTTGTCCCTCCACTCCCGCCCCTCTTGTCTCATGCCCCCTTTGCGGTGCGTTGTGTGTTAGCTCTCATACGAGCCTCGACAAGGTATACAAAAAATATATATATATATATTTTGGCTCCTGATGTTCCTGATCATCCCAATGGCGGGGAAAGAAAATCTCTTTACTTCCTAATTTTTTGGTGGTACATCCGAAGAAGTTGACTCAGTCATGCTACTTACCACTCATTAGAGTCTCACTGGACCATGTTAAGCGGGGAAAAGAAACACCGGAATATTAAAAAAACGCCAATGTAAAGCTTAATAAAATGGGTAAATGAAACCAGGCCAAGAAGCATGTAAAACAACAAGAACAACGAGATATCTGTCATCACCAAGGGTAAGCCTCCCCTGGCTTACACTTGGCCCATGATCCAATGATGGCTATATATTTTTTGGACTGCTATATAACCATCACCTTCAACATTTAGCGATAGAGTATAAGTTAACAAAATGTGTCTCCATCTACAATCTATCCATAAAAGTCAACATCATGAAAATCGGAATGTTATTAAAATTATGATCAAAAAGGTGTTTTTGTGAATTAGGTGACAATCCAAAAAAAGTAGGTCAATGACAATAATCAACTATTAGGTGCATACCTTCAATGCAGGTGCACTAATATGATGCAGGATGGAAGGCCAACCGCTTCTTGAGATTCTGCATTGGCAAATTGACCATTGACCAACAAAAAGATTGCGTTTGTTTTTTTTTCAGAGCGCCATTTGACCTTGACATTCAACTCAGAGTATGATGTAAATTAAGCATAAATGCGCCTTGTTCAAGGCTATCTAGATAGGGCAATTCCGCTCAAATTGGACAAACATTCGTCGAGTTATGGTGAAAAATGTGGAAATGTCGAATTGGGTCATAACCTTAAAACTTAGGTCAAGCTCAAAGAAATTATGTCAACCCCTGCCTATGTTTTATTCCCATTATTGATGTAAAATTTCATTCCGAAAGTCCCAGCCAGCTCCGAGATACACCTCGGAAATTTCAATGAAGGAAGAAAAAAAAAAACCTAAATGGTGGTTTTGTACTCCGAGGGGTCTAAGAAATTGAGATACCATTAAATATTGATGGCACTAATTGTAGAAACAAACCTGACAACAGCTATATGCCTCCCCCAATCCTACAACTACAAAGGCATTAAAAAAAAGAAAAAAAATCCAACTATCTTTTTTTGAATTTTTGAATTTTTTTTTGGCCTAAAACACTGATGAGCTCACTGATGAACCTCTGAAAGTTTGACGAACATCCATTCTGCTATCTCTGAGAAAAATGGCGACGCACACAGGCAGATAGACAGATAAACATCTTTTATATTAATCCAGGGCCATTATATATTAGTGTTGTCACCGCTGTTCCTAAAGTGAAGTAGTCATGCGTGGTCACTATGCGCATGCGTGGTTCCGTTTCCGGTGCCTCGCCCATCTTGGAACCAATGTTGCATCGTCACCCTAAAGTGTGGTGATTAAAGCTGATACAACAACAAAGCCTGAACGTGTTTTGGTTGGACATTCGCTTCGAAGAAAGGAGAGGCATTTGCCTTTATTGGTGTGGTGGCAGTGTCTTCGAACTCATTCGCCCACTGGCTCAACAATCGACAGAAAACGAACGGTAAAATCCTTCCTCATTTTACATGAGCTTTTTCACATATACGTAACCAACCCGCCAGAAGAATACTATCTGGATAGCACGAGCTTTGTCATTTTGTCAGCACGCAGTGTACAACATGGCAAATACACATCGGACACCAAGACAACGGTGTCTCAGTAAGATTGAAACGGTGAATTCTTTCGAAAACTGGTGCCAGAACTTGCATTGTCCATCCATTGGGACCATACTCTGTGCAGAGACATTGGTGCTGCCTAAGCAGTCTCCTTGGCTATTGGGCACAATCCTGGACAGGTCGCCACTCTGACACAGGATACCAGCAAGCTGGCACTCATTTTGCCAACCTCAGAAGGATGACAGGCTGAGTCAACCCCACCTGGTATTAATTCAACAGCCGAGTGGGATTTGAACTCAGGATCCTAGGATCCCAAGCCCACCACCCTAACCATTAAGCCAACATCAGGCATGTTTGCATTATATCCTGTCACTAGATGCCAATTTTGCCCCTTTTCTTGTTGATGGTACTCAATGGTGTAAAAAGAAACTGAGCCAGCCTGGCGGAGCACGCATCTGCAAATAACATGTATTAAAATGTGAAGGTTGTTGCTGTCAAACTATGCACCATGGTCATGGAGATTAAGCATCGTTTCATAGTTTTCTCCGTTTCTGTAGATTTTCTATCTGCGTGGCACATAGAAGCTACACATATATTACTAATAGCCCTGCTTACGACTGCTTACGTCTGTAAGTATGTACTGTATGTCTGATACTGCTGTACCTGTTGTATGTTTGAAACAGCTATACCTGTACGTATGTCTGATATGTAATGTAGAAAGTTACTGATTCATTACTAAAGTGATAGCGATCATGGCTGATGCTAAATAAAAATACGAAAAAAACAAACACGACTTACCCTCGGTTTCTTGCGCTTTTCCGCAGCTGTCCTGTCCATTTTCTTATTCTTCATGAGATTACGATGATCTCTAATCTTCGTCGTGATCATGTCGGCTTTTAATCGCTTCGATTTACTCATCCCAGACTGGGAATGCAGGCCGGTGTCGTATGAATTATCTTCAAAATTGGCGCTGCAAAAAATGCTTGAAGCAGTTGAGCCATGCCACTTTCCTCTGATTAGTTTTACCTTGGCTATCCATATTTTCCTTCCAGCGGGATCTTTTGGGAAAACATGCACACTCCCACCATCTCTTGTTGTATTGCTACAACCAGCAACAAGGCATTTAGATGACATTCTCAGAACTTTTTCAGAGTTCAAATCCTATGTAGGCCACATGTAAACACAATTCCCGAAGCAAAAGTATCCTCGACATGACATGGCGTGTCACGTGATATATGATGTAATCACATGGCCATTTTTGGGGGGGCATGGCCAGTCAAGCGTACAAGGACACACTTCCCTCATACCCCATACTTACACTATCCTCGCACCTCTTGCCCACGCTATCCTCGTACCCTTTTACCCACACTATCATTACACCCCTAACAACACACAATCCTCAAACATGAAATTTCCCTCTTTTCTCCCACTTGTCTCAATTTTGTTTTCTCTGTTTCTGCAATGTTGAGCATGTTTTTCTCATTTGTTTCCACATTTACGTTTCCTCCTGCCCATTCCTTCTTGTCCTCCATTAGGCATAAAACTTGGCTGGAAATCTCACTTCAAGCTTCGACAGAACACGACCTTCTTTTAATAAGCTGAGGTTTTAAACAACTGCTTATGTTTTCATCACAAGATTCTTCTGCATTATTGCTCCTGAGGTGTTGGTGTTGTATATTTTATTAAATTAGCAAGGAACCCGTCCTTGTACTCGTGGGTTAATTCCCCCACTTTTTATGACGGCTTTGGTATACTGTATTTTATTATGACTTGTCATACTGGCTTCCACCAGGTGGCACTATACAACGCGCATTTATATCGAGAGAATTGGGGTGCTCCCTCTCCACCCACCCTGAACTCCTCGGGACTATGATTTTTTTTTTATCCCCTGAAACATTCCTGTGCATCCTCCGAGTACAGCCACCAGTTAGTTTTCAACTCATTCCGTTCAGCCGTTTAAGAATGCAGCATGGAAGTTAAATACGTTTATGCATCCTTAATATTAAAGTCATGACTTTTAGTTTGACATGAGAATGAAAGCATTGCATCCCATTTAAGCTTTGCAGTTGCATTCAACGGCACTCATAAATGTGGGGGAATGGGAGGGGTGGGGGTTTGTAAATATCAGGAATTATCTATTTGATGTAAGCAAAAATGGTGGAATATTTGATCCTTCCTCCCCCCCCCCCCCACCCCTCACCTCCTCATCCCTTCCTTCCCATTTTGCACCATGTATACCACCTCCCTTCCCACCTTTTCTCTATCATCCCCCTTCTTTTCCTTTTTGATTTTCATTTGAGTCAAACAATGGACCTGACCCCAGAAAAGATATCCGCAACTTCTCCAGGCACTTTGGGTACCGGTGACACCATCTTTATGACATCTTTTCTTTCCGCACTCAGTGGGTCAATTAATAAGAAGTTTTCCCTTCCCCAACCGATTGGTCATCTGTGCTCTCCCCTTTAAATGTCGAACGCCAACTAAGGAAACAGCACGTACCATTCACTTAAATGGTCTTTTGTGTGACTCTGTCATGGTTGGAGTTGAACTGCCGACTTCCCCGAGTCAGAGCAGATGCGATAACCATTATGCCATTGAGTCTGGTTGTTAAAAATAAATAAACCAACGGTGGTGTTGTAATATACCGATCCACGCTCGCTGAAAGCCATTATCTTTTCCTGCAGTCCATTTTGTTTTCTCTTCAGATGATCATCTGGTACCATCTCAGCGGAACACAT
Organism: Eptatretus atami; assembly: GCA_035128595.1. Classification (NCBI taxonomy): domain Eukaryota; kingdom Metazoa; phylum Chordata; class Myxini; order Myxiniformes; family Myxinidae; genus Eptatretus; species Eptatretus atami. The sequence goes on from CM068956.1 coordinate 68,288,937, forward strand.
CTTTTTCATCACGTGAAATGGGAAATTTATTTGGAGCAGATTTGAACCTGTTGCTTCGTGCGCACTCTGATTTTGTTTCGACAACCTTGTTTTTGGGGGGTTTTTTTGTAAAAACGCAAAGCATTGTGGGTACATATCTAAGCTGAACATATCTACATCATCTTTATGAAGGAATTGACTTTATTGCTCCATTGGGTTTTAATTGAATATTGATTGTTTTTTTGTTTGTGCAGTTCATTTGCTGAAATAACATTGATACAGCTGTTGTTTGTATCCTTATAACAATTGATTTTACTTGTAATAGCAACTTGAATTATTGTGTTTGACCTTTTTATTTCTTTTTCCTGTAGTTATCATGACACCGTGCATTAGTGGAAAATTGTGTTTATGAATGCAAGCATTGGATCAAGCGGGTTGTTTTCAAGGTTAATAAGAAAAGTTAGAGATCAAAGTTAAGGTTATGGGTACTTTCCACTGGCCAGACCTGATGGGTACTTTATACAGTTGCTAGTATCAAGTCGACAATACTTGGATGGGTATAAATAGACTGTCACCAGGATAGTTTATTTGAGATTTGTGTGGATGTACATCTCATTGTTAATAGTCTTCCATTGGTCTGGTGAGTTAATTGTTTATACATTAAAAATAATTAATCCAGCCTGATACAATTGTCTTTTATATTTTCTTGGTTACCTTCCATTGTCGATTTTTATTTTCCAAGCCTGTTGGTCTTCATTCTTTCCCTTTATTACCTCCGTCACCGAAGGTGGAGGGAGGTTATGTTTTCACCCCTGTCTGTCTGTCTGTTTGTTTGTTTGCCTGTCTGTCGGTCTGTAAGCAGGGTATCTCAAAAAGTTATGGGCAGATTTGGATGAAATTCGGTGCATGAGTTGGGTAGGTGACAAGAACAAGCTGATTCGATTTTGCTTCAGGTCTGGATGCAGGTCCGACCTATCAGTGGGATGCAAAATGTAAACTCTTCAGCCTGTGGAGTTATGCGCTCCACCGAGTGCTGTTCTAGTTCCTAATGAGCTCATCATGAAGCGAAAACTATCCAGAAAACCTAAGCTTGGTATTGACACCAGGACCCGGTGTTAACTTTATTTGCAAATAATATTAGTTTTCTTACTTGTGTCAGTCCATGTGTCTGTGAACCCACATGCAAATCTATTCAATATAGCGCCTCTCGGGGACCCACCTTAATATCGCAAAAATGTGCATTCGCAAGCCCCAGATATTTGCATAATAATTATTAGATCTTAAAGATGAATTTCCATAATACATGAGATACATATAGGCTTACATATAAATCCTTACCTCGCACCAATGATATATGATGCCCTGATCACCATTGTTGCTATGGGGTTTTGCGAAATGTGCGCCGATGCATTGTGGGGTGATCACGTCACTTAGAAAGTCCTGTATTCCTGACATAGGATTCATAGGAAGTATATGGTTCAAGTATAGTTTAAATTTGTATGTTTAGTCTCAAAGAGTTGAAAGATGGGGGTATACACGCTAATAGTGGGGAGGGATTGTGAAGCGGTTGACAAACTGACATAAAAGACTAGAAAAGGCCAGAAATAAACAAAGGATTGGACATAAGGTGGTGTTGAGGTTAACACACTAAACAAGCCGGTAGGCGATGAGGGATTGCTAGATCGAAGCGCTGGATACGATGCTTTTCATTCTGACCGATCCACCGACGAAGATTCATTGCCAAGACGTATTGGTTCACATACAATTGTTCCTCTGCCTGGCAAGATTTTTCCTATTGCGTATTTTGCCAACTGGCACTCCTCATAAAAAATGACATTAAATAGACACCCTATTTTTGAAGACTACCATTTGAAAAATAATCGGTTTGCTGGTTTGTGCTGTTGGCTCGCATTGCAGACACACACACACACACACACACACACACACACACACACACACACACACACACACACACACACACACACAGACGGAAAACCCGATAAACTTCTCTCAATGCTCTTGTTTGACCACACCTCCTGAGCCACACATATTTTTCATAAGCCACGCCCACTTTCCTACGCCACTCCCACTTTCCTACGCCACTCCCACTTTTCATCAACCACGTCCACTTTCCCTAAGCTCCGCCCACTTTCCTAAGCCCCTCATAAAAAATGACGGTGAATAGACCCCGATTTTTGAAGGACTACCATTTGAAAAATAAAACCTCAATCAAAAATCGGCTCGAGTAAAATTTTCTAAATATCTCGAAATGTTTAATTCCGAAGTCTCGTTTCTCTACATTCAAAACTGAAGGACAAGTATTGAAAATACCGTACGTGGTTTTTCGCCCGCTGCACAGCAACGGGTGGTTGCTAGGGAACGAATTCAAACGCGCACATTCCCAGTATTTATTCCACATGTTGGCAAAGTTTCATCGAAATCGGTTCGCTGGTTCGTGCTGTGGAGCCTCGCGTTGCAGACACACACACACACACACACAACACACACAACACACACACACACACACACACACACACACACACACACACACACACAGACGGAAAACCCGACAATAAGGGATATCTAGCATATATAGCGAATCCAACAAATGAAGGGAGAGCAGGACTGGACCAAAGCAATGGAAAACCCTTCAGAGAGGCCAAAATGGGAACGGAGGATTGGAGACGAGCTTTCGCTCTCTATTTAGGTCGACAAACGATCATCTCTCTGATCATGAGTATCACAATCTTCTTCTTTAACCACCACAATTATTCTCGCATTCTTGTTGGGTTGGTCATGGGAAGCTTGGCCGAAGTCTTTCACGAACCGGCTGGCCAGACCTGATGTTCAACAAATTTGGAATTTGGCCATGGTGCCGGCGATAGCTCGCCTTTTCGCCAAGGTCACCGTGGGATTTTTAACCTCCACCAACTAATGCCGTCAGACAGGACGCCAAGTTTAACGTCCATCCGAGGGACGGCGCACATACACTGATGAATCGCCCCGTCTATTGACACATTGGGATGACAGTCTATAGCTGGGCCGAGATTCAAACCAGGCTAGACAGCTTCGAGGCGAGTGTGTGTAACCTCTCGGCCATCCTGGCAGTCACAATGATTATAATTATCAGAATATTTAAGACGATATTTATCACGTACATGAACAAAAATTCATTCTGCAAACACAGCGGATCTAGAGGGGTGACTAATTTGAAGAGGTGCTGATCCAAGAACAGGATAGAATGATAAAAAAAAAAATAGTTGTAGAGCAATTGTACTTTATTTCCTTGCGCAACGGTCACGGAAGAGTAAAAAGTACGTTATATGAAGAAAAACTGCGAGGAATGTAAATAGGAGGGAAATAAATGCACAGTCATGAGGGTAGAAGGGTAAGGAGGGTCAACAAAAATTCGGATGGCAGGCAAGAGACATTACTTTGTAGGTCTTGAAGCATTCTGTACATCTCCAAATGCAGGTTCATCCCTGATAGACTTAGAACCATTGTCGTGTATGCAGGGCAGGGATACTTGTAGAGTTGAAGAAAAGGTTACAATGTGTAAATTGGAGTGAGTACGACAACGTGAAATGTTTTTATTCCGTTTTCATCTTTATTACTCTCACTTTGTAAGAAGCACGACTTGATACAGGGTTCTTGGTGGACATACAATCTTGAACTCGATGTGCTTCAAAACCAAAGCAAATTTATACCTTCTTGAAATGGCGCTTCGCAGTGACTCCTTCGTATGTCATTGTCTGTTGGGAAGACACGACATAAGCACGCACCATTGAAAGTAATCTTTTTGAACATTATTTATTGATTTCGACTTATTGAGCACATTCCTCAAAATTAGGACTGCACATCCTGAAGCTCACCTGGATCAGGAGTAACAGTCAATCAAACCCCCCCATGGACCCCATTAGACCCTGATTTTGTTTTTTTTTAATGCCGTGAACAAACTTTGGTATATCATGGGTAATGAAGGTTGTGGTCAAGTTTCATTGAAATTGTGTTTGTAGTTTCGGAGAAGAGAGCAAATACCTATTTTGGGGGGCTCAAACCCCCTGCAGACCCTTCTAATGAGCACAGATTTTGATGTGGTCGATATACTTTGATACATCATGGATGATGAAAGTTGTTATCAAGTTTCATCGAAAATTGTGTGTGTAGTTTCGGAGGAGAGGAAATACCTATTTTGGGGGTTCAACCCCACCCCTTCACCCCCATAGACCTCCATAATGAGCGCAGATTTTGATGCGGTCAATACGCCTTTGTTCAGCATCAGATATGAAGCTTGTGGCCAAGTTTCATCAAAATCACCTGTTTGGTTCAAGCGATAGTGACTGAAGTGTTTATGGACTCACTGACTGACTCACTCACTCATTCACATATGGACACTGCTCAATCGCATCAGCTCACCTGACTAAAGTCCAGGTGAGCTCACAATTGAGAAATTTGGTGACTCGTCCATATACTGGAATTAATAAATTGTATGCAGTAAAACGTGAACATTTTAGTCTGCTCTGTAATGAAGTATGTTTAAGGAGGTTTGAGAGTACATCAGCCACCTAAGGATAATTTATTACCTCTGCCACTGAAGATGGACGGAGGTTATGTTTTCACCCCCGTCTGTCTGTCTGTCTCTGTCTGTGAGCATGATATCTCAAAAAGTTGTGGACGAATTATGACAAAACTAGGTTGATGAGTTGAGTAGGTGACAAGAACAAGCTGATTCGATTTTGGTTCTGGTCCAGATCCAGATCCTGCCTATCAGTGGGATACAAAACATAAACTGGTCAGCCTGACGGACGTATGCGCTCTACCCAGTGCCGTTAAAGCTACCTCTGCCACCGAAAGTGGACGGAGGTTATGTTTTCATCCCTGTTTGTCTGTCTGTCCTTCTGTGAAAAGGATATCTCAAAAAGTTGTGGATGGATTTGGACAATATTTGGTGGACATGTTGCCAGGTGTGTGACAAGGATGAAATGTTTAGATTTTGGTGAAGATCCGGATCCGACTACTAGATTTTTTTTTAAAAAGTGATTCTTCACCATTGAGAGTTGGGGTCAAAAACGATGTATAGCATGATATTTCAAAAAGTTTTGGACAAGTTATGACTAAACTTGGTGGATGAGTTGGTTAGGTGACAAGAACACGCCGATTAGATTTTGGTTCATGTTCAGATCCAGATCCAGCCTATCAGTGGGATACAAAACGTAAACAGTTCATCCTGGCAGAGGTGTATGCTCTCCCGAGTGTTGTTCTAGTTGGCCATGTGTTCACTCGGGGAGAATTTGAGTCATCCACAAAACTGTGGAATTGTTGACCTCATCATTGCCCAACACGTACATCATTGCCCAACACATACATCATTGTCTAACACATACATCATTGTCCAACACATACATCATTGCCTAACACATACATCATTGTCTAACACATACATCATTGCCCAATTTACATTATTTTTCCTCCTCCAAAGCCCCAATTTTTTCTCCTTTCCTCCTCTTCCTAACATTCAAGTTCTACATGAAACTTTCGCCTCTCACATGCAAACGTGACATGCAAATGACCTTTTAGAGTGGAATTAATGAAGTTAGGTGTCACATTACCTGTGTCATATTTCCTCCTTGTACTTCCCTTACAGTGACGATGTCTTTTTTGTTGTCCTTCCGTGTGAATCGTCCAATCAACTTGCCTTCTTGCAACTCCCAACAACCCTGCAGGTAGAGTGTGTGGAGATGTGTAAGGTGCCCTAATTCGATGCAACAGAGGTAGCGAGCGCACTTTTGAGCTGCCGGGTCTGAATTTGATTTCCGGACTGACTGTACAAACTGTTGGATTCGTGCTTCGTGGGCAGGACACCCATCCCTCTGATGGATGTTGAACTTGACATCCCATATGCGAGTATTTGGTGTTTGTTAAAGTTCCCATGGTGTCTTTGACAAAGACTAGGTGAGTTATCGCTGGTACCCTGAACAAATTACAAGTTCCTGCCCTAAAGTACATGGTGCAGTGCAACAGCCAATATAGCTGTATGGTAAGTACACTACTTCTTAACTAACCTATCAGGTGGAAGTTATAACTACATGTTTAGGAATTATTCTTTTCATTCTCATGATTATGCAGTTACGAGTAGGGGGTACCCGGTGTTGCCTGGTCTATTTTTGAGGGTCTAAATCACTTCCCTACACCCACGAAGTAATGGGGTCCCTACACACTTCCCAATACCAATTATAGAGCGATTAAATAAATAAAAATCCCCCAAAATCCAACTTTTATTTTTAATTTTGTTTTTGCCTAAAACACTCCCTGGCACTCACTGATGAACCTCTGAAAGTTCGATAAAGATGCATTCAGCCATCTCTGAGAAAAATGGCAACACACACACACACAGAAACAGGCAAACAGCTCTGTTATGGTATAGATTTATCATCATCTCACCTCCACCTCTGTCCCATCGGCTATAGTGGTCTGGAACATTTTCGCTAAAGTGAAAGGAATCTCCTTTGTGCGGAACGTGCTGGATTCCTTGACAGTGAAATTATCGCCGTCCTGTGTGATGCTGAGCGTGAGATTGTCATGTGCAGCTGCAGCTCGTTTCACCATGTTCATTCCTGCAAAGGGGGCAATAAGGCATCCTGTTTGGGTGGGGTTGAAGGGTTCTGACAAGACTTGCAGAGTACTGAGAGATATGGAATCATGGGAAGGGAATGTCGAGGGTTAAAAGAAGGTAGGAAAAAGGAATATAATTGGTGAGAATGCGAGTATCTTCTACTTCTTCTTTAGATTTTAATGGCGCTTTCAGATCCCCGTGGCTCTATATACGCCACGCACCAAAACTTGACACTGGTACCCAAGGAGCCATTAGGTTTCCCTCAAATTTATAAGGATTTCCAGCTCTCTTTTAGGAATCTTAGCACCGCTTTACAGAGTCAGGGATGCTTCTGGTTCAACACACTTATGGTTCCTGGCAAATCCGACACTTTGATCCCCTTCCCTCTAATATTCGGGGTAAGACGCCGTCTGCATCCCTCATAAAGTGGACATTTTAAAAACAGATGGATCAAAACTTTTAGCTTCCTGAAATGTTCACATAACCCCATAGAGTGACAAGCTATTCTATGAATGTATGAATTTAGGCCACAGTGCTCAGTTGTTAACCAACAGAGAACTACCTGATCTCTCTGGACAAGCCAGCAGGGAAGCTTAACTGGAGGAATCACATCTGGGTGCACCTTGTGACAAAATCTTCCCTTCGTGTTGGTGTCCCACTGAAATTGTCATTTTTTTTTCTCAATCAAGTCCTTGACTAGACGAACAATTTCTGATGGACCAAGAGGAGATACAGGTAACTATCAATTTTAAGGACTTTCTTCGCCGCTAGATCACAGGCCTCATTCCGAGAAGAGTATCATAAATAGAGCTTGTGTGCCTGTAGCTACGTCAGCAATATTCACTCATCGATTGGTTGTGACACTGACCAATTGGGTGTGCCCGTTTTTCCCTTCACTTGTCGATTCACTCTCCACTCTTTCCTGAACTAACATTGCAAATACCAAACAATTATCTGGCAAAACAATAATAAACGTGCTTGTGCTGTCCTAGATCAAAAGTCCTATAACAAGAATAATTTCATCGTTAACCATTCCATTAATCAAAGAACATCACAATAAAATGCAGCAAAATCTCATCTTCATAACATTATCTTTATCTGTCTCTTGGTGACATAGTTTGTGCAATACAAACCCATTTTCTCGAGGAGAGGCCCATAATTTTCACTCTTCTCCACCTTCCATGATCCATTGAATGCCATGTCTCTCTAAACAAAGCAAATTGTAGATAATTGAGAGACTTCGATGTGCAAGTTCATTACTGTCCCATATTGTCCCGTAAGTGCTGGTGGGTTAACATTTATGGTCCCTTATCATCTTAAACACCCTATAGAAATCGTGTTGTTTAACATTCGTGATACGTAAATAGATGGCTGCTTGCAATAGATGTGGTGAAGAATAATTCCCCTTTAGACAAAGTTTTTAAATTTCCTGATTAGCCGACAGCATGTATGGTTGCGTGCACAGAAAGGATAGTGTTGTAAGATACAGTGAACTTAATGTGTCTTGCTGTCTGGTGGGCACAGATGGATGATGTGTGCAACTATAAGCTTGGCATATCATATATTATATATAGAACCCAGTACATTTCAGAAACTGTAATTTTGAAGAAAAACTACAATACCCCAATGAACACATTCGCTGACTTAAACTAGAACGGCACTCGCAGAGCGCATAGCCTCACCTCGCACGTTCATTCTGAACAAAAATACCATCGTTAACTGAGCATGCTGCTATTATGGCCCATAAACCCGTATCATCCGTGCACCCTATTACGTCACATCGATTCTTGGCGCGGGTTATAAACGTCATAAATTTAATTCTTCGCTCACATCGGGTCATAGATCAGATATAAGAAGTTTCAGATTTTTTTAGATAAAGATTTGAATTCAACCAATTATGGCTGGTATACCATTTCACCGATGATGTCATCGTTATCACCCTATATACCCCATGGGGAGTTGATGACGTGCAAAGTTTCAATTTTTTTAGTTCAGCTGTTTCAGAGAAAATGATGTCCATAGTTCTTCCTTTAATCCAATATGGCTGTCATACCATGTGATCTATGACCTCAGAGTTAGCAATGCAGTACTGTAAAATATTCTCCATGGGGAGTCCCTCCTATGTTTAAAGGTCACCGGACAAGTGGTTGCAGAGAAAAACATTTTAAAAGTGAAAATATATGGATGCGGACACGCACACACGCGCACACATGCACACACACACACGCACATCGACAGACGCAGACGGGCATTTCAATCGTCTCGCATCTCCTTTGGGGTGAGACTGATTATAGACATTTTAGACTACAGGTCCTGCCCATCATATCCCTTCAGAAAATGATTCTTCTGGCCCACGCCTTGGCAGAGGATGAAATATTGTTTAAAGTGTAGCTAGGCCTAATCCTAATCCTAAGGCCTAATCCTAAGGTGTATAGGCCTAATCATTATTATAACTTATCCCACTTTCAGAAGTTGCACGTGAGCTCACACTCACGCCCAAAGTTTGAAGTGTAATTTTGGGTTACATGAAAATTTTAGTTGCGCACTCCTGATTGATGCCAACACAAACGTGCACAATGGCATCAGCTGCATGTACTTACTGTCCACACTACGTGAAAGATGACTTCTTAAGTTTATAACAACGGATACTCCCATTGCAGTGATGACCATTTATCACACCATTCATTGATCCAGACGCGACAACCTCTGACTCTCCATTTAGATATCTTGAAGCCCGGCATCCCCAAATCTCTTGCCATCACCATGCCAAAGCGGTTCTTGCTGTGCTCTGTGAAAAGCTCCAAGGGGGGTCACAATGCGGTCCATGTGAACCGGTGTCTCCCTCTGCGAGATAATGTAGTTTAAGGGATTCATGGGCCCAGGAGGGATAAATTAGTTTCAAATAATTAGAATAGAGGGGCAGGGGTTCGAAATTAGATCGACCATGAATGTGTAGGAGGCCGTGAACGTGACGTCTGCTTATTTTGCCGGTGTCCAACCCTTTTCGCCAGTTCTCTTTTTTGCCGGGACCGGCTCTTCTCTCTGGACGGGAACGTACCCTGCCAGCCCAAAGAGAGTTGAAGCTCATTTCTCCCGATGTTCGGAGAAATCAAGATGGAGAGAAAAGGAAGCACTCAAAAGAACAGGTGAGATGCAGCCTCTGACTGGCGCACCGCTCGTGATGATCACTGCAGCTCGAGCAAAGACTCGCCACACAGTTTACAGTTTCAGAGAGGATCAAGGAGGTCATGACAATGCTTACGGACAAACTGGAAAGTAGTCGAATAAATGAAGAAGTTGAACACCCTGAAGATCTTATTCAAATGTCTTCTAGCATCATTTCATCCCCTAAAGTTTGCCTTGACCTGAAGACTGCTCACCAGAAGGGAGATGATACATTCGTCGCCTTTTTGAAGCACCGACTGCAGGGAATTCAGACTGAACTCAACTCCACATGAAGGAAAATGAAGATTAAATCTTTCACTGATGCAGGGAACAAGGTGACGACAAAGGGGAAGGGTGAAGCAGTCAGTTTGAAAAGTGACCGGAAACTTCTTGCCAGACTTGTCATCATAGGCAGAACCTGCAAAATTGATGTGCAGAACATGATGTCATATTGTTTGGGCCTACTTCGACTGGCTATCGCTGGATGCCTTGTAAAAACTAATAAGGCAGGGCTGCTGCTTTACTTTCAATTGGACCCTGAAACATTGCCAAAGGTTGAGACATCAAGCCTGAGTGTTTGGATTGTGGATGGGATGGCCGTACTGCAACAAATGGGCCAAAAGTACATGCCACAGAACATCGGTCAACTTGCTGACAATAATCTCCACCGATAGTTGAATTTTGCTTGCACTCGTGGTTCAACTGCAGGACACTGCTGTCGGCATCAAAAATGCAGAGCGCAAACGAAGAGCAGCGAGCGGCTCCAAGAAAATCAAGATTGAAAAGCCAGACCAACCAATCCCAAAACTGTGGAAAAAAGTTCCTGTCACATAGTTGCAACAAGGAGAAGTTGGTTAAATTCCTCTTCGAGATGTAGAGCAAGTGCAATGTTGGAAGACTGAAAGGTGTGACAGTAACAGTGGCTCATGGGGGAACTCTGCCTTGCAATCATTCCGCAAGATGGAACGGTTTCTTGTAAAAGACATCTAAGAGCTGCACTGTTGTTCTTACATGCCAGCTACATTTCCAAATCTGAATGTGTTTCAATATCATGAGTCCTGACACGGATGTGTTTGTCATCGGCATCGCATTAACTTCAAGTCTTGGTGGCTCCCAGCTCTACTTGCACACTGGGAAAGATGAGAATCTGCGGCCTATTCATCTCCAGGCTATTGTGCAACACCTTGGAGATGACATCACCAAGTCACTGGTAGGCCTTCACTGTGACTCTTCACTGTGACTGGATGTGACTGTCAGTTCATTTACAGTAAAGGGAAGATGAAGGCTATCATACTGATTATCGACAACCCAGCATTGTGTTTGGCATTTCAATCTCTGGGGGAATCGTTCACAGTAACTGAATCCATGGTGTCAGACCTGGAAGTCTTTGTCTGCAAACTCAATGGTCAGCAGGAACACTCAAACATAAATGATACCAGATGTGCGATGTTCTCCTTGGCGACCACGGCAGAGAATGTTTTGTCACCACCTCGAGATGCCTTGCATAAGCATATTCAGCGAGCCAATTTACTAGCGTAGCTTAGAACAGCACCCAGATATTCTACCTCCTGTTGGACAGGGATGGAAGCTGATAAATGATGCAGTTGATGCCTTTGGAATTGACTGAATGCAGATGCACTCAGCTCAAAAAGCATTCTTAATCCTTTCATCCTGTACATGCAAGAAGTGTAAGTGCAGAGAAGGAGAGGCAGATGACAAATGCTGCGTGTCTTTAAGCATTCCATGCACAGAACAATGCTCATGTCATACATGTAAGAATAAAGATCTTCCAACGCCCACTGATGATGATGTAGACAGTGAGCCTGAGAACACAGGTGGAGGAGATGATGGGCTAGACGAGTTAAAGACGATGACTTTCAAGAAGTCATATTTAACGTAGTGTGGACAGTAAGTAGATGCACCGCCTTAAAGCTGGTACCATTGTGCATGTTTGTGTTGGCATCAATCAGGAGTGGGCAACCAAATTTTTCACGTAACCAAAAATGAAACGACAAATTTTCGGCGTGAAGTGTGGACTCTAACGTGCAACTTCTAAAAGTGGGACAAGCTCGAATCATGATTAAGCCTATGTTAGCTTCACTTTCAACAATATTTCATCCTCTGCCAAGGAGTGGACCGCAAGAATCAACGTCTGATGGCGAGGGCCTACAGTCTATTTCCCTTGCATAACATGCTGGATTGACTATTCTCAAGAGGAAGACAATTGCAGACACTTTCACCACAAATGATTCTGTTAACTCCTATTAGCAAACCACCAGGAAGCACCTCTTGCACACAACTTATAGGTGGAGAATTCTCACACAAAGGTCTGTTTCACCTGTTTGGGGCTCATCTGCTTGGAGCGGGGTTTTAGGTAATTTGACCAGAAGTTTTTAGCTGACATAACCGGCTTGAGTCATGAAGGAATCATTAATGTTTGTAAAATCGGTTAGAACTATTGAAGTCTGTGTTGTTTGTTACCAGCTCCGGGATGTCCAGCACCTTCCTCAAGAGGTCCCTAGAGCATTGGCCGGAGCGCAACTGTGATTTCTGCCACGAGTTTTCTGCTATACTGTATTAGGTTCTGTGACTGGTTTCCTGTGATTTCCCCCACCCTAACCCTTCTCCCCTCTCCCCAAAAAATACATTTTGCAATTCCTCTGGATTGACTCTAAAAATTACAAGGAATCAAGGAAATTTAATGCAGGTGGAGGCCATTCAGCCCATCATGCCTGCGCTACATCAATACCACACTAATTTATCAACACAAGACCGAAAAAAGAAAATGCAAAATGTTTTTTTCCCCTTATTTCCAGGGGAGGGGGCATGAGATTGGGTAAAAACACACAAATCAATCACACAACACCCCTTGACGAGACCCCCACCTCATAGCTGAGTCTAGCTAGGCCTGGAATCAATCTAGGAGTCCTGCGCTGAACCCTCTCGATGGCAGCTTTGCCCTACCGACAATCACACCCACGTCATCTCAGTGATTCCAACAGCACATTAAAAAGCAGTGTGTTAACCGGACACGTGCACACCATCACCCATCAATGCTCAAACTACCTAAAAGTCTGGCCAAAATCCCTATACCCCTCCATCTCCAAAACTTCCAGGTACCTATCTCATTCTAATTTTAACTTATCTACTGTTTCTGCTGCCACTACCTTAACAGGGAGACCATTCCATGCATTAACTACTCTGAGTAAAAGTCCCCTGCCGAACTACCTTCTTAACTCTTCTCTTCTTTACTCTCAAGCTATGGCCCCTGGTCCCATCACTGTGTACTCTGCTGAATAATTAATCTGCACTTATTTTATCTCTACCTTTCATTATCTTAAACATCACCGTCATATCACCTCGTAACCGCCTCCTTTCTAGTGTATAAAGCCCTGTCTCCTTCAGCCGCTCCTCCGAGCTGAGCCTCGCTTGGCCCGGAATCATTCTAGTAGCCCTGCGCTGAACCACCTCTGTGGCAACTATGTCCTGCTGGAGAAAGTCACATCCCTGCTATGTCAGTGGTGATTCCAATAGTACATAAAAAACAAAAAAGGAATTTTTATACACAGGAGGAGGACATTCAGCCCATCATGCCTGTACCACACCAATACCAGATTGGTTTTAATAAATCCATCAATACACCTTCCCTTCATATGCAGCCTTTTGGCTGCTACACTGGTACTCACTTCACCAACCTCAGAAGGATGATAGGTTGTCAACCCCCTGGTGTTAATTCAGCAGCCAACAGGGCTTGAACTCAGGACCTTAGGATCCAAAGCCACCACCCTAACCACTAAGCTAACACCAGGTTATGCATATGAATGGATTTTTGAAATTATCATTATGTGTCAGAACCAAACTTGAAGTTTTGTCGTTTTAATCCCCAGGGTAATAACATACCTGGTTTATTGATAAAATATAAAGAAACGACAAGATGTATCATGTAACTAGCTGAAGGGCCCATCTACAAAAAGCACTTAAATATTGTTCTTCTCAAACAGATCCTTTCACCATGTTCTGTGATCGTTGCATTATTTGTTTAGTTTCAAATTAAATCATTGTGTGTGCACATATGTATATCTTTACATTTTTCGAGCTTCAGTTTCCCATGCACTTCTCAGTTAGAACACACACACCACCAGGGGGGGGGGTGCAGCTATTTTGGAGAGTCACATACATCCAATAGCTGGATTATGGTAAAAGATTACAAAGGAAAACGACTGGAGTTGGTCTGCATCGGTGTGTGCTGGCAAGTTGTCCTCGAGGTACGTAGATTCGCCTCCAAGATGTCCCGCCTGGGTTTGAACCCCGACCCAGCTTCCAGCTATAAACTGCCATCCTGAACTCCTGATGTTTCACAGGCAGGGTGATTCATCAGTATGTGCTGTCCCTCGGATGTGACGTTAAACTGGGCGTCCCGTCTCCCGGCATTAGTTGGTGGACGTCAAAGATCCCACCGTGTCCTTCACGAACAGCAGATGAGCTATCACCAGCACCCTGAACAAATTACAAATTCCTGCCTGGACTAACTGTCAGAGTGGTGACCTGTCCAGGATTGTAACCCCAGACATATAAAGTACTTCGCCAGCACCGACCCTCTCTCTGTCGAGCATGGTTCGTGATCTTATATATATATATATATACATATATACTGTATATCTGATCACATGCAGTATGTGGATGAAAGAGAGAGGCTCATGGTGACGTCAAGGATGGACGGAGTCATGGGGATATCAGAGATCACAGGTCCAGAAAAAAGGGCAGATATACATCAAAAGAGGCAGAACAAGAGCAGGTGTCAAAGGTGAGAAGCACAAAGAAACAAAAAAATCCTTTTGTGTTTCTGAAAAAGAAAATTCTGATAAAAAGAACAAAATTAATTTTTTAAAAAGGACTAACTTTGTGTGGTGTTTGTACGCTGGCGTGTTACGTAACTCATATATTCCAATATGTAACTAGTGCATTATGAGTAGACGTCATTTCCAACTCACCATATTTAAGAGACATACTTACGTTCCAAATCGTACATCATTAATAGACGTAGGCCTACTCAGTTCCAATACTGTGTATTTAATCGACAAACTCACATTTCAACAGTATGCAATTAATATACATATTCACGTTCCAATAGTAGGTCATTGTTAGACGTAATCACATTCAAATAGTGTGTAATTAATAGACACTCACTTTCTGTGCAGACAGACAGACAGACAAGCGTTCATCGACCGGTCATTGTGAAATCAGTCGCTGTGATATTGTCCTTTGGACCTCAAAAACAATGAGTTTCTAGATTTTTTGATTGGTGAACCAATTCAGGAACTCAATATGCAAACCGTGTTCGAATTTCAAGTCAATCGGATGAAAATTGACGATTTTGTGACTTTGACCTTTGACCTTTGACCTCCAACAATATGTGCCAGATAACCGATATGCAAACCGTGTTCGAATTTCAAGTCAATCGGATGAAAATTGACGATTTTGTGACTTTGACCTTTGACCTCCAACAATATGTGCCAGATAACCGATATGCAAACCGTGTTCAAATTTCAAGTCAATCGGATGACATTTGATGATTTTATACTATATTGACCTTTAGCCCTTTGACCTTTTGACCTCCAACACAATAGACTTTAGCTTTTGATTGGTGAACCAATCCAGTAACCCAACATAATATGCAAATTCCGTTCAAGTTAATCAGATGAAAATTTCCAGTTTTTCCCTCCTGAGTGTCCCCCTCTGTATCCATCTTGTCCACCCCATGCATCCTCTCCTGCCCCCTATTCCTTCCCACACCCATTGTTTGTGTCTTGTTGTGTCCTGATCCGTTCAGCGTACTCGTACTAGCTCTTTCATGGGCCTCGACTATGGATATAAAAACTAGTTGGGCCAAAAACCTCCCTCAACCAACCCTTCAAGAAGGTGGGAATAATTGTGGCCGTTAAACAGGTAGAAGAGACAAAGGTAAGAGAAAAACAAGTGAATGGAATGAAAAGACAAAGAGGTGGACACCGAGGAAATGGAAGACAAACGAAGTTCACTTCCAAGGATCTCATCATTGGAGGTTTAATTTTAAAACCGTTTTTATTTCCTTTAAAGTTAACTTGTTTTATTTGTTTTCATTGCCTCTCCCTCCATTCCTGATGTCATCCTGATCCCCTCCCTTCCATCCCCATTTATAAAACTATCATACACCTTCTTTCTATCCTCAGTTCTCTCACTTGGCTTGAGGAAGGGGTCATGCCCGAAACGTCGCTTCATCTCTTTTCACCAAGGCGGTTTGCAAACTTATCTCACCATTCTGTTGAGAAAACTAGTTGTATTTCATAATTTTTACTTAGTTTAAAAAAAAAAAAAGGTTCAAAGAACAAAAAAAAGTTTCAAAAAACATGAACCTTTGATGTTTGTTTTTTTTTTAATGATATGGCTTTTTTAATCTTGTTAGGCGATGAACTCGGTGATCATCCTTTTGTGTGAAGAAATAAAAATGTCCAACATGAAGGAATGTGGTATAAAATGAAAACCTCAACTGATTCATCAAACTTTTACAACATGTTAATAAATAAACTCATGTTTCTCCTACCCTCCTACCCTCCGTACCACCCCAAACCCACCCACTCATACCCTCCGTACCACCCCAAACCCACCCACTCAGACCCTCCGTACCACCCCAAACCCACCCACTCAGACCCTCCGTACCACCTCACCCTAAGCTGACCCGAGACCTTCCCCTGACTCCACAACCCACACCATAACCCCACAGATAGTGAAGTCTGCATTGCAATGGGGTTTTCCGCGCTGCGCCAAAACACTTACCGGTGATTGTTCCTTATGGCTAGAATGAGGGGCAGGGTGCACGAAAAGCTAGTTATATATTCCTATCAGGGGGAGGGACTGCCAGAGAAACTTTAACATGGGAGCGATTTGGTTGGAGGGAGGATATTACCTCCTTAAAATGTTATCAAGGGTTAAGTCACTTCATCCCAGGAGGGAAAGTGACGTTCAGAAAGGAAACTCCCTTTGGGTACTCGGTGTCGACGAGTTTGCTGGAGTTTTGGTTCCTTGGTCTTTACAAAGATCCTTCGGTATCAAACCCTTGGCACGGTATCCCGGCAAAACTCAAGCTCATGTGTGGTTGTGACCACTCCTCCTGGTCTATAACAACCCCCGAGGCTCCATGAGGTGCTTTGCTGTGAATTGCCGAAAGGAGATCCAAGGATCTCTCTTTGTCAATACACATGTGAAAATTGTCCTTGGTTTTTATTTTATTATTATTTTCATTTTACAACAAGTTTTGTATTGTGCTCAGTGTTACAATTTGTACAATGAGAGAAAATTAAATATTAGAGAAATATCTGAGGCAGGATGCTTATTTGTGGGATGTTTAATGAAGTGTGCAGAGCAAGCAAGGAGCACAATTGGTTAAAGTTGAGGTGACGTGTCAACTGTAATGTCATTGTTATGTCGAATAGTGAATTAGAGACAATCACATTGTCCACAATGTATGGCCATTGTTGTATTCAAGTGACATGTCATGTCATGTATCGTAATCCACCACACCTTTTTCGGTAGCACGAGCATGGTATGCACAACGATGAGTACTCGCTGGAGCACAGTGACCTCCAAAGGGATAAGATAAACTTGTGCTTGTGGAACTTAATATCCATTGAGACAATCTTTCTTCTCTTGGCAGTTCGCAACTTCGTTCAACGTTCTTTTTGATTGTATCCAGACGATAAATCGGTGACACGTAACGTTGAAACCGTTGAGTAAAGGAATTAAAGTAAAATAATTTCCAAATGTAGGATGCAAATTGAAAATAAATAAAGAGAAATGTCTTTAAATTATCAAAAAAATTTTTCTCAAAGACCCCCTGATAGTCTCAAGGAGAGATGGCAACACCATGCTATCGGTGAGTTTAAAGGATAAAAGGAGCTTTGGGAGTAACTGCTGAGACCTACCTATCCGGGTTTGGGTTTTTCCCGACATCTTACATCTTTGGTCCTTTCACCCTTCTTTCTCCCTTTTCACATTTCTCCTTTTAAATTTTTTGTTGCTGTAAGGTTCACTTGGCTGTGCCTGCGTGGGGTTGAGGGAAGCGGAAGTCGCAGCCGAAACCCAAATCCTGTCCAGGATCCTCCTGATGATTCCATCTTTGCTCTTTACTTATTCGGGTTCCTCCTGATGACCCCAATGAAGTATTTGGTCTTTCATTTGATTTGTAATTTTAAACAATGAAGTTGGAAAAAAATAAAAAAAATAAAAAGAGAGAAAGCACTTGGACTCTCCAGATTTAGCGAAATAGACTTTAATCAATGTTAAAGTAAAATCGTTTTCATCGGTGATTATATTAGTCTAAACAATTTTTTCTCGTTTTTACTTTTGCGGAACCTCGATTCGAGTGTCACGCCCAGTCTGTTTTTTCACACTTGGGTAGTGAATCATAACATGGAGCAAAGGTCCTCGGACACATTAAGGCTGAGCTACACAATGGACATGTGACAACGTTCTCATTTAGGAAAAGATAAGCCTTGATCATTCACTGAAATTATGCAATCTTTTAATTCAGGAAAGAAAGAAAGAGAGAGAGAGAGACAGAGAGAGAGAGAGAGAGAGAGAGAGAGAGAGAGAGAGAGAGAGAGAGAGAGAGAGAGAGAGAGAGAGAGAGAGAGAGAGAGAGAGAGACAGAGAGACAGTCACAGTTACAGACAAACAAAAAGGGAAGGGTGGAGATGAGGACAAAGGGTACAGATAGGCAATGATAAGCAGCCTGATGGGAGGGGTTCTTCGTTCAAGGCTATGGAATGGCACAAAGTTCAGGACACTGTAATTTTCCTCATTCAAATTTTGCATCCCTTCTACAGTTTGTGCACAATGGTCCAATTTCCAAACCTTGACGTTATATTCCAATGGAAACTTTCCGCTCGCTTACTGTTTCCTCCTTAAACCCTCTTGGCTGAAAATGTGCAGCACCAAGCATATCACCCAAGAAAATCTGTCTTAGGCTTGCATTAGTGAGAAAAGAGAACCCAAACTGAAATTTCAAAAAACTGATCATTACTGAGTTTTATCTATTTCAACGCAACGATGAAAGAGTGCACCTCCAGTCAGCAAAAGTAACTCGGTGAATTTTCAAGCCCATTCTTAGGAGGTCACGATGTCTTGCCATTGGGGTTCCTGTTTGGCAGTTAAGCTCATGTGACATATATTTACCCCGTGTGTGTGGAGCACAAAGCAACAAGTACTGCTAAACTGAGGGTTTTGGAAGTGCAAACAAGGCGATTTGCGTTCTACGGTGTTCTACAATTGAAATAAAAGTTTGAAGTTTGAAAGTTTGAAATAAAAGTTAAAAAGTTTAATTGTTTTTTACTCTGTGTCTGGCTGCCTGGCAGTCAAACAAATTCGAAAACGATTTCAAACAGGAAACTTACTGTTTTAGGGACGTCATAAAGGACACAAACAACAGGCATGAATAACTAATTTAACATGTTAAATAAGTTGGTGTAAAAGGCTCTGCGTCATTGGTGGTAAAATTATGATTGAATGTTTTTGTTTTTTTCTACAGATTTTAAAACTTTTATTTTATTTCAATTGTAGAACACCGTGGAGCACAAATCACCTTTTTTGTATACATGGTCGAGGCTCATGGAAGAGCGAGTACTAGTGCATTGAACGGGTCAGGACACAACAGGACAAAATGAACATGAGTTGAGAGAGGTGGGGAAACACCAACGGCAGAGTTGAAGGCCATTATAAAGGCAGACTTGGTGAAGGGAGGAATGGGGGCAGGAGAGGATGCATGGGGTGGACAACAATGACACAGAAGGAAATTCAGGAGGGAAAACTGGAAATTTGGATGGAGGAGGGATTGGGGTGAGGAGGGGGTGTGGTTATTAACGAGGGTAGAAAAGATTAGGCTTTGGATTTGGGACGATCTGAGATTGTGGTGAACAGCCATCTTGAAGACTTGGAGGGAAGAATGAGATTGAAGAGAATGTGGAAGTTGGTTCCACAGGTGGGGGAGAAGAGGAACAAACGAGTGGAGGTGAGCAGTGATCCTGGGTTTAGGTAGTTGCACCTGAAGGGGGTTGATGGTGGACCGTGTGTGCCCTGCAGAAACCTGAGGAGGGCACAAAGCACAGAAAGAGCAGCGGGTGCAAGACCAGAAAGGAGGCTGTATAAGACAGAGACCACCTACCTGTCTGCGATGAAGAAGTGATGGAATCATCACCCACATGGGAGATGTCAATGATCTTGAAGGCTTTGGTTTCCACGGCATCAATATGAGCAAGATGTGAGGCAGGGGAGCCAGCTCAGAGTGGAGAGCAGTACTAAATCAAGCTGCAGATGAAGGTCTTGTCAGTGGATAGGAGTTCAAGTATGCCAAGGAAGAACTTTGTACGACAGAGGATGCCCAGTCGACAGCTGTCTTTGGAGACCAACTTTGAAATGTGGTTTACCCAAAAAAGGTCATGGCTGATAGTGAGACCCAGGAGTCTGAATGACTGAACTTCCTCAAGAGGATTGTAGAGAGAGAGAGAGAGAGAGAGAGAGAGAGAGAGAGAGAGAGAGAGAGAGAGAGAGAGAGAGA
>CM068956.1:68332525-68348918 GCA_035128595.1 Eptatretus atami
ACATTGCTGGAATTATAGATAGATGAAATGAGGTCAATGAGATGACAAATGAAGGGGTTGAATGCAGACTGCAGAGCAATGAGTAAGGAAACCCATCGTTGTGAATCGTTTTACCACCAAATTGAGATGTAATTCGTGGCAAGCATGTTGAGTAGAGCTGAATTCCTTAACACTTCCAAAGGCCACAGCGTTTTGACACTTAGAAACAAAAAAAAGTTGTGCACTTTTTTTGATAAATTATTTTCGGAACAATTTTTTTCAGTAAATAAATAATAATAAAAATGTCTCCATGTACACACCTTTATCTCGTGAGCACCTCTTCATAAACCACATTGCTGAGGAAACGGCGCTTATAAATAAGTAATAAAGATTGTCTCGATGTACACACCTTTATCTCGTTAGCACCTCTTCAGAACAACATTGCTGAGGAAACGGCGCTTCTTCTTTGTTTCCTCGTCCAGGGCAAGAATGCGGAGCTGCTGGATCTGCCAACGTTTTGATAAATTATTAGTTTTAATGGCCAATTATTCAATTAGCGCCAACGTATTTTGCGCTTTTGCCAGAAAAAACACAAAGAGAAGAGAAGAGAAAAAAACAAAACGTTCATGCAAAAAAAAAAATTACCCCTGGTTCGGAGTATTACCAGCTCACCCTGATGTTACCCAATTTATGCGCCGTCTAATATGAAAACGATCATAACTTGGGGCATTGTGTTTATCTATAAATGCGCATAAGAAATCGAGAATATTATAATACACGAAGTCATCACTCTCCGGAAGCCCGTACGTTGTAACCCGTAAAGGGGAACGGCTGAGGTTCCCTTCCCCCATCGGCCCGCCCACGCAACAACGTGTCTTGTCATGGTTGGTAAATAAATGGCCATAACTTGGGAGGAACTTGTCCGATTAATATCAAACCTTGAAAAGGCACATCCACAGGGCCCAGCAATATACCTGGCAAGTTTCAATCAGATCGGACCAGTGGTTGTCGAGAAACAGCGGTCACACACACACACACACAGACACACACACAGACCACACACACAACACACACGACACACACACGTACACACACCACACACACAGACACATACACAACACACAGACACAACAGACACACACACACACACAGACAGACACACACAGACACACACACACACACACATACATACAACACACACAGACACACACACACAGACACGCACATACACACACACACAGACACACACACAGACACACACATACACACACACACAGGTCACACACACACACACAGACACACACACACAGACACACACACACACACAACACACACACAGACACACACACACAACACACAGACACAACACACAGAGACACACACACAGACCACACACACACACAGACACACACACACAGACACACACACAGACACACACACACACAAGACACACACACAGACACACACACAACACACACACATACACACACAGACACACACACACCAGACACACACACAAAACACACACACACAGACACACACACACACAACACAGAATTGCTGAATTATAGATAGATGGTTGGTTTGAAAAGTCCGCACAGCCTCTCGCTGAATACAAACGAGTAGTTGTGTTATATCGGACGATCATTTAGTTCATGACATCGTCTCGACTGGAATATCAACTGAACATGGTTGTTTCATCTATGCCTCCCTCTCGCCACAACTCGTACCAAAATAGTACTCAGTAATGTCCCACCTTTCATCAGGAATGAACACTGGTAAAAGAATTATCTCGATTCGGGACCAGTAGTCTCTCAGGTTACAATTTGTTACCTTTGCGATGCCGGAACGAGCAGGCTCGACACGTGATGTCTTTCAGGCGACAGGCGGACATTGTGCTTCCCTCGTGTACGTCGATAAAGTGCTTAATGTGGTCTTTAAATTTCGTATAGATGACACGAGTACAGGTGTACGCGTCGACGGAAACACTGGAATGTTTTAACTGCAATGATTTCGGCCATTTAAAACGTTTCTGCCCGAAAACTGCCTCCCCAACAGCTGAGGGACACTATTGTCCTCTATACGGCCCACTGTTGGCACTGCGACCCTTTACAGTCTCAGAGAATGAAACATCAGCCCTAAGGACACAGAGGACAGTACCTCAAGTGTTTGGGATGCGTTTACAACTATTCCCTTATAAGGAAAAAGAAACGGATAAGAACGAACTAACCCACATAAAAGGCGGAAAAAGTGGTTTTGGTGTGGGTGAAACAACTCCGGGCTTATGTGACCCAGTGTCATGTGACCCCCCCTTCTACATTACTCAAGGTGAATCAGGCCTCCCTCACCCTCCCCTCCACGTCGAAACAGAACAACCTGATACATGTAAACTACAGAGTATAAACACGGTTTGTGAATTAGAAATTGAAAATTTTCCATAGTGAACCTGACATTGTCGAAGGGAACCCAGATACATCGAAGAATTCCGACAAACAGTACTCCTAATGTCTCACCATCGCAAATCCTTAAATTCCTAAATCATACTTTTAGGAAAAGACATGTAGATATAAAGGAATATTTTCTGACTACATGGTTTTATTGAACAAGCAAAAAAGTATCATTCGTCGACCTAATGATTACCATTTTTTACCGAGCCACAGTGCAGTAGGTTTAAAAAGCACATTGTTAAAGCCAAATGGGAAATGAAATGATGCCTGCGTGCACATTCTTGCTATGCACACTCTTCATCACTATGCGATCTTTGCAGCCTAAACATAAATGGCTGAGGCAGATAACTCTCTCGTGTGTGTGTGTCGTTTACGAGAGCGAAGGAACGGCCTGTGTGGTTGTTGTTTCTGGCACACGGTTTGAAAGTTTGTTTTTGTTTGCACGTACGGCCACGCACGTACGGCCACGCACCTACGGGCATGCACGAGTATTACCAATGGCAGTAACAATGTCATCTACACTGACCTCGTTAGGAGGAACGAACACGACGCCATTTTTCCTCGTCAAGGCCTCATAGGCCGCGTAGCGGGAACGTGTCGACATTCTTTGATTTCAAAGAATGGAAGGGGAGGGGTGAGGGAGGAATGAGGGGAAAGGTCATATGACCGCTCAGACGTGTGTTTCGCCGAAACAAAAAACACCCCGTAATACAGGTAACAGGAACGCACTCGATAACGAAGTAGGCCACCGGCTCGAAGCTTACCTACACAAGCTGTGGGCTCTCTCTCTCTCTCTCTCTCTCTCTCTCTCTCTCTCTCTCTCTCTCTCTCTCTCTCTGTTAATCATTCTGTCACCATGGGTTTAGGCCCCCAGCCACCCAGGAAAGAAATTTGAAAACTCAGGATGACATTTTTGTGGTTCAAGGCTGATTGTTTATTCTGCCTGATCTCTCTGAACTATGGCTTTGGCATGGCCTGAGGGCAGATGGAAGAGTTTACAAAATATGGCAGAAGTGAGCAACTGCTCATTCAGCTTGGGTTGCACCGGTTGACTGGGTGGTGGATGCAGAGAGCTTGATGACGAGCTGCACTGCAAGAGGCTAAACACATGGATCTGTTCAGCCAACTGGTAACTCAGCCATCTATTTCTACCTCAATTGTTCAGGGTGCTGCATCGTTGAATGTGGCAAGTCAAGACTGTCAAAAGTAATATTTCCTGACAGCATCATTGCTGAGGAGTACTCATCTGCAGAGCAAGACCAAAATGTGTGGGCAATAATTGGTCCACATGCAGCGCATTTGCTCACTAACCCGTCTCGCATCAGGCTTGTCAGCTACCCGCTGCATGGTTGTGTTGTCGGCGACTAAACTGACTCCCCTAACTGGCTTGCTAGTGGGGAGGGTGACTGTGACACCGGCAGAACTAACAACAACACCTGACAAAGGGCGGATGAGCTCCCTTTCAGAGCTGATGGCCATCCAGAAAGGAGGTAGTGTCTCCTGAAAAAAAAACCATCTGGTTGGACCGGTTCATAGCAACTCAGGTAGCCTGAGAGGGGTGGTGGGACACGAGGTGGAGTAAATGCCATCAAAAGATGGATGAGCTAGAATTAGCCAACGACAACCACAAAACTACAGTTGTGAGGAAGAGGGTGGGTACACTGTGTCTCTGAAGCCGTGGAAGGCACGTTCCTTGTCCGGTGGATGACACTGCTGTCCGATTCTGCCCCCCAAAGACTTTTGTGTCATTTTCATGGTATAATATAAGTGGACATTGACTTCTGTTTTTCAGTGCTTATTCTTTAAAAAAAAGAAAAAGTCAAAGCTGCCCTTATTGTCACACTATTTTAATGTTTGTCTGTCTGTCAGTCGGTTCCTTTATATCTTGTATATCTTGAGAAGAGATCATTGTAGCATCACCAAACTTGGCACATATAGTGAGGGTGCCGTCCGGAGTGTCATTGGTGGGGGTGGGAAGGGAGTGTGTTGGGGTGGTAACCCCCAGGCAAAAATAGCATTCCTTTCCTGTAGTAATTATCTGCAGACTACTGTAGTAGAACCTGTTACTAACTATAGTATATGAGAGTACTGCTCTCGTATACTACAATTCTAACTGTAGCATTTTAGTCTGGGAATTTGTGGGGGATGGGTTGGAGGAGGGGTGGGGTGATTGTAATGGCTTACGTGATCACAACCAAATTTAGCACACATCATGGACAATTAGGGTGGGAGGTGGAAGGGTGGGGGGTTGTAATTCTTGGGGGTGGAATATATTGCATTAACACTGTGCCACCACAGTTCCAAACTTTTTTATTGCATGTATTTTATTTCAGAGTATAATATAATAGTGTCAGTATTTATGTGTGCACAACTCAACCACAACATGGCAAAGGCTTCCTACTCAAGTAAAGCAAAGTAATTGAAAACTACTGATAGCATGCTATTCCATTACTGAGTAAAGTGTAATTGAGTGTGTGTGTGGTGTTAGCTGCCAGCCACTTGGATGTCCTTGATAATCTTGCGGGTCTGCTTGTTCACCACACCACCATGGACACCCTTTTTACCCATGACAACAACAAGGGTCTTTTTGGTTAAGCCGAAGCACATGCTACAACCGGCACCCTTGACAAGCAAATCCATTGTGGCGAGTTTCTCGTTGAGAAGGTTGTCCCTCAGCACTGAGCATTTCTTACCAGCCACCATGACACCTTTCTGTGGAGGGAAAGAGGTGGGAGGTGGGGAAAGCAAGAGAAACTTGATGTTAAAGTTCGTTTGTAATGAGGAAAGACCTGTCTCAAACGACCATTGGGTTCAGCACGATATGTCATATTCACATCTCTGTTGATTGGATTTTAAACTCTCCATTTATGTAACTTACATGATGGAACACACTAACAACCAATGGCAATTGTACTTCACATTCATTTCCCAAAGGGTTTTGCTTACAAACCTTCCTTTTGACATCAACATTATCCTTATTCTGGTCATGCTTCTTGGTGTAGTTCAAGTATCAGGCAGTATTTTTCATCAGATTTCAAACCAAACATAACAAAACTCCATTTCTCATCCACTGAGTGAAGATGACTGATATATATATATATATACACACACATATATAATTTTATATATATAGTTGTGTAAATGACTCCTCGGGGTTGAGAAATGTATGTTAAAGTTACTTCCTTAATAAGTGTTTTAGAATAAGAGTAAAGTAATTAGATGTGATATTAGATATGTGTCGCTTATGTAATAGATACACGTCCAATCCATCCTCATGTGTGTGTCTAAAATCATCAACCAAATGAACCCCATTTTTTAAAGTCATCGCCTTTGTAAATCTGTCTGTCTGTCTTTTTTGGCCGTTTTCTGGGCCTCGAGGTGTTAGATTCGGCGAAAGTTGTAGATACAATCGGCTCGAGCAGGCCAATGCCGTTGGCAGTCGGAGAGCTGAAGGGGCACAGATGGTCTTGCCCCGCCCACAGACTAGGCCATGAGCCAACGGTGAGGGAGAGAGGAGGGGCTGGAAGAACCAGCACTGTCGTGGTTTTCCAAGGTAATATAAGGGAGGAGCGATGGGGAATTAGAGGGAATACTCAGAAATCTTTGATGGCAAAGCCTTGTCCCTTGCTGACTCCAGAGGGGCAGAGCCATGCCTCTCCATCTCTTCTTCATGGCAACGGGACGTCCAACCCGCAGGCATGGCTAGGACCGGACCTGACCCTCCCTGAAAGACTCTGCCAGATTTGGCCAAATAACTCTGAATCTATACTATAAAAGGAGCCATGTGTGTGTGCAAGATACACCCATTGGTTGGACAGTTCGCCTGACTACACCCACAATTTCTGTACTACCGTCACCATTTTGATGCTTACCTGCTATGCAAAATCAAATATATTGTTACAGACGGCACCTCTGGATAACTCCAAGAGAGCAGCTTTCCCGAGAGACCACGCAAGCCAACTGCAGCCCTTAACTCGGGCTGGATCCTCGCGCCCAAAGTCACTTTACCGTGCCAGTGAATTAAGTGTGGCAGATGGGGAATCATACCTGCAACTACGTGGCGGTTGACTATTTGGCCAAGCGAACCAACGCCACATGCCGCATTACGTGGGCAAACATTTCCATCTTGAACTCAGACCAATTGCCCACCAGGAACGCTATCTTGGACCAACCACGAACAGGATAAATCAAGATATGTTTCAAAACTTTCAGGAATTTATAACCGGCATGGTCAATGATGCTAAAGAGTGGAAAATGATGAGAGTAATGATGGGACGATGATAAGGGGAGAGGAAATGGTGTGGAAATTCAAATGCAAATATGGTGGGAAAAATTAAACCATTACTTAGCACAGAATACACGACTGGATCCACGAAGAATGACACAGAGAGATTGGGTTGAGGGGGGAAGAAAATGTAGAGGAAAGAGCATGACTTTTGGCATGCCTTGATTGAACCTGAGGTTGCTCCGGTTGGCGTGACCTGACCACAACCCAGCGCCTAAACTTGCTCCTCGCATTTCACTCGTGTCGCGGAGCTCCGATGCTCTGGAGTCCGTACCACGAGCTGGATGTTGGGGAATTTGCATTCGGATGCAGCGCTGTCACAGCAATAGTGCTGAAACGTCACTCGTGGTGGTCAGGTCGGCTTGAAGCTGCCGCAAAGAAAAACAAATGGGAGCCAATGTACAAAGAGAAGGAAAAGAAGAAAACGTTTGCAGAAAATGTGTGAAAAGTGGGAGGGTAAACGAGAGTGCGAACTCTGGGTTGTAACAACGGGCTGCGAGTGAGGAAATCTCGGGAATGGATGAACGGCCCTCTCTGGTGTTCGTGTCATGTCCTCGCTGTGAGAGAGAGCAGTTTTGGGTCTGGCTCTTTTGTACTCTTTTTGCTCTCAGTAAACGTGATCTTCCTCCAGGCTATGGTCCTCCTGTGGCACCTCGTGATTGGCTCAACTGTACCGGGGTATGCCACATTAAAGGGGGAGGGGGCAGGGGGTCAAGTGGCCAGCGCCTTCCAGAAACTTTGCCCCTGCAACCCCCGTGTTGTCGCTTTCCCTTCTATTGCAAGTTGGGATAGAAAGAGATAGAGAGATATAGAGATGAAAGAAAATGGGGAAATTGAAAAGTGTGTTGTTGGGGGGGGGGGGGCAGAAAAACCTTATTTTCTTCAAAGTGTGGGATTTGGGGTTGGGGTGGGGAGGGAGAGCAAAGATGAAACAGAATTGGTGGGAGGGGGAGGCTGAGCCTTTTTGTTGAGTTGTCAGAGTTGCATATTTAAGTTTACTCAGAGTAAAAATGTAACTGATCACTGTGGTGTGTGTGTGTGTGTGTGTGTGTGTGTGTGTGTGTGTGTGTGGGTTGGGACTGTGGTGACACAATCAATGGTGAGGAGGGGGTGATGTGGGGGTGCGGGGGGGGGGGTGATGCAAAATCATTATCTTAGGGTAATGTGATTGTGTCTTCTGACTCCCCCTATTATCTATCTCTCGTGCTGTGTGTGATTGGGCCCAAAGGCTTTGTTAATTAAGGATTTCCATACATCGTTGGTTCATGGGCACATATGATTCACCAGTTTGGGAAAGGTTTTTTTTATTGCTGGTTGGATCATTTATTTGTCTTTGCTTCCTTTTGTTTCCTTCCCCTGTTCATGGTTATTACGAAACAAACCTGGTCTCGGGGTGAATTCTGGTTGTCATGGTTTTTCATTGGTGATTATGGAAAAGCCCGTAGCGTGGAGAGATTAATTGGCTATGGCAGTTAAAGCCGCATATAAAGACACTCCTACTTGTCTCAGGCTCACTCGGCCTAATTGGATACGAGATGATGGTGCTGATTAGCATAGCACTCAACCAATTTGGTGCTCCAATCTGCACGGTATCATGGCTTTTAGACACGTGATCCAGCAGGGAGCTTCGGATCAGTTGACCATGACGGTCGCAATGAGGCAACTCGCCAGATTCGAACCAGGCAACTGGAACAAACCGGGCAACTACACCAATGACGTTTATGATCATTCAACTGAACTTAGACTGGGATTAAAATAAATTAAATTCAAATCAAATGGAACACCAAATAGGTACAGTCCTGCATTGGAGTCATCAGAAAGAATCCAAACAAGCAAAAAGCAAAGATGAAGTCATCAGGTGGAACCTGGATGTGATTCACATTTCATCTGCTGCTCCTCCTCCCTCAAACCCATCGAGGCACAGCCAAGTGAGCCTTGTTCAAAAAAAAAAAAAACAATAAAAAATACAGAGAGAAAATTAAATAATTCTAGCTGCCAGATCATGTTGCTGATCTGGTTGAAATTTAACATATTTATTCCCCATCATTACTAGATCATAATGGTAAAGTTTCACATTGATCGATGAAGCGGTTCACAAGGAATAATTGTTTTGAAGATTTTCGCTCAATCCAATATGGCTGCCAGACCATGTGACCCATCAATTATTCGTGAATACCCTGGTATCCCCAAGGCTTGTGGAACATGTATGTGAAGTTTCCCCTCGATCTGTCTGGCCGTTCTGGAGAAGAAGTTTTTTTTATGGGTTTTAGGGTAAATCCAATATGACTGCCAAACCATGTGACCTATGACATCATATTTGTGGACGTTTTGTTTCTTGTTGATAGAAGTTCACACTTTATAAGTTTCACCTCAATCTGTTCACCTGTTTCAGAGAAGGTTTAAAAAAATATATATATATATTTAAGTTCACATAAATATGATTTACAATAGCCTAGGTGACTGCTTAGGCAGCACCAAATATATATATATATATATATATATATATATAATATATATATATATATATATATATATATATATATATATATATATGGCTGCCGAGCCATGCGACCGATGATGTCATCAATTTTTTTTCTGTTGACTAATTTATCCCGAGATGACCCTCAAAAAATTTCATACTGATCAGATGTCGCATTCTATGTTCTGTGTATGCAATTATAACATCATAAACAAGAAAAAGAGCAATCAGAGATTGCAGACCCTCGCCAGGACTTCTTTTGAGTGTTGTATTTTTACAGGTGTTAGGGTAAATCCCATTTGGCTGCCAAACCATGTGACCTATGACATCATATTTGTGACCCTTTTGTTCCTCCGAGATAGGTGGTATGCCTGGTGTTGGCCTAATGGGAAGGGTGGTGGGCTTGAGGATCCCAGGATCCTGAGTTCAAATCTTGCTCAGCTGTTGAATTAATACCAGGTGGGGTTGACTGCCTGTCATCCTTCTGTGGTCAGAAAAAATGAGTGCCAGCTTGCTGGTATCCTGTGTCGGAGTGGTGACCCGTCCAGGATTGTGCCCAATAGCCGAGGTGACTGCTTAGGCAGCACCAATGCTCTGCACAGTGTATGGTCCTGATGGATGGATGGGTGATCATATGTGTAAAGTTTTGCCTCGATCTGTTCAGACATTTCAGAAAAGAAGATTTTTGAAAGTTTCTTTTTTTTTTAAACTATATGGCTGCTGAATCACGTGACCAATGGCATCATCAAAAAAAATTTGTGGACCATTTTATCCCAAGACGACCTTCAAAAAATTTCATACTGATCGGATGTAGCATTCTACATATGCAATTATGACGTCATAATAAAGGCACCTAAGGTGCTATAAAAAATATCACACTGAATCCCCATGAGGAGTACTTTCAAATCTCATTCAAATATCAGGTGCACAACTTCAGTGCAGGTACACTATTATGATGCATGGACATATTTTAAGGCCAAGCAGTCTTTGAGATTCCCCATTGGCATTAACTTGAACGTTGACAAAAAATCTATTGAGGCAAAATTCAATTTTGAATGTCCCAGCCGGCTCTGAGATACTGCTCGGAAATTGGCAGAGAAAAAATAATAAAACACCCAAGTGGTGGTTTCGTACTCCTCGGGATGTAAGAAACTCTGGGGGACCATTAAAATTGGGGGCGCTAATTCTAATTGCAGAAACAAACCCGACACCAGGTATAAGTCTCCTTCTATCCCATATTGGGAGGTGTAATAAATCGGTGAGTTGGACAGAATGATGAAAAGCCCCTTCCATGGGAGGTCGTGATTTTAAAGCAACAGCTCACCTCTAACAAGAAGAACTCGGACAACTAGACAAATTTGACGAAGTGTCTATTTACAATAAGGACGCATCCATAATAAGGACTCCAAAATAGAGAGACAACTTGGAGTTGGGTTTATTCGATTGGAAAATGATTTTGATCCGTTTATACGTTCAGCGCCTCGATCCTTCCTTCCAAATTGCTCCGTACCTGCAGGAAAGCGTTCCTGTCCTTGCCCACGATGATCCCGACCTCAGTGGGTGAGATCGCGGCCAGAGGGCCACCGGGCATACTGGCCCACACGGCCTTGTTTTCCGTCCGACCGATGATCGCCACGTCTTGGATCTTCTTGTTGGTCAAAATTTTCGCAACAAATTTCTTCCAGTCACCCATTGCTGCCGATTCGTGGGGGAACGAAGCACGGCGACGAAGGTGGTGCGTATGTGACGTACACGGATGCGAAACCACGTGGCGGGTTCGGAAGATGTACAGATCGTAGAAAGGATGCAGCTGGACGACCGGAGCGCGAGCCGACGATTGTGTTACCTCGTGCTTTGTGACGTCATTTAACTCCGTGGCAACCACCGCACGCATTCCGATTCGGGATAAACTAAACTACTAAAGGATCGTCAAAACGAATAATTTTGCAAAAAATGTAAACGGCGTTTATAGTTTAACTCTATTCATGTTTTAAGGTTAAAATATAAAGGGAAATTAATGAATTTGAATTGAATGAGTCGCCGCTCTTTGAAGCAAGTGCGCGTACCTCTGGGCCTCCTGGCAGCCCATAAACAAATGTGAATTTGAGCTCTTTACAAACAAGTTCAGAGCTTTTTAAAATGGGAAGTCAAAAGTGAAAAGAAAAATTCGTTTCAAAGCCAAAAAAACAACAACAAGATTTCCGTTGCCATGGTATCGGGGACCACGAGGTGACGCCAGCTGGAAAGTACAGGACAACACAAGACTGAGAAAAGGCCGAACGCTCTGGGGTTCCATTCACATTCAGGGGAATAACTTTTTGACTCGCTGTTTTACTGCAAGAGTAAACAGCAAAGAGGAAAGGGGGATCAGGGATGTGCAACACCATGTCCTCAGACTAAGGTAAGTGTGTGACCTCTGCACCATCCTATCAGGACGTTGATGGCGAGAAATGTATGTCAACCACCGTGGGACGCAGGGGATGTTTCGGGGATTAGCTCGTAAGCTTTGGTCTGATCAAGGGCGAACGCTCGAAACGTGGATTTCAGTTGATAAATTCCATTATTCATCAACCTTTGCCTTCAAATCTCATGTACCCGACCCATCACGCTCAGTGTCCCCCTCGTACTCAATACCTCTCTGACTCTGCCTTGCACATCCTCGAAGGTGGCGAAAGTTCCATCCAGCCTCGACGCAGCATTGATGACGGCTCCAGACGTCATCAGTGTCTCTGTTCTCAAATCCTACTCTGCTGCTCTTGCTTCTCTTCTTTCTGCCCTATTCAGGATGGCTTCTTCTTTGGTCACCTCCCATCCACCTGGAAGTCAGCAAACATCACTCCTGTCCACAAGATGGGTTCAAAAATAGATCCTCTCAATATGCTTACTTCCAGTATGCTTACTTCCAATATGGAACTTTCGAAATGACGTAATCATCCCAGAATTCTCGATGGGCGTGCACAGAAACCTCTAGAAACAGCGGTGTTCAGGGCATGCAAAAGTACTCTGGCATCAATGGCTCAACTAACGTCGAGCTCATTGCGGCGAGAGGTTAAAATCCCACGATGTACCGAACAGTTTTAACTCCTGCGGAGACGTTCCGAATTATGGCGAACCTATGCTCATGCGGTTGTGAGGATAGACAAGAGAACCTTAGCTCTTGTAAAACCAAGTGGTTTATTCCCCAAACCACAAACAAATCAAAAGAACAAGGAAATTGTGGAATCGCGACGGAGGAGACGACGACGGCAGGTTGGGAGGGAAGGAAGGGAATGCAATTGATAAAGAATTAGTTACATAGAGTGAGGTAAAATGAATCTAAAGAAACTAAGGTGCCTCACTCCGGACTCATTCACAGACGGGAAAGGGACAAAACTGAGGGACTCAGCTCGGGGTGGTAGTGGGTGGAAGGATGGGCATGGGGGCAACCATGAGCATGCGATGAGGTTATGGGCAGGATGATGGGCAAGATGATGAGACGGCCAGGACAACAAACAGACACAGGGCGACAAAAACAGGCAGAGACAGGCAGGTAGGAAGACCTCCTCTCATCCATACATACATGGGGAGCATGCGCCACAGTGCGTCGCTGCGTCTACTTTCCACCAGTACTCCAGGGGTCTCCGTCTGGCCATTCCCATCTCTTAGGGATAGGACAGTCCTGGCACCCACCCGAAGGGACCACTTCAGGTTAACCAGAGGAGACCGCCATCTGGTGGACAACACCTCAGCACCACCTCGACACCACACTACAGTGTGTTTTGCGGAGTGAAGTGTTTTGTGGTGACCAGAGTGCAGATCCTGCCACCAACCTCCTAGAGAAGGTAACCAACTGCAGGAGGATGTCCGCAGACACAGTTGGCACCAGACATGGATGGCGTTGGCTCACGAGGAGCTCCTTCGCCCTTTGTCAGGTTTTTGTATTTAATCTTACTGGGTGTCCATGTCCATACACCCTCCACACCAGGGGGACCTGGTGTGGAGCACACTCCCTGACACTCTGGGCTCAATACACAACACAAACACCAGAGCACAACATAACCACCTCCAAACCACCTGTGGGAACTTATCACAACCACCCCTTGTTTATCACTTCATGAAAGTAGCCTGGTGTTGGCTCAGTGGTTAGGGTGGTGGCTTGGGATCCTAGGGTCCTGAGTTCAAGCCCCGTCGGCTGCTGAATTAATACACCAGGGGGTTGACTCAGCCTGTCATCCTTCCGAGGTCGGCAAAATGAGTACCAGTTCCAGTGTGTGTACTGGTCGAGGGGCACTGCATCAGCGACACAGTTGTGCTTCAAGAAATGATAGCTACCCCGGCAGCTAAGCTGCCATACGACCACCACCACTTCATGAAAGCTGGAAGAGAGGTGAGAGAGGAAGGAGGGTGGAGGAGTGAGGACATACAAAGAAATGGGGGGAAAGGTTGGATGGATGGATGGATAGAAAGTGGATTCACAGCAAGTTTCCCAGTTGTTCATGAACACACGATACTCCAATCTCATAGAGTGAACACAAGGTGTAAGGAATGAAGGACGAATGACTGAATAAGTTCCTACCTGCTGTTCCTTCATCTGCCGTTACATTCTCTGTGTCATCTGCAATGAGCATGGGTTTTGGAAACAACTCTCGCCTAATAACCTCTAAAGTACTCCACCAGGGTGTGCATCTGCAAGCATCTCCGGGTGGTGCTTAGCATGACCGCTCCGATGTGAAGGTTACATTTTAAACTTTTGTCAGATTTAACGAAGACAATGGAACACACATTTTTTTTTTATGTACTTCATTTACATTATCACATAACATTGTCTTGAATGTCAATTGATAATTTTATTTTTGAAAAGCAACAGCTGTGATTAAAAAAATAAGAAGTCATTTACACCACCATCTACTGGATCGACGTGGCTTACAAACACCATTTTGGTCCATCCATCTGTTCCAAGCTGTCATCACTAAGAAATCTCATCAACCATTTTGTCGTCGCAGTCACTCCTGACCCAAGACCACAAAATGTGGAAATTGTGGGGGCGATGCCAACAGTCAATCAAAGAGCTGCCCAACTCGTGATAAGAAGTTCCAGAAGTGCCGAACCATGGGTCACTTCACTCATGTGTGTCTAAAATCGAAAGTTGGCAAGCCTGCATGGAAGGCTAGACAGCGCACTGACTACAATAAACCCCCAGCTGTATGGCGGATTGTCTTGATCGCTGATGTGTTCCACACATTGCAGAGGAAGCAACATTCACCACGGAGTCACATAGACATTGACGACTTAGAGGGTGGTTATACTGGTACCCTGGAAGCACTCCCAGACACTGGGGCTGAGGCAACTCTCATCGGTCCTGCACACCTGCAGCAACTTGGCATGTATCCAGATAACTTGGATGATGGTGATGATCTACGAGTGGTGAATGCTGGATGGTGCTTCAATGAAGTGCATGGGTACTCTTCATGTTTTCATCCATCATGGGGATAAAGCTGTTTGTGAAACTGTGTACCGTATGTGTGCGATGGAGTCCGAATACCCCGTCTGTCTGGCATTCTATTTGTTGAACGACTTGGTGTGGTGCAACTGTGGTGGACCATTCGATGAAGCGGGTTATATGAAAATGCAGCCTGTATAACAATGCACAGTCAGCCGATCCGATGATGACTCGCACACCATGTCACCAACAAACACCATCACGTGGGATTTCAGCGACGAACCTACTCAGCGAGGAAGGACGATAGCATCTGACCTATGAAGGGTGGTGCTATACGTATCAACCTGAAGGATGACGCAGTACCTTTCCAGCTGTGGAAGGTATGCCCACTCCATGACACTGGATCAGGTTAAGTCAGAACTCAATGACCTGGTGAACAAGAGTATCATTTTTCCGATGGGAAGCGAACCTTCGGATTGGTGCCACCCACTTGTGGTTACTCCGAAACCGAACGGTCGCATTCACCTGTGCGTGGGTTTCCGTATGTTGAACCACCATGTTAAGTGCCCTGTATACCCCCTCGTTACACCTGCTGAGGCAGTCTCCCACGTGAAGAATGCTCGTTTCTCTACTGCGTATGATGCGACAAAGGGATACTGGCAAATTGCTCTAGACGAGGCCAGCCAATCCCTCACCGTGTCCATGACACTGTGTGGTCGGTTCAAATACTTACGAGCTCCAATGGGCCTCAATACGAGTGGGGATAAATATTGTTACAGAAATGGTAGCGAATGGGACCATCGCCTCAAGTCCTACTTTGGGGTATGTGATCAGCTATCAATAGACGAGGACATTGTACTCAATGGTCAGTGCATTGTCATACCTCAGGCAGCTCGTACGGAGGTATTGAATCGACGACACGGCTCGCATCAGGGGATGGAACGTACGAAACACCAAATATCAACAACGCCATTGCCAACGTGACT
Organism: Eptatretus atami; assembly: GCA_035128595.1. Lineage (NCBI taxonomy): Eukaryota > Metazoa > Chordata > Myxini > Myxiniformes > Myxinidae > Eptatretus > Eptatretus atami. The sequence goes on from CM068956.1 coordinate 68,348,121, forward strand.
CGCCCATGTCCTGTGCGTCAGAAGCGAATGGCCAGCCTTCAGAAGGAACCGCGAGTGAGCGATTCACTACCACAGCAGCTATTCGAGGATGTGTCTGCCGATTTGTTTTCGACAAGAGAATCGTATCTGGTTGACGTCGACCTACTCTCTGAGTGGCCATGCATCGATCTATTCTCACGGGACCCCACATCATGCAACCTCATCCGAGCTCTACGGTCGTTCTTTGCGGACCTGGGTGTCCCAGTTCGTCTTCGAACTGATGGCGGCCCACAGTTTGCATGACTTCTCCACACCACACTTTCCACACTCGAATGGAAATGCAGAAGCAGCAAAGCCATGAAGACACCGGTCGCTAAGACTACGTACAACGGTCATCTCGACGACGACGCATTTTGCCCTGGATTGCTTGAATGGCGGAACACGCCACGCACATCTGGACGTTCACCGGCTCAGATTCTCTGAGCATCCAACATGAACTGCTGTTCCTGGTCATCAACGCGTTTTCTCACCACAGTGGAAGTTGGCTGTGGCCGAGTGGGCCACTGAGGTGTGGGTAAAAAAATATCTCGCATTACAACCAATCATCCAAACGTCTCATGCCTCTTCGTGTCGGGATAAGATCCACAGACAAAGTGTTGGGACAAAACCGATGTGCTCATCGGTCATTGGTGTTGGACATCACCGGGACTATCACGTTAAACTGCCATCGGGCAGAGTCGATTGGAGGAACCGGTGTTTCCTTCATCCGTACATCCCTCGATGCTCCAAGATGGACGGTGAGATCCACAAGCCATCTTC
>CM068956.1:68393599-68412359 GCA_035128595.1 Eptatretus atami
GAAATATTGGACATGTGCCCAGAAGAATGATCTGGGGGTGTTCATCGATATGAGAGGGGGGGTGGTGAGAGGATGTGGGGGGGGGGGGCGATAAGCAGACAGCACAGTGCCAGGTATCGATAAGTAAAGCAAAGATGGTTTTCAGTCGTATTAGAAATCAGAAGAGGTTGTGTTAACTGTTACACTGCATGGAGTTTTGTAAAACCTCATCTCAAATATTGTGTTCAGTTTTGCACCACATCTGAGGAAGGACAGAGCTACCATGGAGAAGGTTCATTGTCTAGGGACTGGAATGATTACAGGACTGTGCGTATGTATGTACGTTCGTACGTATTTGCGTGTGCAGCAGATTTTCGTGACGCCAAGAACTTGTCAACTGCTGAAGGGATTTTAACCAAACTTGTACAAGTATGTACTGTACTATGATGAACTGATTCAATTTTTGGGTTCAGTTTGTCAAAGGTTTGTAGCCCTTTGCAAATCATTTTTCAGATCATAACTCGAGTTTGAAGCATATTGTGTGTTTTTCTCCTCACTTATCTCTCTTTTCTCTCTTGCACTTTCCCTCATGTGACTTTTAATTTTTCATATGACTTGAATTCAGATCATACGGAACATTGGGTAACATCTAACGTGGGCAAAGGCATAGCATTGCTGCATTTGCATCAAATTCTATTTTATAGTTTGTTAATAGTTCACTTTTTTCTTTGATTCAAAATAACCATGGTCTCATCCTTACAGGTAAAATGAAATCGTTCTTCTCAAAAGGTTCCTCGGACTCTGCCTGGTTTAGTGAGCTGGGCGAGATTCCTGCAGAACTGGTGCAGGGTGTCACCACTGGAGTCATACATCCCGTGTCTGCCTTGCACCATCTTGGACAGCGCTTTGGTCTTGAGATATCTTTCATTGAGGTTGAAAATGAAGGTAATGAAAGTGGGATAAGTGGTTACAGGGCCATTGTAGTGCTTGTAATGATTTGACGTGGTGTTGTTACCTTTATGGATGTGTATTGTGTGACTGAAAATTCATGGTTTTAGGCCCTTGGTTAAACGTGACAGCGGACCCCTTTTGAATTCCCAAAAAACTTAAACCACCATTGGCTGACTATCATCGCGGCATGGAGGTGTATGATTCGTAGTGATAACATAATCACAAAAGCAGGATAAACCATGGATGTCCCATTAATGGTTTTCTAACATTTGGCGTGTCGCAGTGTTCGTCATTTTTTTTTTTGGATACATTGACGAGGCTCGTATGAGAGCTAACACACAACGCAGAGCCGGGGGGGGGGGGTGGCATGAGACAAGAGGGGTGGGAGTGGGAAGGACAAAACAGTGGGAACAGAGACAAAAGATTGGAAGACATGTTCCACGTGTTGGCCCAGTTGTGATTTTACCCAGATCTGCAGAGAGCGGAAAGCAGCTGCTTGCCGGTCTGAGGGATGACAGATGGTACGAGAGAGGGTGGAGTCATCAGCAAAGAGAAAGAGAGATTTTCCAGAGTCGGAGAGATCATTGATGAAAACCAGAAAAGAACAGGGCCCAGAACACTACCTTGAGGAACTCCAGCCTGGACAGGAAGAGGGGATGAGATGACTTCTGGGCCACATGTTGGCTGCGACAGGAGGGAAGTCTGCGAGCCATGAGTGGAGATGGCCTTGGATATCATCGGAAGAGAGTTTGTGAGCAGGGCAGGGTGCCAGACCGTATCGAAGGCACGTGATATGTCTAGGGATATGGCTCTGATTCATGACTGGCATCGAGTACCTCCGTCCATTGTTGGGAGAGCAGCACCACCACCACCAGAAGCAGCATATCCAGGTAGAGTGACCTGGTCTGAAACCAAATTGATGATCGGAATCAAGCCGTTGGAGAGAGGAAGGATTTTGATCTCTGAAGCGATGATGGATTTCATCACCTTACTGATGATTGGGAGAAGGCTGATGGTCTGTCACTGTAGGGATCTGTTTTTGCACCTTTTTTATGCAGGGCGGTAATGTTTGCTGATTTCCAAGCAGATGGCAGATGAGTGAAGGGTGAAAAGACAGAGAGAGGGTGAGCAAGAGCAGATTTTCAGGTTTTTAGGACACGTGGGCTGATGCCGTCTGGACTGGTTGCCGAATCAGAGTTGAGGTTTCACAGCAAGCTCTCCACTTTGTCTGAAGAAAAGGACACCGAGTCCAGGGACAGTTGGGTGCGACTGTGTAAGGTGGCTACAGAAAGTGATGGGTTTCGGACATGACATTTCGATGCAAGCACCAAGTTTAGGCATTCAGCCTTTTCACGTGCGGTATCAGCAGTGTGGCCATTTGAGGTAAGGGAGGGATGGAGGGGAGCATACACCAGAAACAGATTGATTTGACGCCACCTGGATTTGGAAGAGGAGCCAGGTTTGAAAGTTCAGACTTGAGATGAGAAAGAAATTGTTTTCTGGCTCTCCTTATGGCAGAAACACACTTGTTCCGAGCTTTATGGAAGGAACTGAGATTACCCTCAGGTGGGTTTGCTTTCCATGAGGCAAAGGCAAGTTGTTTCAGGACAACTGCCTCACCACAAACTTCAGTGAACCATGCGTGGGAGGAAGGTAGGACAACTGCCTCACCACAAACTTCAGTGAACCAAGGGTGGAGGAAGGGTAGGACAACTGAAGACAAGAGGGATAAATCTGTGTATGAGAGAGAGAGCAAGTTTCTTTGAAAGATTCTCAGGACGAGTTGATGTTGGAGAAAGTAGCGATGGGAGACCAGTCTAGAAGTTGATGGCTGCTTGGAGACCCTCTCAGTCAGCCTGAATGAAATGCCAGAATCGACAGTGCTGAGGTGGTTCTCTTATAACAGCTAGAGAGATGTCCACTTTGACAAGCATGTGTGTCAGAGAAACAGATTGAGCGGTGAAGAACAGCAGATATTTCAGGGAAATTTGTCAAAATCAGATCCAGAAGAGATAAAGTACTGTTGGTTGAGATCCGGGTCGGGAAGTTGACCGATTGAGTCAGTCCCAATGAGTCGCAAAAAGTCTTTTGTTGAAGTGCCATGGCAGGTGAGAGAGGTCCCCACACCCAGCCAACTGCGTGATGACAATTGAAGTCACCACTTATGAGGAGAAGAGAGTTGGATGAGAGGAAAGAAGTTGGTCCATGTTTTCGGACAGTGAGGTGTAAATGGAGTCATCACTGTTTGGTGACGGTACAGTACACTATAAACATGAGGTGGGAGTGGAGGGGGAATCCATAGCCAGAGGTATTCCTGGGATGTGGGGGAGTGAGGGCAGTGCATGGAGAGTGAGGAATAGAGTCTTTGATGAAGAGAGCAACTCCTCCACCAGGACGAGGTTCAGGTCTGTCATTCTGGAGGAGGAGTATCCAGGGAGAGATACTTGGGAGTAATTTGGCGGTGCGGGAGGCTCATGTTGCTTTTCTCACGCAGGTTCTGCGATGACCCCGAGAGTAGGTTGGTTTTCTAACCGCTCCAGAGCATGTATGACAAAGTCAATGTTGCATTATGCCGACGTGCCAGACTACTTGCTCATCTTGGGCCATTGTCAACTGACATCACATGACACCCGTTTTCCTTGTCCATACGGTGACCCTCAAACGTGTAACGAGTGATCATAGAAGCATATGACGTAAATTCCATTCACTTTCTCTGAAATTTCACAAGACTCTAGTAAAATTACCTTTTTCACAGTAAAGCTGTGATCCCTGTCTATATAAGGATGGATATGGATTGAAACGTGAATTGTGGCACAAATGTGTTTGAGAACTGTCAAGGTATATGAGCAAAGAACCTATGTGACGATTCATAGAATATACTTTGTAAATTTTGGGGAAAAGTTCATTTTCTTTTGTCGTGTACATGTACACGGCGGTGTGCGTACATGAACGTTTTTGGGTCCGTTTCAAATTCCATGCACATGAGTTGAAATCTAAATTTTTACTCGGTGCAAAAGTAACATAAAGATCTCCATTGAATTTCTGTTGGACTTCCACTTCCTTCCACTGTGCAGCTCGTCCGAGTACAATCTCGGAGTTTCAAATGTACACTGTTGCGATGTTCTTTGCATTTGAAACCTCACAGACGTTGTCCAAGGCATCTGTTTCACCATGGAGGCGCAGGCTAATAAACGTTCTCTCGCCATCGGGATTGGTAAGAACAAGAAAGAAGCACGGATGGCTGCCGCTCGCTTGGCAATTATTGGAGGGCAAGACAACGGTAAGATGATGAGCCGGCTGTTCATCATCACCGGATGTAATGTGTCATTGTATGTAGTGAAACTATTGTCATTATTCTTCAAGCAATGATAAGGCATTTTGTGTACAAGTTGCCACTTCAACATGGACTATCCTGTCTGCCACCTTCACAATTGTTTTTTTTTAGTAACGTTAATTACCATCATGCAAGCGAGATAAGGTTTGACATCTCGAGCTCTTCAGTCATGATGTGTAAGCCAACGCCTTGCTTTTGAGCCATTGGGCCTCCCCCAGTCTGTCACTTCTCTGGCACATCTTGGTGAATGGATGTAGCTGTATGCTCGCTTAGAAATGTCTTAACTTATGCTATAGCCTATCTTATTTTCTGTGTTTATTTGGTCTGTGGACATTGTTTTGTACTTAAGCAAATGTAATGAATTTTTCTTTGTACAGGATGAAGTGGGAGGATGGGGGAGTAATATTTAGCAGCTGAGGACTGCTTTCAGGCAGAGCAATCAATACATTGCACTGCATGCCATGTTCCCCTGCACAATATTTATCCATTACCATCCAATACGCTGCTGTTTCAGACTCGTTTTTTGCAAAATGGCGATTTATATGAAAAAGGTCAATGACTAGACCTATTTTTATCCCCGCCCGTGGCGGAAGGGGGATATTGTTGTCACCCAGGTCGTCCATCCGTCCGTCCGGGTGTCAACATTTATAGCTGTGAGTGCGATAACTCATAAACTGTTCGCCATATCGATTTGAAATTTTGGTCACACATGTACCACCTGAAAAGGAAGAACCCTATTGATTTTGGGCGTGGCCGGATCCAAGATGGCCGACTGGGGCGGCCATCTTGAAAAAAAGTTTTTGTAATAAATGGAAAACCGCTTATCTGATTTCAATTATTTTTGGTTACTACGTTCTCACCCCTGGGGAACTTTTTCGAGATGATGACAAATGGTGTCTTGTTTCCAATTCACCTCCCTCATTATCTGGAATATGTATGACCTTTTTCATTCAATGGCGGGGATTCCCCATCTCTGATGGTATAGTTTTGAGGGATGCCGTCAGAGCTTTGAGGTCCACAACCTTAATGCGGATGGAGGACAGGTTCTTCAAGATACAGCACTCCTTTTTAGCACTGCCTCATTATACAACAGGGTTTATTATTTATGAGCAAATACACCCGTCACTTTTGCTGACTGTAATACTAAAGGAGGGGGGGGGAGAAAAAGAGGGGGGAGAGCAGAGAGGGTGGGGAGAGAGTGGGAGGGATGAAGTTTTGGAGGGGAAAGGAGAGGGAGGGAAGAGGGGTTGGAGAAAAGGAAGACAGTATGAGGTGAGATGAAGGGAAGGCAGACGTGCGGTGGAGCGTTAATTACGATTCATACTGTCTCATCAAAATTATTCTGCATGGAAACACAATAATGTCTGAAATCCTTTCTACCAGTCATACAGTAAACACGGTCTGGAGACAAACTCCGTCCAGACATAAATACCGCGCGGACCACCGGAGACGAGCACCTCCGAAGCGGTCACATAACGTGTGAAAACGGATCCCCTTAACTACAACCCAGGTTTTTCAATTATAAACTTTTACTGTTTATTTATTCAACTGGATTAACAATAACAACCTGCATCGAATACAATATTACTGTTTCTTCCTGAGGCACTCTGGGTACCAGCATACCACAACAATGACACCGGCTTTCTCACTGCACTCAGCGGGCATTTCCGAAGGAGGAATTTCCTCCTCATGGATGTCAACCTATGGGGATTGCACGTGCTCTTATCCTTTTTAAATACTGAATGTCAAGCAAGGAATCAACAAGTACCTTTTTTTAAGTCTTTGGTATGACTCGTTCGGGGTTTGAACTACCGACCTCCCAGTCTCAGAGCGAACTCTCTCACCATTACACCACCGAGCCTGGTTAAATGTTAATGTAATGTGTGCGCACACGCGTGTTGTTTACTTATTCTTGTCATTTCTTTTTTGTTTGCTTGTGGCATGGCAGCTGACATGTTTGATGTACAAATGAAATAAACCATTTAACATGGTGTCAGTAAATGGTACAGTTGGCTTAATTACCTCAGTCTATGAATACCTGTTTCACAAGGCTTTAAGCTACCTGCAGCTCACCTAAGCATCTTGTTTCCCCTCAGCCGCTTCACCCAGTTCCGTCTGCCCAAAGCCCTCGCATTCGCCAATGCAGTTTGTGGAAGCTGATAAATACAGCACAGGAGGTTTTGCCCCCAGTGCAAGGCGTAAGCCCAACCTCCCTCAGCAACGGAAATTGATGCGTGCAGAAGTGATCACCAACAACTCGTTGGAGCACCTGGTGTCATTGGTGGAAAAGTTGCCTCATGGACGCATCGATATGATGAATGTTGCGGCGTTCCTCGTCAAGAAACGTTTGTTTCGCACAGCAGTAGGGATAATAACCAAGTGCAGCATCAAATATTTGTTGGGAGGGAAATTTCTTACATGTCATATCGGAGTTTCGGGTGGGGGAACTGTTTCTACAGATTACTTGTGAGGGTTATATTCTCAATGGAGAATGTCATTTTAATCGTTTTAAACACAATCCTCCACTTTTTTTTCAAAATGAAACACTTACATTATGGAGGGGGAAAAAAGATAAATCTGTGACTAATAATTTCTTGTCCCACCGTTCGTCACATGTCCCGTTAATATCCGTCACACTTGGTCTCCATCGTTCTTGATACGACACCTATAGAGGCTTAAACTGAACCAACCAGGGCTGATAGTTGTTGGGAGTATCCTTGTGCGTAAATTGAATGGGATTTTGGAAACCCAAATTGGAATTCCCCTGGAGGATCTACAACAGTCCCAAATCCGTTGCAACAATCGATTACATGTAAAGTCGTGCCAAAAATATTGGCACCTTGCACTTTTTTCAAATAATGCACTATTTCTTCCAGAAAATTTTTGAAATTTAAAATATCTTTTGGTGTCACCTGATTTATTTCTTTGGTTTGCAGTGAAAGCAACCAATGTGTGGCCCTAAATGGAGTTCTCTCATTCCTCTTCCTGTCCACGCTGGAGTTACTCAAGGCAATGTTCTGGGCCCTGTTCTTTTTCTGGTTTTCATCAATGATCTCTCTGACCTTGTGGAAAATCCTGTTTATCTCTTGCTGATGACCACCCTCTGTCGTACATCTGTCATCCCTCAGACCGGCAGCCACAGCTTTTCACTCTCTGCAGATCTGGATAAAATCACCAAACTGGTCCAACACGTGAACATGTCTTTTCAATCCTGACAAATCTCCACACTCTCACTGTGTTCTCCCGAAAGGACCGTTTGGACCCCCCCCCCATCTACTATCAACAAGCTTCTGGGTCTCACTATCTGCATGATCTTTCCTGGGAGCCACATTCCAACTGGCCTCCAAAGACTGGGAATCCTCCATCGTGCAAAGCCCTTTCTCTGCCCACCTGAGTTCCTGACCACATACAAAGCTTTTGTCCGCAGCCTGATGGAGTACTGCTCTCCCTCTGGGCTGGCACTCCTGCTCCCACCTGTCTCAGCTTCACGTGTGGAAACCAAGGCATTTCGGATCATTGGCATTCCCGCGATGAGGCTGAGTTTTGGGCCTCTCTCACTCTCACCCCAGGCAGGTCGTGGTCTTTCTGTCTTCTCCCGTCTCTTCTCCGGTCTCGTTCCCCCCCCCTGCCCCCTGCTCTGTATGCGATTATTCCTCCCCCCCCCCCCCCCCCCCCACCCATATTTCCACAGTGCGCTCAAGGTCCGCCAGCACCCCCTACTGGTAAAATACCAAAATCACGAATCATTGCTCACTTCACTCTTTCATTCCTCTTTTTTTCCTGCTTTTGGAATAAACTCCCACTCCCACACTCTCAATTCCATTCTTCCCTCAGGCCTTCAAAACAAGCTGTCACCACCTCTCATCTTCCCCATCAAAACCTCGATCTTTTCTACCCCGTTAATCCAACCCAAACCCACCTTCAAATTCCTGCTTTCCTTCCTGAAAGCCCTTGTAGTGTCCATCTTGTATGCCCCGTGTTCCCTGCCCCATCCCTCTCTCTTCTACAGACTCCTAATGTCTTTGTTCCCCATTGTTTGTCCTTCCTCTCCGCCCCTCTTCTCTCATGACCCATTGCTGTGCGTTGTGTGTTCGTTCTCATACGAGCCTCACAATGTATACAAAATAATAACAAGCTGAAAAAATTACGAAATCATAGCTTATGCCACACAGAAATCCTAAAATATACCAGACAATATTATTGGCACCTCTTCGAAGTTGTTAGACATAACTAAATTTCAAGCAGGTGATGTCTCCTTACTTTGGAATTGAACTCACTTGTGGTGAGTTACAGGTGCCTGCATATAACAATCACTCATCAACCAGTTTGAATTGAGAAAAGGAGTCATTCTCTCTGTTTTGTGTCACTGTATGTACCGCAATGAGAAAGCACCTCGATCAACTGCCAAACAGATTCAAGCTGACTTCAGACACGAGGTATGACGGTTTCAACCGCACCATCCGTCGCCAACTCGATGGAAGTGGTTCTATGTGGGAAACCCCAGAAACCCCACTGCTGAGAGAGACACACACACGCACACGAAAGCCTGACTGGAGTTTGCCAAAACAAACCTGAACAAGCCGAAATCCTTCTGGGAGAATGTCCTGTGGCAAGATGAGACCAAATTAGAGCTTTTTGGTAAAGACATACATCTCTATGTTTACAGTAAACAAAATGAAGCCTTCAAAGAAAAGAACACCTTCCCTTCAGTCAACATGGAGGGGTTCAGTGATGTTTTGGAGTTGCTGGGCTGCCTTTGGCACTGGGTGCCTTGAATGTGTGCATGGCATCATGAAATCATGAGATTACCAAGGCATTTGGAACGCAATGTTCACCCAGTGTCAGAAAGCTGGTCTCCGTCGAAGGTCATGGGTCTTGTAGCAGGGACAATGACCCCAAACACACTTCAAAAAGCACCAGGAATGGTTCAAGCCAAACGCTGGACTGTTCTGAAGTGGCCAGCATGGTTCAGATCTAAATCCCATTGAACACCTGTGGGAGATCATCGGTCTCTCTGCCCTTGCATCATGTAATCCCTATTTTCATTATTCTTACCCATCTCTAGCACCTTACATTTATGTAAAACTACATCTGCCAATCTTTAGTCCAATCGACGAAAATATCAAGACTTTTCTGAATCTTCTGACTTTTCCCTTCCTGGAATTCTATTTTCTTACCTGTCCTTACTCATCACATTTAAATCATCAATTCCTTCCTCAATACCTTCCCCACCCTCCACTGATCAAATAAATCCTGAATTCCTTCCTCAGTTACCACTGCAAACCTTGCTGCACCCTTTCCATTTAACATACGACCATCATTGTGGAAACACTCCCTTTGCCCCTGAAATGATTCCTACTGCTTCTTAAATGTAAAACCTTCCTCCCTACACCATTCTCTCAGCCATTGGTTGACATCTATTGCTCTGCTCATAATTTCTATATCGTTTCCTCATCTTGGGAGAATCCCAGAAAACATGATCAAAAAAACCCTTTGCTTTCAGCCGCTTACCCAATATCCTGTATTTTTCAAAACCTCTGAGGAACCTTTCCCAACATCATTTGCTCCAAGGTGTACCACAACCAACTTCTTCCTGCCATGACCCGATACAATCTATCTATATATTACTAAAACTCTCATCTTTGATGTATGTATGTATGTATGTTCCCGAAATACAGCCAAAACGGTACACGATAGTGCAAAAATTTTCGGGCCACCTTACTCACCATTCTCCTGCGGTGTGCAGTATCAAGTTTCGTTTAAATCGGGCAACGAAAAAAATTATTAAAAAATGAATTCCTGATTCAGTCAAGTACTCTTCGGGAGAATTTGATCAATGCAAACAACCTCAGCGGTATAGTTCGCTGGAGCTATCTTTTTTTTCTTCTTGAAATGCTTTATTAAAAAATCTCAAACATTTAGTATCGACAAAGAACGATTTATTTTTAAGCATAAAATAAACATCGCCATTTTGATCGAATACTTCCGTGTTCATAAATAAAACAAGAAGCGAATACTTCGATATCGCGCGGCTGGGGGCAGTAAAAGGTTAAGAATGATGAAACAATTTTGCAGTTATAAAATTTAAATGAAGACACGGTGAATTAGCATGCATGATGCGGAGTTGTGACGTTGGACAAATTTATATTTATAGCCCTCAGATCAAAGGGACGTATGCGGCCATAAGTGTGACAGAAGACGTGACAGAAGACACAGGACAGAATAGCCAATTATATAACAGCACGATGTCGCCGCGCTATAAAAATTGTGTTGAGAAGATTACGCAATGGGAACCCAACGGGTTCACGGGTCGTCTTGTATCATTTACCCTTGAATTCAATGTCCCTAACTCCTGCGCTTTCAAAACTGCACAGCATTCCATCTCGACGATCCTTCAGAATGAAGAATTTACAGATGTAATTCTCATCATCCACAAAAACTGTTTCCCATACCTCACTTCAACTAACTTCTATTGCTACACCTCCTCCCGCTGCACCGTCGCCACCACCGGCTGCACCGTCACCACCACCGGCTGCACCGTCACCACCACCTGCCCCCGCCGGCTGCACCGTCGCCACCACTTGCTGCACCGTCGCCCCTGGTTGCTGCAACATCGCCCCTGGTTGCTGCAACATCGCCCCCGCCTGCTGCACCGTCGCCCATGCCTGCCCCCACGGCTGCACTGTCGCCCCCGCCGGCTGCACAGTCGCCCCTGCCGGCTGCACCCTCACCACCGCCTGCACCCTCACCACCACCGCCTGCCCCCGCTGCACCTGCCCCGCCACCACCACCTGCCCCCACCACCACCTGCCCGCCACCACCACTGCCCCACCACCACCGCCTGCCCCCGCTGCCACGCCACCACCCACCTGCCCCGTCACCACCGCCTGCCCGCTGCCCCGCTCCCACCGCTGCCCCCGCGCCCTCCATCACCGCCTGCCCCCGCTGTACCTCCACCACCACCGCCCGGTGACGTACAAATATGCAAAACAACACAAAAGTATGACTTTCGAGGAACGCTGTACCGGTATCTCCATCGCAGATCACTGACTCGGCAAAGGGTTTCTAAAGCATACCCGATTCCTAAAATAATAACCAATTGGTAATCTATCTATAATTCCAGCAATCTCTGTGTGTGTGTCTGTGTGTGTGTGTGACCGCTGTTTCTCGACACGACAACCGCTGGCCCGATCTAATTGAAACTTGCCAGATATATTACTGGGGCACTGAGGATGTGCCTTTTCAAGTTTGATATTAATCGGACAAGTTTCTCCAAAGTATGGCCATTTATTTACCAAACCAATGACAAACACGTTGTTGCGTGGCGTGGCCGATGGGGAAGGGAAGCACAGCCGCATTCCCCATTACAGGTTAAACGTACGGGCTTCCGAGAGTGTGACTTCGTGTATTCCTAATAATTTCTCGATTTCTTATGCGCATTTATAGATAAACACAATGGCCCAAGTTATGATCGTTTCATATAGAAGGTGTATAAATTTGGGTAACATCAGAGTGCTGGTATGCTACGAACCAGGAAGTAATTTTTTTTCTCTCTTCTCTTCCTTTTTGTTTTTCCTTGACGCACATTGCGAAAAGGTAAAATACGTTGGCGCTAATTGAATAATTGGGTATTAAAACTAAATTGCGATAATCGTAACTGCGAATAATATCGAACTTCCGGGTCACGCACGTACGGGCAACGCGAGAGCGAGAAACGGCCTGTGTGGTTTATTATTTATTTTAAATTTTTTTTTTTTAACGGGCACGTACTAGTTGCTTTAAAAGGAGCCACGGGGCAAAGAAAAACGCGATTGCTTGTCCGGGTGCTCGGATGCTGAGGGTTAAAAGTTTAAAACCACTGTGTACTTACTTCCTGTTACGTCTTGACGTCAAACGTTTCCACTGTTCCTGTTGCATGTTTAGCCGAGAGCTGCGCGCACCAGTCAACTTTTTAAACCATGTCCGTATTTAAGGTTGTAAACACCTTTCTTTCATTCGTCGTGATATACCGGGTTGTTTTGTTTTGTCATATCGAATATACATACCGGTATTATCGATATATAAACCAGTGTATCAATACATCACAATGTTTTAGTCAAACGTTAACGGATGTACGTACGGATGTACGTACGGAAGGACAACGGGACACACTCGATGAGCTCATTTTCGGAGGAATAACCTAAAAATAGAACGAACTGTCGAAGTTTACAAATGGCGCCCATGGGTTCACGTGACCAGAAATCCCTGGATGTGTAACGTCGATCCTCCTCGAATATCGGGACTTATAACCTCCTGAATATCGGGATTATAACCTCCTCCTCGAATATCGGGACTATAACCTCCTCCTCGAATATCGGACTATAACCTCCTCCTCGAATATCGGGACTATAACCTCCTCCTCCGAATATCGGGACTATAATCCGCCTCGAATATCGGGACTATAACCTCCTCCTCGAATATCGGGACTATAACCTCCGCCCTCGAATATCGGACTATAACCTCTCCCTCGAATATCGGGACTATAACTCCTCCTCGAATATCGGGACTATACCTCCTCTCTCGAATATCGGGACTATAACTCCTCCTCGAATATCGGGACTAAAACCTCCTCCTCGAATCTCGGACTATAACCTCTCCCGAATATCGGACTATACCTCTCGAATATGGGACTATAACCTCCTCCTCGAATATCGGGACTATAACCTCCCCGACAAGGCACACATTTACCGTTTGAACGTTTCCCCTTTCTCCAACGCACATCGCCCACTCATTCACCGGACCCGACGATCCCAAATCACTTCACAATACCCTCGAGGTTTTCCCCTTCTAAAATCCAACCTGACACCACTGATCCCAAACTCCGGGATAAAATGAATCCGCAAATAAATTAATTTCGATACATCAAGTTAAAGCCAAAATATTCGTCTGTAACGCCAATGATGTGACGAGTAAACGGTCGCGTCCATTTCGCACGAATACTTTCGCCATCTTGAAATTAACGTTTGTCTACTTAATCGTCAGGTAGATCCGGTACAAGTCGCTTTTTCGTGCTCAGTATAAATACACATACACACAGATTAGTGTTTCTTACCAAATTAACTCCAAAAATGTCCCGGGCCTTCTTCACACATACCTTTACATTTATATGATTGTTCCCGACTAGTCTAAGGCTCGGGCCTTCCGAATGAAGTCCGTTACAGGTGAGACGTGCAAAGCGAAAATTCTCCGGTTTCTCACACGCACAATCACAATGTGTGTGTATACAAGGATTAAACAACAATTTATGAGAAAATGACCCCCACTAATACAATTATTTTTTGTAACCAACCTTACACAGCACCTCTTCGTCTTCGTCTTCGTCTGACTCTTCGGCTTCTTCTTCTTCGGTAAAGTGCTTAGGATTCTTCTTCTTCTTCTGCGGATAGATCTTAAGGATTCTTCTGCGTATAGTTCCTAGGCTTCTTCTTCTTCGTATAGTTCTTAGGCTCTTCTCTTCTCTTCTTTCTTCTTCTTCTTCTTCGTATAGTTCTTTGGCTTCTTCTTCGTCCAGCTCTTAGGATTCTTCTTCTTCTTCTTCACATAAGCTTCTTCTTCTTCGTATAGTTTTAGGCTTCTTCTTCTTATTATCTTCTTCTTCTTCGTTTTGGCTTCTTTTTTTGTGTTTACTGGCGTGATCAGAGCCACGCACGTAAACTCATCGGCTACAGCCAAGTAACAAAAATAAAATAAAAAATGCCAGGGACTTATTCTGTTCGTCCGTTTCTTGATTATGAATTTTCAGACCGATTTGCAGGGTTGAGGATGCTCCTGTGTCTCATTGACAAAGCGTATCTGCTCCCCGACCAGGCGATCCCCCCAGCTTTCGGACATAGTGGAAAACACGCGATCTGGGTTCTCTGTAGTACTGAGGGCATTGAGTGAGATGTGCTCTCAGGTCTTTCAGGAACCTGACGCTGCTTGCAGAACCCTGTCGGGTGACGCCCTATCCTTTGTAATCGCGTTTTAGAGCGCAGTGTCTAAGTCTTAGCCTGTAGGTCCAGGGCCGGATTTAGGCAAGGGCAAGCTGGCAGTTGTCCAGGGGCCTCCACAACCAGGGGGGCCTCCACATATTTCATGAAAAAAAAATTGTAAGGAAAAATGTATTTGTGAGTGCCCTGAACGGTAGTTGGTAGTTAGTGGAACAGATATGAGATATTCATCTATAAACAGATATAAGATATTCATCTTATCTCATTCTCTATTTTATATAGAAGTTCAGATTCTTTGTTCTTGAA
Source organism: Eptatretus atami (assembly GCA_035128595.1). Classification (NCBI taxonomy): domain Eukaryota; kingdom Metazoa; phylum Chordata; class Myxini; order Myxiniformes; family Myxinidae; genus Eptatretus; species Eptatretus atami. The sequence continues at coordinate 68,408,138 of CM068956.1, forward strand.
AAATATACTTTATGGATGACTGTAAATAGTCTTGTCACCTTTTTAGTATTCCTAAGGTAGGGTGGCCTCCACTACTGAAGGCTGCCCAGGGGCCACCACATGTCTAAATCCGGCTTGCTGTAGAGGATTCCCTGGTCCCTTCGGGAGAGTCAAGGAAAGGAGACGGAGTACTCGACCGAAGGGGTGTATCCTCAACAGCACCATCTAACTCTTGCTGCACCCACTGAGATTTCCATTTTTGATGTCGACCCTAATTCGATTGGAGAGTTCTGATGGGCCAGAGGGATTGGGGTTTCCTCATTGCCTCCAACGCCACGTGTGCAGGGATCCAGCACAGGTCAACGACAGTGCTCCTCCAAATGGCATGACAAGAAGATGAAGCACCTCAAGAACCAGGTCGGGGACAATAAACCATCAATGAACAGAGACAGGGGGGAGTTGGGTCGGACACCATTACAGCCGTTTTGAGGGTCGAGGGTGCATCGGCTTTTTCTCGTATTCTGTATCCTATTGGAAGCTGTACTCGTGAAGAAATGTCTTGTGGCCAATTGTGGTGGTGACCACAGTGCAGCCTTCAGAGGATGCCCTGAGTTCCAGAGAGATACCCAGATCCAACAGGTTAGAGCGGGGGAAATTGTCGAACGCTGAGGCTGTCCGGATGGTCCCCAAAATTGCGAAAACTACAACTCCAGTAAAAGCAGGTTGAGAGCACGTCCAAAGCTGAGGGCCCGGTTAACGTCCTCACCAGATCGGTGGGAGTCCAGACTGAGATGAAAGACACAGAATGTCAAACCGAGAGAGCAACCACCGATGTGGTCACGAACTCTACTAAAGAGGGATTCATGGGATTCAATCACTGAAGTAGTCAATTGTACACTCCAAGCAGGGAGCAAATCTGAAAAAAATCCACATCATCTCCGCTGCAACCTTCAACATCCTTCTATTCCTTTACTTCCATTTTATCATATATTTTCAGTTTTGGGTGTAACCTGAGTTCGGGAAGGAGAAGAAAGACAGAAAAGAAGAAGAAGAAGAAGAAGAAGGTCCTGCCTACATCCAGACTGTAGGGACTCCAACGCTTTCAGACCAGAGAGTGAATCGAGAAAACAACTGCGCTCAGGGGTACATGGTCGGGGTAACATAAAGGGGTCGTGGTGGGGTACATAAGGGGTACACGGGTCGGGAAGGAGTTCAGGTACATTGAGGGGTGAAAAGCTTTCATGAGGAACACCTCAGGTTCAAACGCAGGTGGTGTTTAGTACGGGAGTGGGTGACAAAAGCACTTGAGCAGGTTCAATGTTGGCTCCCCATGACGTAACCTGAGTTGGTGAACAGTTTTACGTATGCATCTACCATCACACACTTCAACAAGAAACATCATCTCACCAATGTTATCGATAATGATGGCCAGATAACCACTTAAGGTTCCACATCCGGACGTTCAACAGAATACAGGATCATTGATCTGGAAGTTGCGGTACGCAGAGCGTTTTGGTCGTGATTATGTTTCTGTGATACTTGTTATTCTGGACTCGACCGTTATGTCCGGGTGCACTCAATGATAACTGTGTTGTTAATTCACGACCTATCAGAAGGTTGGCAGGAGAGCGACCGGTGGTTTGATGTGGTCTGGTGCGGTAGTTGAGCAACAACACGCTAGACGAGATTGAATGGAGCCTTCCTTGACGCAGCTTAGACCATTCTTGATGATCTGAACAGCACGTTCGGCCTTGACCATTACTGGGCAGGTTTGTAGAGGCAGAATGGGTAGTGCTTAATGCCATTCATTTACAAAAGTTCTGAAACTTGAACTCGTAAATGACGATACATTATCTGAAATAATGGAGTTTGGAATACCATGTTGTGCCAACATGGTACTTTGAGCTTCAATTGTTGCAGCAGAGGATGAGGAATGGCACACGAAAGCTTCATCCATTTGGAGTGGGCATCACGACGATAAGGAAAAGCTTCCCTTGAAATGGACCTTGAAATTGAAATGAAATTGAAATGGAACTGTGGATAATCTTTTGTTGCTTCATGGCCGACGATCATAACTCTCCTTCTGACGAGACTGTGCACTGGCGATGTTGCTAGAGACTGTGGAACGGAGGTTTTACGAATGGTGTGAAGTGTCTGCAGAACATCAGGGCTGGCTGAGTCTGGAAGTGGTGCTGCATCACTCTCGTCGGCAGACTCAGGTCGATGGGCAGCTTGGCAGTGCAGCCGTACATACTCCGAAGGCGTGCACTTCGTTGAAGCATGGACAGATGTAATAAGCAAAAAAATGCCTGAATGTACTGATCCCAATCATCGCTTGGTTATTGACGAGCTTACTCAGTGCAGCTTGAGGGTCCTGTTGTCACGTTCTCTTTGGCCGTCTGACTGTGGGTGGTACGCAGAGGCTATACGGTGATCTGTCTGGACACAGTCCATAAGCATGTCAATAACTTTGCTTACGATTCACGACCCTGGTCATTGATAAGGTTGTCCATGCAGCCCAAGTCAAATCAACAGAGTGAAGGAACTGTGCCACTGACTTTGCGCTCTTGTCCGGGATAGTTGCTGCTTCAGACCACTTGAGAAATGGTCAGTTATGGCGACAATGTACTTCTTACCACTTGTATTTTCTTGAAGAGGGCCGATGATGTCAATCCCACCAGACTCCAGATCTTGGCAGGTACAGGTATGGGTTGAGTGATGGAGCTTCTTGCTGACTTTGGGTTAATGACGAAACACTTCGGACATGGATGCGAAACACGCCCCGGTGCACCCATGTATGTGTGCCTTACGTATTCTTGTACATCGTTGTTTCATGCTTCTTCAGTAATATCGCTGAGATATTTTACCCAAGGTTTTATCTCTGCAAAAGTGCCCTCCTGTAGCTGGATTATCATGACAGGCCTTCAAAATGCTGGGCACCTGGGTTTTGACAAGACCCTCCTTGTTCCATGGAATAGAGTTCCACTGTCAGCACGAAATGGCTTTGCTGTTTGACGAAACTGAGACTTTGCATTCACACGCTTGGCAGGATCCAGGTCATAGATATGCTGAGGATACTTTGGTCAGGGCTGGTGAGAAGTTCTAAATCTGGTTGGGTACAGGTTATCATCCATGATGGATTTTTTTTGTGAAAGTTTGAAAAACATTATGAAAAAAACTGCATAATATGCACACTAACATGATCCTTCCAGGTTCACAACCGGAGGGTGAATGAAGATATATGATCCAGATTTGCCCCGAGCTGGACATCAAACGCAGGAAATCAAAGGGTGCACGACGTGCGAGTTTCACAATCCAGTTGTAACTGTCATTGGTGTTGATCTTTGGTGCCACATCGATCTATGTTGCAGTGACACGTTATTTTTTAGATCCTCCTGGAGGATCTCGAAGTCTTACTCACGTTGTTGTTCTTCATCTTCTTCTTGTGGATTTTTGTTTCACAGCCTACAGTTTTCATCGAAACTCCTGAAACTTGGCATATATATGTAGAATTCCTGCGCAGACAGTGACCATCTCCGATTTTGAAAATCCTCCTAGAAAAAAAGTTATGACGTCAAAATATCTCCGCTAATGGAAATCGCCTAAAAAATTATCTCCGAAACTAGGCAATTTTTTGAATTCTGTTTGCGGGAATCGAACAGGGCGTTAGCAGAGATGAATTACGCACGCGTATGATACATCACTATGACGTCATATCAATTTTTATGACGTCATTCCTATTTTTTGACATTTTTTGTTCTACAACCCAGAGTTTTTCATCGATCTTCGTGAAACTTGCCATGTATTTATGCAGAAATCCCACGCGCAGGCAGTAACCATCTCCGATTTTTGGAAATTCTTCCTAGAAAAAAAGTTGACGCATAAACCACTAGCGTAATGGAAATCGCCGAGACATTATCTCCGAAACTAGGCAAGCTGTTTGAATTTTGTTTGCGGGAATTAAGCCGGCATTAGCACAGATAATTATTTATCGCAAACCTGATACTCACAATGACGTCAATTCGTTTTTATGACGTCATCATTATAGGACAGGATCTTAGCTCATTTGAGCTTGTTTAAAATTATGATGGAAAGAAACTCTGGACATTGAAATACAGACTTATTATGAAAAGAACACAAGGGGGGGTATCTGGAAAGGGGGTATCTGGACAATCTGGACTAGTGGGGTATAGTCTGGTCCAGGCGAAATATAACCCCGGGGTATAAACCAGCCTGGGCTGTT
>CM068956.1:68430125-68444899 GCA_035128595.1 Eptatretus atami
TATATATATACATAGCACGATGTCTCAAAAAGTTTAAGACGGATTCGGACAAAACTTGGTGGACATGTTGGGTGAGTGACAAGGAAGAATGGATTCAATTTTGGTGATGATCCGAATCCGGATCCGGACCTGATAATTTTTAAAGTGATTCTTCACTATTGAGAGGTCGGGTCAAAAACGATATATAGCACGATATCTCAAAAAGTTGTGTACTGATTCGGAAGAAACTTGGTGTGCACGTTGGGTGTGCAGCAAGGCCGAATTGATTCGATTTTGGTGAAGATCTGAATCCGAATCTAGATACGAGAATTATTTGATTTTTATCGTGATTCTTCACCATTGAGAGATAGGGCCAAAAACGAAATAATACTATATACAGTGGTCCCCAACCTTTTGATCCCACGGGCCGCATTCACTACTCCCAAGGATGTTGGGAGCCAGAAAAAAATTGATGCATTTTATTGAGTTTTATTGATGCAAATTGATTTGATTCCTCCCGGCGGTAAGCGGCAGTGGCCGGCAGCGGCATTGTGTAAGGCTTTTCAGGTCACGGCGCCGGCCGGCAGTGGCATTGTGTAAACCCCTTTAAAATTGCTACATGGAAATGTGTTTTGATTGGAAAGTCCTCGCGGGCCGCAGGTTGGGGACCAATGCTATATAGCATGATATTTCGAGAATGTATTGGGCCCGATATGTTCTTGTGGATCAGGCATTGCATGGCGGAGGTATGCGCTCCACCGAGTGCCCTTCTAGTTCACACCTGTTCTTATAACCAGCTCACTCTGCATTACTTTTCTGATTACCATTAACCACTGAACCACCCAAATCTGAAATACTGTAGTGCAGGAGTTACTAATCAGGCTTGGTGGCATAATGGTAAGAGTGTCTGGCTGGTTGATGGTTCAAACCCTGGCTGAGTTGTACCAAAGACGTGAAAAGTGGTATGTGCTGCTTCCTTGCTTGATGCTCACCATTTCAAAAGTATAGAGCACAGACAAACAGCCATGGGTTGGCAATCATAGTGGAGTCTTTGATGGGCCTAATGGTCTTCTGTGTGTATTTTTATGACGTAACAGAAATGATGCAATAGATTTTGTAGTTTTTGAAAACAATTGAAGTTGCTCTTCAAATACTTTGAAATGAATTTAGCAGTGATAAAGACAAACTTATTAACTAGAAGTCCTTCAAGGCTCCTGCAACAGACAAAGTCTCCTCAGGTATTTTTATTATCATTTTGTAATATTATTGCTCACACTGGTGTGCAAACAAATGTCCACAATGTTGAATCTATTCTATCTGATTGCTTAGCATATGTAAATTCACATGTGGTGTACAACTTGATAACTTGGTATATTGAAAGATAAATTTATAGATCTGGTTCTTCCCTAGTTTCTACCTTAGCTTGATCACCTTGGGATTCAGCCTAGTCGTATATTTTCAATGGACCTCATGTGCATTGCAGGGCAGTTATATCTCAACAGTTCCAAGTCCGCCCATTTGCTCATCTGGAAACCAACAGGTATGTTATTAACAATCAGTATTTCAGGCTGTGCCATGTTTCCATCTCTTTGCTTGTTTTCCCTTTACAATGATCACCAGGTTCGGCTGATAAATATATCAGAAAACTACCAAGTTTGTGAACTTTACCATCGATAGGCACGAGGCAGTAAAATCCATTGTTTTGCCTGGTTTTTGTTGTTATCCTCCTCACTCTGTTTTGTTTCCTTCTGGTTAAGGTTAAATGCTCATTGCATTCCTGGTGATTTTCGCGGAAGCACTGACGACTGTGCAGTTCGGAGCGTGGCAGTGCAAACAGATTACCGTGATGGGGAGGCGCAGACAGAGCCCTATACCCCACCATACATTCTCACTAACTTAGAAGATAAGCCAGAAGTTCTCCACCTGACTTCACTACGCTATGGTATGTGGACCAAAAAGCCAGGTTTCTTGTCTGGATGGATTCTTCATTGTATTTTTCACTTTGACTATTTTCTCTCACTTGTGATATTCAGTCTTTTCCTTGTTTAACTTCAGCAGTTTATCTTCTTCTCTTCCTCTTTACTGGCCACAATTATTCCCACATTATTTTGGGGTTGGCCGGGGGAAGCTTGGCTTAAGTTTTTACACAAACCGGCTGGCCAAGCCTGACGTTCAACTAAGGTGAGAGCAGGAATTTGGAATTTGTTCATGGTGCCGGCAATAGCTCACCTATTCTTTGTGAAAGACACCATGGGATCGTTAACGTACACCAACTAATGCTGGCAGATGGGACGCCAGGTTTAACGTCCATTCGAGGGACAGCACACACATTGATGAATTACCCTGCCTGTGAAACACCAGGGTGACAGCAATCCCAAGCTAGACATTCAAACTGGATTAAAACCTAAGCTAGACAGCATGAGTATACATACCTCGAGGCCATCTTGCCAGCCCAACTTCAGGACTTTATGTCGATTGATTTTTGACAAGAATTATCCAACTCATGTTGTTTTGCACACACTATTTTGTACAACCCATTCTTTTTTTTTTTATCTCCGGGTCTGATTAGGACCTCATCGAGAGCTGATCTGCTACATGATAAAAGAGATCCCCCACTCCCAACCCCTCCTCAATGTCAGCGAAATAATTATGAGCCCCAAACTTTCACTATGGAAACAAATTTGGATTAACTTTATCACTGTGAATTTATACAGAATTTCTCCATGTCATTAATTCATAACAAATACCTTTAAAATATTTTATTTGCTGTTGCTGAATGAAGGCTTGAGATTATGTTATGGTGCAGTCACAATGAATCGTATTGGAGATGGGCACTAAAATGAATAGGGCAATACTGCCCAAAATCATCGTAACCAAATAGGAGAAATATAAAAATGAATTGTATTCCTTGCCAGATCACAGTTTATTTTCACTAGAATCTCACACAGGTTATCATTTCACTCATTTTGTTTGCACAAAGTTGGGAGTTCTTAATCGTCCAGGGGGTTTAGGGTCAGAGGAGGACCCCAATTCTCTCTATATAAATTTGTATCATACAGCGACACTACCAGCAAGGGTGGGTATTACAAGTCATAACAAGTGGTGCCAGGCACAACAAATCCTGCCCATTTAAGGCAATAAGTTATTTGGGGATCAAATTTAAATTTGATACATCCTTAACCTGAATGGTGATTATAAGGAATAGAATAAGGAATATATTTAGTCTTAGTTTGAAGTCAATTAAACCATTTTTGACGAAGTTATGACCGTAAAATGATTTTGACCTTTCAAGGCCACGTAAGGTCAAAGGTCATGGTGTCAAATGAAAGCCAATAAAGGACTTGATGTATGTCTTCCCTAAGTAACACGCATATTCCTAACCTTTTTTGATTTATAATGGAAAATTTGTAATTTTGACCGATGACCATGACCCCCAAAACTTCGGACCCTACCGATCTTCACAAATATGCATTTTTCACTATAGGAATGGGTAGGATTATCTATCTATAATTCCAGCAATCTGTGTGTGTGTGTGTGTGTGTGTGTGTGTGTGTGTGTGTGTGTGTGTCTGTGTCTGTGTGTGTGTGTGTCTGTGACCGCTGTTTCTCGACAACCACTGGTCGATCTAATTGAAACTTGCCAGGTATATTGCTGGGGCCCTGAGGATGTGCCTTTTCAAGGTTTGATATTAATTGGACAAGTGCCTCCCAAGTTATGGCCATTTATTTACCAAACCAATGACAGAAACGTTATTGCGTGGGCGTGGCCGATGGGGAAGGGAAGCTCAGCGCCGTTCCCATTACAGGTTACAACGTATGGGCTTCCGGAGAGTGATGACTTCGTGTATTATAATAATTTCTCGATTTCTTATGCGCATTTATAGATAAACACATGCCCCAAGTTATGATCGTTTTCATATGAGACGGTGCATAATTTCGGTAACATCAGAGTGCTGGTATGCTCCGAACCAGGAAGTAAATTTTTTCTCTCTCTTCTCTTCTCTTTTTGTTTTTCCTTGCGACGACATTGCGAAAAGGTAAAATACGTTGGCGCTAATTGAATAATTGGCCATTAAAACCTAAATTGCGAATAATCGTAACTGTGATATGCAAACTTCCGGGCCACGCATGTACGGGCACGCGGAGAGCGAAGAAACGGCCTGTGTGGGTTGTTGTCTTGCTCGTGGTTGGAATATTTATTTATTCTTTTTTTATTCTTTTTTTAATTTTTTTTACGGGCACATACTAGTAAGTGACAAATAGAATAAGGTTCACTATAAGCTTAGTTTGAAGTAAATCAGATCATTTTTGACGAAGTTATGAGCGAAAAACGATTTTGATCTTTTCATGACCTTGACCTTGACCTTTGATCCAATTGGACCAAAAGTTAATGGGTCGCCAAGGTTCATTGCCCACCTGTGGATTAAATTTGATAGTGTTTGCTAGATCCGTTTTGCCGTAAAGTTGCTAACAGACAGACAGACAAACAAACAAACAGACAAACAAACCGGACGATTACAATATCCCGCTCCCTCCTCCGGGGGCGGGATAATAAATATGCCAATTCTGGGGGAATTAACCCATCCGTATTCTAGGGGAATTAACCTGTCCGTAAAGCCCAGTCACACCTTGACGTTTTAGCCAGCAATGGCAACGTATGAAATGTATGTAAAACGCTGGCTTACGCTGAACTTTTGATGTTTTTTTTTCAAGTTTTGGTCGTATTCATAACGAGTTGGTCATATGCATAACATATTAGTAACGGGCACAGAACGTTTCGTTGTCTTATAGATAACTTATACCAACGAATGCTTAGCCTGTTTTCGGCGTTCACAACCTATGCCCAACGATAGTTTAACTTAGGCATAACGCGCTGCACGTATCGCCGACGAACTCGTGGCGTAGCCTGTTAAAAACCTGCCGCTCGCCGATTTAAATCATAACCGCCTGAGAATTGGAAGTGTCAACATCGCAGTCACACCTTGACGATTTAGCCAGCGTATGCCGACCTATGAAATATGTGTCTAAAACGCTGGCACATGTCGAATACGGTATGGGTAAGTTGTGTATACGTTAAGAGCACGCTGAAAAACGATGAGTACGCTGTCATATTTCGTGGTACGTCTCGTACGTCGTGAAATTTCAAGCATGCTGAAAATTTTACGACGTACTCGCCGTATGGCTCACACGTTCCGCTACGCTGGGAATAAGTTGTAGGCACGATATGCGATCGTTGACACACGTCGACACAAGTTCCTTGTAAGTTACTCATAAGTCGAAAAACGTCGAGGTAATGTTTAGCATACCCGAAACTTATTTTCTCCGTCAAGGCACATTTTCTTTTTTCTCCTTGGCTCCGTGAAGGCACGTGACGAAATATCTGAAGTTGTGTTTGTTGTTTAATTTTTTTTTTATTTTTTTTTTTTTTTTGTCTATCACGAATTTTAAAATATATTCGTACATTTGCTTTTAGTGTTCGACGTCGACGTGACAATATCCTCAAACAGAAAATATTCACAGAGGAGGAACTAAGAATAAGACATGAGCAAACTGAAAGGCAATTGGACGTGACGTAACGGCACGTGACGAAATATCGGAAGTTATTGTTTTTTTTTTGTTTTTTTTAAACGCTGCCAATACGCCATTATACGGTAGCTGTAAATTAGAAACACGTTCAGTAAGTTCTGTGGTCATCCGGAAGACGTCAATCAAATACGTCTACATACGTCAATATGCGTTGGAGGTACGTTACACATAGGTTAAAAGCACGTTACTCAGAGGTTAGAAATAAGTTTTGGGTACGCTAAGCATTACCTCGACGTGTTTCGACTTATGAGTAACTTACAAGTAACGTGCCTCGACGTATGTCACGATCGCATAACGTGCCTCGACATGTGTGCAACGATCGTGTAACGTGCTACAACACGTTACTCATAGGTTATAAATAAGTTTCGGGTACGCTAATCATTACCTCGACGTGTTTCGACTTATGAGTAACTTACAAGTAACGTGTGTTGATGTGTGTCAACGATCGCATAACGTGCCTACAACTTATAGCCAGCGTAACGAACGTGTGAGGCATACGCTGGCATACGTCGTAAAATTTCAAGCATGCTAAAATTTGAGGACAACGGCAAAGTACAACGATGAAGCAGCGTACTACGACGTATGGCATGTTTTTCAGCATGCTCTTAATGTTTCCAAAACTTACCCATAACGTATTTCGACGTGTGCAGCGTTTTAGACAAATTTTTCAAAAATCGGCATAAGCTGGCTAAAACGTCAAGGTGTGACTGGGCCTTAAGGATGGGATCTTTGCTAGCAAAGGAGAATTTGTTATACAGTACTCGCAAAGAACCTTTCCTTACAGACAAGTTAATTGGCCCACTTCTATAATGTCTGCATGCATACGCAATTTGTAAATGTCGCATATGAATGTGCTTGTATGGCCTTGCGGCTTCCCACAAGTGAGCGTGGACTTGTGATGCAATGCATTATGTAGATGCTTATGTAATTTGTAGATGGTTGCATAAAAGTGCGGTTATATGGACCTTGTGGATCCCACGAGTGATCGCTGTCTGGGATTTTCCGAAAATATGTGCTAAACGGACAGATACAGTCAGGCCGCCTGTCCTATGTTGTTAGTTATGTTCATAAACCCCATTCTCACCAGGCAGCGTTATACAATATACATTGACATAGAGAGAATGCTCATAAACCTCATTCTCACTAGGCAGCGTTATACAATATACGGTACATTGACATCGAGTTCTTACCCCAACTTGAATCCTCCTGGCCTATACATGTGTTTTACCACCGAAAACATTCCCCTGCACACTTTGAGTACAACCACCAGTTTTGAACTCATTCTATTCAGTTGTTGAGCAGTACATAGAAGTCAGACACTTCTTGAATTAAAAATTGTATGATTTTTCGAGGTTCATTTTTTGATCACCCAACGAAAGCACATTAAGCCTGAACTACAGTGTATGATCCTTTGTTCAAGTCCTCATGTACCAAGTCTAGCAAAGTAAGACCTGAACTGAACCATAGCCGAAAGTGAATCTTTCTTTTTTGAGTTGTAAAAAGCAACATATTTTAATAAATGTCTTTTGTGGACAGGGCACGGCTTGCCAGCAGGCTTGGCTACGCTGGAATTGGTGGAACATAAAAGAAGCCGCCATGCAGTCGAACTCCATCTCCCACCAATTGCTGATCCCGACGGTGTGGCTCGGAGAAGGCACCTTCTTGAACAGCTGGAAAGGCGGGATGTGGCCTTTCGCAGCAAGCAGATAGACAAGTACAACAAACCCTTCATAACTGCTTGCATAGTTGTTGTACATCTTTTACTTGAATAGAAAAATGGAGGAGCTAAACTCCTGGAGGAGCTAAACACCAAAAGGGCAGCAGGTTCACAGACTGGCAGATTATCAAAGTGGAACACAGATAGAAGGACATCACACCTAAATGGATGAGTGACAGAAAAGAAGGGGGTAGAGACGGGGATGGCGGGGGTCAACGAGAGTACAAAAGAGCCATGGTGGGTTTGGGAGAAGGCATTCGAGGTGACCATGAGCAGCACTCTTGAAGGACTGGCTGGAGGGGCACCAGACAACAGACAGGGAATCAGTTCCACAGAGGAGCGAATAGAGGGATGAAGCAATGGAGGTGATCATTCAGCTTAGAATTATGGAGGATAACCAATTTTGTGGTTCTGGAAGAACATCTATGACCTGGGCGGGCGGCGCTGGGGGAAAAGGAAAGGATGGGAGGGAAGTTGAGCGAGAACAGCAATTAATATAGAGACAAACTTTAATACTGAGTTCATAATGAGACCAAATTAATCATCAAAATTAAGGAAGAGCTCCCCATAAAAATCCAATGAAGCAAGTAATAGAGGTAAGGGAAACTGTCACATATACATCAATGTAAATTCTTGCTCCTCAGAAAAAATCTGTATTCGCATCACTGGGTCCTCAAGCCACCTTGAAGCTCAGGTTATATACTATATACAAGATGATGCATGATGATTGGCAGTGAATACCTGGTATAATTATTGCTGTGGCATTTCTGGAGTTATCAATGAAAATTGTCTCAGATCTGTGCTGAATTCCTCGTGCACGCTACTTGGTCAATGCAGTAAGAATAAAAACCCTCTTGTAAATAAATAAATGCTATTAACCTGTGGATTGACCAAAAAAATTAAATACCGAAGTTTCATGTTCAAGCACCATCCACAAACTATTCTTCTAATTACTGGAAAAGCATTTACATCAACAATCGTGGATTCAATGACAATAGTATTCTTGTGCTGTTCACTAGCGTACGTGATTTTGAGTTCAATGATGGTATTTGAAATTCTTAAAAATCGATATTCTACTCTTTGCTGATCCTTCCAGAAAAGGGGAAGTTCATTCATCCTTTCGGGTTGGCAGGATGGCCTAAAGCAGTGGTTCCCAAACTTTTTTGTCCATGACCCAAAATTTGAAATCACATTCACCTCACGACCAAAATGGTACCAGTACTTACGATACAAATTGTCAGAGAAAACAATTTTGACGTGAAAAAACGCCCCTCAAAAAGCGGGATTTTGAGGGGGTTTTCAAGTTCTGATCACGGCCCTGGGTTTGGGATCCCCTGGCCTAGAGGTATGCACACTCGGATCTAAGCTGTAATCTGGGTTTGAATCTTGGCCCAGCTATAAATTGTTATCCCAGTGTTTCACAGGAAGGGTGATTCATCAATGTGTATGCCATTCCTTGGATGGACATTAAACTGGGCGTCCCATCTGCCGGCATTAGTTGGTGGATGTTAAATATCCCACAGTGACCTTCGCGAAGAGGAGGGGATCTATCACTGGCACCCTGAATAAATTCCACATTCCTGCCCTAACCTATAGAGGGAATTGCATCAGCGGCACAGCCATGCTCCATATCTCAGCCAATGATGCTCCATACGAGAGGATGATAGCCTTGTGCTGCATATGAAAAAAGAAGATGATTCATCCTTTGATAGTTCAGGCTACTCACTTTGCAAATAGTTAAACCATTGCAGTGCTCTTTTCTTGTTTAATTTATTCTTTAATTTGAAATGGCTCTTTAATAGTTTCTTTTTCCTACAGCATTCAAGCAGAGCGGTTTCAGCAACTTTATGCCCATATACAACAGCGTATTGCTCATCACCATGTCTTGGCACAGAGCCGCTTTAACTCTCGCTATCAGTCACTGCAAGCACAGCATGAGGACAGAATCAAAATAGTGCAGAGCAAGTATGTCAGAGGTATGCAAAGTAGTTGATGTGTTGTGGATACGTAGGACAAATGAATGTAAGTGTTGTGGATTCACACAGCTGCGATTGGATAATTGATTTCTTCATGTTAAGGAAATGTTTTTGTTTGGGATTGCCATAAAGATGCCATGGTATATCTGGGTTACGTTCATGTGTACTGCATATACTGTACATGGAATTCCCATAATAATCTGATTCTGGGCAGCTATTCGCAAAATCACCGTTGATGGAGAAACTGGAGAGGCGACCGAGGAGGGTTTCATCGGCCTGGATGCCGCAGGTCGAGCAAAATACAAATCGGTGCTTGAGAGCTTTGAGGCCTGTTTATCACAACCTCCTCGAAAGAAAGCGTCCAACAACGTCGTTCGCAGCACCTACCTACACAACGATCGTGGTATCTGCCTTTTTTCTTCAAACCAAGTCAATTAACTTTCCCACCTTTAATTAATCCTGCTTATTTTTTCTGTTTGTTCAAGAAACACATCTGCTGTCATCCTAACCATTGTCATCTGGTTTTATGCATTATTTTATTTTTAAAGTATACTGTGCAACCATCAATAAGCTTTGTGCCCATGTATTACTTACGCTCTTATCTATACTTTACATAGGACATGTTTCACATTTCAGGACATGCATGTTTCTGTTTGGCCATGTTCTAGGTAGTAATCTTGATCGAATGTGTGTAGTCTTTTGAGTTTTTGCTGTAAACATGACAGCCAGTGGCTCATGTAGGAAGTGATGTCAGCTTAAACAACCTGATAGTGTAGAAACAATGTCACTGCACAGAATAAATTATTTAAATGGCCATCACCTGTTAGAGGTTGGCCTCTTAGTGTTCCCATCTGAACCCCTGGCTTTTGATGCTCACCAACCCAGGTTCAAATCCCACATACCATATACACATGTTTGTCCATTGTCTACTATTGTCCTTGTAATTTCTGTAAAAGTACACTGATGTTCAGTACTCTCTTTTTCCTGCATATGGTTTATGTATAAACTTCTCCGTGAGTTGATCATTGTAAAGCCAAAAAAATTCCATAAGATGTACTGTTTTTTTCATTTATTACCTGCCAATGCTCTTTTTATAAATCACACAGACATGGCATGACATGTTCAGTGAAGAAATAGTCTGGTATGAAACAGAAGGTTAAGAGTTTAAGTCTTAGGTAGAGTGGCCATCATCTGTCCTTGATTCATAGCTTCATCACTCTCAACTTGGTGGAGAGCAAGCCTATTGTTGGAACCTTTTCCTAGGACTGGTGGAGTTGGAATCAAGCAGATGCTCAATACGATCACCCTTCATTCCACGACCGCCAGAGGCTCCTCGTCCCTTGAAGTCTCATCGTCTTCATCATCTCTCCTCCCGTCGTATCAGCGCCTATGAAGCTCAGCTAGAGGCGGCTCAGAAAGATATAAATGATGCCAAGAAAGCTGCAACAGCTGGTGGTATTGGAGAAAAATCTGACCATAAGCGGTTGAACCAGCCTCTACGCTTCCTAGAGAAGATTGAGAAACCGCCATTACGACCACCGACCCCAACTGTGAGCTCACCTGATGAGGTTGGTTTGAGTAATGTCAACTTGGAATTTCTTTTACCCAACTTGTGTTTCACATCCATGAGATTACAATAACAAACCTTTTTTTGAAAACAAACACATATCATTACATTTTGTGAACGTTTGTTTTTAATGTCTCCTGTGCAAGAGGCTTTTATCAATTCATACTGTAGATCCGAGATTTTCACGAAGCCCTGTCCACCATCCAATAACGCGGCAGCTATGATCAAGTTGAACACAAATACATTGTCCAATGTTTTCAAAAAGCCTTCAATAACCTTCCTGCTATAAAGTGAGAAACTCACTTAATTCATGTGATAATACTCTGAATTATTATGCCAAGGAGTTTGAGTTGAAGGAATGTGAGTTGGAAATTCTTGTGATTAATATTTAAAATTTGAACATGAGCATAGGAGAGAATGGCACGTTAACATTATGGAAGCGACAGACTGATGTAGCAAGAACACAAAGGTACACTCGCCTTTGAGATACCGACTCTTACCGATTTGATGTTACTTATATTTAAAGTAAACTCTTCTGAAATCACATTTTTGGAATGGAATAAATGTCTTGATGATCCTCTCAGGATATTTGGTATCCACTTTGCATAAGCCCCCGACAATTCTCCTCTGTTTGTTGTAAAAACGTGAGATGTTTTCTCATGCACCCATATGATCTTATCCATGTATTTTATTGTTAGTTTCCAAACATTTCTTCTCTGAATCCACATCATTGAGCTTTCCAGCTGCTGCCATCATACATCCCCCTCCTCTCCCTGTATTCTAAAATCCTGCTTGATGTTATTCTTGTTTTGCATGACCTTGCTATCCATATACCGTACTCGGATTTTTAACAACTCACAGGGATATCTATGATCCTCGATAAGCTTGACTGATTCTTCTTTATACAATACACATGGATTTGTTTTCAAAAGAAAAATCTGAATATGCATGAGGAAAAGCATTTACATTATGTGCATTGGTGGATGTCGGGACAAATTAAAGGGTAAAAATTGTAATCAACGAATGGCGAAACAAAAATTATCAGGGCACGCTGATTTGTCTTTTTCATTTTAATTCATCCTTATTACTCTGACTGCATTCCTTCCACTCACCTTAATCCATCTCGTTGAGTACACTGTATTTTCAAAATTGTCATCAGTTTAGATATACAGTATTCCTATTTGTGACTCATTAATTTTTTTCATGTGTTAGGGAAATAAGTTTGGGTGGAAGATGGCATCAAATAGGTGGAGATGGGCTGACAAGTGACACTTTGAGGCTATAGTTGAGCAAGGCTCACCATAATTTAAGAACGGTTGAGATGTGCAATGCATTTTAAACCAGAAGGGCACTCAGTAGAGCGCATACCTCCGCCACATAATGCCTGATCCACGAGAACATATCGGGCCCAATACATTTTTGAAATATCATGCTGTGTATCCTTTTTGGCCCTATTTCTCAATGGTGAAGAATCACTTTAAAAATGAAATAATTCTCATATCCAGATCCAGATTCGGATCTTCACCAAAATCGAATAAATTCGTCATGGCCACACACCCAACCTATCCACCAAGTTTCATCTGAATCCGTCCACAACTTTTTGAGATATCGTGCTATATATTTGTTTAGCCCTATCTCTTAATGGTGAAGAATAACTTTTTGAGCTCAAAAATCGTTGGTTTCCAAATTCAGTGATGCACTATGCAATTGCTGCTTAATTTTCAGTTTAATCAGATTAAAATTGATGATATTTCAGATGAAATTTGATGATTTTAGATGTTTGCCCTTGAGTTGACCTTTGACCATTAGATCTCAAAAATAGTTGGTTTCCCAATTCAGTAATGCACAATGCAATTGCTGTTTACTTTTCAAGTCAATCGGATGAAAATTTACGATTTTCCAGATAAAAATTGATGATTTTAGAAGTTTGACCTTGAGTTAACCTTTGACATTTTGACCTCAAAAATAGTTATTTTCCAAATTCAGTGATGGACTATGCAATTGCTGTTCAATCTGAAAGTTAATAGGGTGTAAATTGATGATTTTTCAGTTGAAAATTGATGATTTTAAATGTTTGCCCTTGAGTTGACCTTTGACCTTTAGATCTCAAAAATAGTTGGTTTCCCAATTCAGTAATGCATAATGCAATTGCTGTTTAAATTTCAAGTCAATTGGATGAAAAATGACGATTTTAGAAATTCGACCTCAAGATGGCCTTTGACCTTTGACCTCAAATCAATAGGCTTCTCAGTTGAGATTACCTCTACAACTTGCCAAAGTTTCATGACGATTGGTTTTGAATTGTGATCCGTCGGCGATAAACAAGCAAAATCGACTGACCAATATACTTGAAAAATCTTCGATTTTGCAAGTAACAAACAGACAAGCAGGGGTGAAAACATAACCTCCTTCACCTTTGGTAGTGGAGGTAATAATTATAAATTACCATTCCAGCAAAAGACTTTCTTTTCTCTTCAATTAAGGGTTTTTTGGAGGTGGTGCCTTTTCATAGGTATATATTACTACGGATCTGGCCTTGGGGGTAAAATGGGGATAGATTGCAAAAGTTATCTCATAAGTGCATGTTAGAATAAGCGTACTGTAATTCCTGCAATTAAATAAAAGGTGTTTATAAAGATTTAGTCGCTCCGCCCAGTGTCTGTATCTACTTCCCGCCTTTCCCCCCTCCCTGCATTATTGAACGTCCCCTTATTGTAATCTGTCCTTATATTGTCTTTATGCTTGAGATTACAGCCAATTGTATAATTCTCATATCCAGATCCAGATTCGGATCTTCACCAAAATCGAATCAATTAGTCGTGGCCACACACCTAACCTATCCACCAAGTTTCATCCGAGGAACAGCATGATATAGACATGGCCCATGAGCACGATTGTGGGGTCAGTGTCAGGAAATGAGACAGGACAGAGATACAACCATACATGGACATCCTGCATGTTCAAGAACAACTTGAGCATGCGTGGTGTGGAAATTCCCCAGCTTGCCCTGCCAATCAGTGTGGCCCATTGATCTTCACCTGATAGGCTGCGTAGGCCAATGGATGTGCGCCACTGGTGGTCCAACATATCTCACGGGATGTTATATAAGCCCGCACACTGCTCTCTCTCTCCTCTCTCCTCTTCGTGGTTCCTGCTTGCTGCACCATGATTCCTGCCTGATCCTGCATGGTTTTGTGGTGTGCGGTTCTTTGTGGTATCGCTTGTGGAACAAGTGCTGGTGAGCGGTGAGAGCAGTTGCGGAGGCATGCAGGGTGCCATGAGGATGGGTGCAGGCCTAGATTTACACCACATGCACGAGATTCACACTGCAGAGCAGCTTTCTTTATTTTCTCTGTCTTGTCTGTTCTCTCTCTGCCTTGTCACCCCTGATTATGTGCACTAAGTTATTCATTTAAGCCATCATGGTCCCAAGGAGATATTGGGTTATTTTATTACCCTCGCCGAAGGAGAGGGTATTGCGTTTGGGTCCGTTTGTTTGTCTCTATGTCATGTCTGTCTGTCTGTCTGTTTGTTTGTTTGTCCGCACAGAACTTTCGTGTTTTTCTCCGCAACGGCTTGGCGGATTGAGGTGAAATTTTCACCATAGGTGCGACTATTCATGTAGAAAGTTTTAATCATAATTATGACATCATAGGTCATGTAATGTGGCAGCCATGTTGGAAAAACAAAAACTTTGGAACTCTGTATCTCTGAAACCGCACCAAGGAAAAATTGAAACTTGGCACACGGCAAGTACTCCAAATGGGGAATAAGTGTGATTTTTTTGATGACATCATAGGTGCCTTCATTATGACGTCATTATTTCATATGTAGAATGCTCCATCTGATCAGTATGAAAATTTTTGAGGGTCATCTGGCCATAAAATGGTCCACAGAAAAAAATTGATAACATCATTGGTTACGTGACTCGGCAGCCATATCGTTTTTAA
>CM068956.1:68455145-68476384 GCA_035128595.1 Eptatretus atami
GGCGCCTGTCCTTTAAGTAGAATTGTATAAGTTTTTGATCATTGTAATTCTTGCCTGTATTATTCTCGCGTAAGTCTGCTCTGTGTCTGCTTTTATAAGTTGCTGTAAAAATTGTCGCACTACATCTCTCTTCTTTTCCCTGCATAACACACCAATAAACCTGTTCCTGTACCACATTAAATTCCTCACTTAGTGTAAATAAATGAAAAAGAGAGAGGATAATACGTTGGGCTAATTGATAATTGCGCATTAAACAAATTGCGAATAATCGTAACTGTGATATTGCAAACTCCGGCCACGCATGTACGGCACGCGGAGAGCGAAGAAACGGTCCTGTGGTTTTGTCTTGCTCTGGTTGGAATATTTATTTATTCTTTTTTATTCTTTTTTTAATTTTTTTTACGGCAATACTAGTAAGTGACTAATAGAATAAGGTTCACATAAGCTTAGTTTGAAGTAATAGATCATTTTTGACGAAGTTATGAGCGAAAACGATTTGATCTTTTATGACCTTGAAACCTGACTCTTATGTCAATTGGGACCAAAAGTTAATGGGGTCCCAAGGTTATTCGCCACCTGTGGAATTAAATTTGATAGTGTTTTGCTAGATCCGTTTTGGCGTAAAGTTGCTAAAGACAGACAGACAAACAACAAACAGACAAAAAACTCGGACATCAATATCCCCCCTCCTCCGGGTGCGGGATAATTAAAATATTGCCAATTCGGGGAATGTAACCCATCCGTAATTCTAGGGGAATTAACCTGTCGTAAAGGCCCAGCACACTTGACGTTTTAGCCAGCAATGGACAGTATGAAAATGTATGTAAAACCGGCTTACGCTTGAACTTTTGATGTTTTTTTTTCAAGTTTTGTCGTATTCATAACGAGTTGGTCATATGCATAACATATTTGTAACGGGCACAAACGTTTCGTATGTTTTAGATATTATAGCCAACGAATGCTTAGCCTGTTTCGGCGTTCACAACCTTATTGCCCAACGATAGTTTAACTTAGGCATAACGGCTGCACGTATCGCCGACGAACTCGTGGCTATGCTCTGTTAAAAACCTGCGCTCGCGATTATAATATCCGCTGAGAATATGCGAAGTTTCAAACATCGGCAGTCACACCTTGACGATTTAGCCAGCGTTATGCGACCTATCGAAATATGTTGGTCCTAAAACGCTGGCCATGTCGTACGGTATGGGTAAGTTGTGTATACGTTAAAGAGCAACGCTGAAAAACGATGAAGTACCTGTCATATTTCCTGTACGTCTCTTACGTCGTGAAATTTCAAGCATGCTGAAAATTTTACGACCGTACTCGCCGTATGGCTCACACGTTCCGTACGGCTGGAGATAAGTTGTAGGACGATATAGCGATCGTTAACACTCGACACAAGTTCTTGTATAGTTATCATAATCAACAGTCGAGTATGTTAGCATACCCGAAACTTATTTTCTCGTCAAGGCACTTTCTTTTTTTCTCCTTGCTCCGTGAGGCAGTGACGAAATAATCTGAAGTTGTTGTTGTTGTTAATTTTTTTTATTTTTTTTTTTTTTTTTTTTGTCTATCACGAATTTTAAAATATATCGTACATTTGCTTATTAAGTTTCACGTCGACGACAATATCCTCAAACAGAAAATATTCACAGAGGAGAACAAGAATATGCATGAGCACTGAAGAGGCAATTGGACGTGACGTAACGACTGAGAAATATCAGCGAAGATTATTGTTTTTTTTTGTTTTTTTTTAAACCTGCCATTACGCCATTATACGCGTAGCTGTTAATTATTGAACACGTTCGTAGTTCTGGTCATCCGGAAGACATCAATCAATACGTTCTACATACGTCAATATGCGTTGGAGTACGTTACATCATAGTTAAAGCACGTTACTCAGAGTTAAAATAAGTTTTGGGTACGCTAAGGCAATTACATCGACGTTGTTCTGACTTATGATAACTTACAAGTAACGTGCTCGACGTATGTCAATATCGCATAACGTGCCTGACATGTGTGCAACGATCGGGCTAACGTTTACAACACTGTTACTCATAGTGTTAAATTAAGTTTCGGGTATGTAATCTATTACCTCGAGTCTGTTTCGACTTATGAGTAATCGTTACAGTACGTGTGTTGATGTGTGTCAACGATCGCATAACGTGCTACAACTTATAGCCAGCCGTAACGGAACTTGGGCATACGCTGAGGCATACGTGTTAAATTCAAGCATGCTAAAAATTGAGGACAACGGCAAAGTAGCAACGATGAAAGCCAGCGTACTACGAGTATGGCAGTGTTTTTCACAGCTTCCTTAATGTTTCCAAAACTTTAGCCCATAACGTATTCGACGTGTGCCAGCGTTTTAGACAAAATTTTTCAAAAATCGGCATAAGCTGGCTAAAACTGTCAACGGTTGACTGGGCTAGAGGATGGGATCTTGCTAGCAAAGGAGAAATTTGTTATACATACTCAAAGAACTTTCACTTACGACAAAATTAATTGGCCCACTTCTATAATGTCTGCAGCATACCAAATTGAAATGTCGCATATGAATGTGCTTGTATGGCCTTCGGCTTCCACAATGTGAGCTGACTTGTGGAAAAATTGCAAATGCATTTATTGGTAGGACTGCTTATATGTAATTGTAAATGGTGCATAAAAGCTGCGTTATATGGACCTTGGATCCACGATGTGATCGCTGTCTGGATTTCTCGAAAATATGTGCTAAACGGACAGATACATCATGCCGCCTGTCTATGTTTGTTAGTTATGTTCATAAACCCCATTCTCACGCAGGCAGTCGTTATACAATATAATTGAATAGAAGAGAAGTTGCCTCATTAACCTCCATTCTCCACTAGGCAGCGTTAATAACAATATACTGGTACAAGACATCGAGTTCTTCACCCCAACTTGAGATCTCCTGGCCTTATACATTGTTTTACCCACGAAAACATTCCCCTGCACACTTTTTGAGTAAACACCAGTTTTGAAACTCCATTCATATTCAGTTGTTGAGCAGTACATAGAAGTCAGACACTTCTTGAAAATTAAAATGTATGATTTTTCGAGTTCATTTTGATCACGCACGAAAGCACATATAGCCTGAAT
The DNA here is from genome assembly GCA_035128595.1 of Eptatretus atami. Classification (NCBI taxonomy): domain Eukaryota; kingdom Metazoa; phylum Chordata; class Myxini; order Myxiniformes; family Myxinidae; genus Eptatretus; species Eptatretus atami. Next base: position 68,458,263 of record CM068956.1, read on the forward strand.
ACCAGTGTATATCCTTTGTTCAAGTCCTCATGTACCAAGTCTACAAAAGTAAGACCTGAACTGAACCATAAGCCAAAGTGAATCTTTCTTTTTTTGAGTCTGTAAAAAGCAACAATTTAAATAAATGTCTTTTGTGGACAGGGCACGGGCTTGCCACAGCTTGGCTACGCTGGACATGGGTCGGAATAAAAGAAGCCCGCCATGCACGAGATCGCATCTCCCACCATTCTTGATCCCACGTGTGGCTCGGAGAAGGCACCTTCTGAACAGCTGGAAGGCGGGATGTGGCCTTTCGCAGCAAGCAGAATAGACAAGTACAACAACCCTTCATAACATGTTTGCATAGTTGTTGTACATCTTTTACTTGAATAGAAATAAATGGAGAGCTAAACTCTGGAGGAGCTAAACACAAAAGGGCAGCAGTTCAAGACTGGCAGATTATCAAAGTGGAACCTAGATAGAAGGAATCACACCTAAATGGATGAGTGACAGAAAGAAGGGGTAGAGACGGGATGGGGGGTCAACGAGAGTACAAAAAGAGCTATGGTGTTTGGGAGAAGGCATTCGAGTTTGACCATGGAGCAGCATCTGAAGGACTGCGTGAGGGGCACAGACAACAGACAAGGAATCAGTTCCACAGAGGAGCGAATAGAGGGATGAGCAATGGAGGTGATCATTCAGTATAGAATTATGGAGGATAACCAATTTTGTGTTCTGGAAGACATCTATGACCTGGCGGGCGGCGCTGGGGAAAAGAAAGGATGAGGGAAGTTAGAGGAGAACAGCAATTAATATAGAGACAAACTTTAATACTGAGTTCATAACGAGACAACTTAATCATCAAATTAAGGAAGAGCTCCATAAAAACCAATGAAGCAAGTAATGAGTAAGGGAAGCTGTCACATATACATCAATAAATTCTGCTCCTCAGAAAAATCTGTATTCGATCACTGGGTCCTCAAGGCCAACTTGAAGGCACAGTGTTATTACATATACAAGATGATGCATGATGATTGGCAGTGAATACCTGATATAATTATGCTGTGGCATTTCTGAGTTATCAATGAAAATTGTCTCTAGATCCTGTGCTGAATTCTCGTGCAGACTTGTCAATGAGTAAGAATAAAAACCCTCTTGTAAATAATAAATGCTATTAACTGTGGATTGACAAAAAAATTGAATAACGAAGTTTCATGTCACAACCATCCCCAAACTATTCTTCTAAATTACTGGCAAAGGCATTTACATCAACAATCGTGGATTCAATGAAAATGTATTCTTGGCTGTTCACTAGCGTGCTGATTTGAGTTCATGATGGTATTTGAAATTCTCTAAAAATGATATTCTACTCCTTTTGCTGATCTCTCAAAAAGGGGAAGTTCATTCTTTTACTTGTTGGCAGGATGGCCTAAAGCGGTGGTTCCCCAAACTTTTTGTCCATGACCAAATTTGGAAATCACATTCACCTCACGACAAAATGTACCAGTACTTACGTACAAATGTAGAGAAACAAATTTTGACGTAAAAACGCCCCTCAAAAAGGGATTGAGGGGTTTTCAATGTTCTATCACGGCCCTGGGTTGGGTCCCCTGCGCTAATATGCACACTCGGATCAAGCTGTTAATCTGGTTTGAATCTTGGCCGCAGCCTATAAATTCTGATCCGTGTTTCACAGAAGTGATTCATCATGTGTATGCCGTTCCTTGGATGGACATAAACTGGCGTCCCATTCTGCCGGCATTAGTTGGGTGATGTTAATATCCCACAGTGGACCTTCGCGAAGAGGAGGGATTACACTGCCACCTGAATAAATTCACATTCTGCCTAACTATAGAGGGAATTGCATCAGCGCACAGCCATGTCCATATCTCAGCCAATATGCTCCATACTAAGAGATGATAGCCTTGTGTCATAATGAAACAAGAAATGATTCATCCTTGATAGTTCAGGCTACTCACTTTGCCAAAGTTAAACCATTGCATGCTCTTTTCTTGTTTAATTTATTCTTTAATTTGAAAGGTCTTTAATTAGTTTCTTTTTTCCACAGCATTCAACCAGAGCGTTTCAGCAACTTTATGCCCATATACAACAGCGTATTGCTCATCACATGTCTTGGCACAAGGCCGTTTAACTCTCGCTATCGTCACTGCAAGCACAGCATGAGGACAGAATCAAAATGTGCAGAGCAAGTATGTAGAGTAATGCAAATAGTTGATGTGTTGTGGATAGCTAGGACAAATGAATGTAATGTTGGTGATTCACACAGCTGCATTGGGAATAATTGATTTCTTTCCATGTAAGGAAATGTTTTGTTTGGGATTGCCATAAAGATCATGTATATCTGGGTAACGTTCATGTTGTACTGCATATATTGTACATGGAATTCCCATATATAATGGATTCTGTGGCACTATTCGCAAAAATCACGTTTGATGGAAAACTGGAGAGGCGCCGAGGAGGGTTTCATCGCCTGGATGCCGCAGGTCGAGCAAAATACAAATCGTGCTTGAGAGCTTTGAGGCCTGTTTTATCACAACGCTCTCGAAAGGAAAGCGTCCCAACAAACGTCGTTCGCAGCACCTCTACACAACGATCGGTGGTATCTGCTTTTTTCTTCAAACCAAGTCAATTAACTTTCCTGCCTTTTAATTAATCCTGCTATTTTTCTGTTTTGTAAGAACAACGTCTGCTGTCATCCTAGATCCATGTCATCGTTTTATGCATTTTTATTTTAAATATACTTGAACCATCATAAGCTTTGTGCCCATGTATTTACTTACGCTCTTATCTCATACTTTACATAGGACATGTATTCCACTTCAAGGAATGCATGTTTCTGTTTTGGCTGTTCTAGTAGTAACTTGATCGAATGGTGTAGTCTTTTGAGTTTTGCTGTAAACATGACAGCCAGTGGCTCATTGTAGGAAGTAGTCAGCTTAAACAACCTGAGTGGTAGAAACAAGTCACTGCACAGAAAAATTATTATTTTAAATGGCCATCACCTGTTAGAGTTGCGCTTTAGTTTCCCGATGCTGAACCCTGGCTTTTGATGCGATCACACCCAGGTTTATATCCCAACATACATATACACATTGTTTCCATTTGTCTACTATTGTCCTTGTAATTTCTGTAAAAGTTACACTATGTTCAAAGTACTCTCTTTTTCTCTGCAATAGGTTATGTATAACCTTCTCCGTAGTTTATCATTGTAAGCAAAAAAATTCATAAGATTACTTTTTTTTCAATTTATTACCTGCCAATGGCCTCTTTTTATAAATCACACCAACATGGATGACATGTTCAGTAAAGAAATAGTCTGTATAAAAGAACAGGTTAAGATGTTAAGCTTAGGTAGAGTGGCCATCATCGTCTTGATTCATAGCTCATCACTCTCAACTTGGTGGAGAGCATCCTATTGTTGGAACCTTTCCAGGACTGTGGGTTGGAATCAAGCAGATGCTCAATACGTCACCTTCATTCAAGACCGCAGAGGCTCCTCGTCCCTTAAGTCTGCATCGTCTTTTCAATTCTCTCTCCCGTCGTATCAGCGCTATGAAGTCACTAGAGGCGCTCAGAAAGATATAAATGATGCCAAGAAAGCTGCCAACAGCTGGTGTATTGAGAAAAAATCTGACCATAGGCGGTTGAACAGCCTCTACGCTTCCTAGAGAAGATGAGAAAGCGCATTACGACCACCGACCCCAATGTGAGCTCAACCTATGAGGTTGGTTTGAGTAATGTCAACTTGGAATTTCTTTTACCCAACTTGTGTTACATCCATGAGATTACAATAACAACCTTTTTTGAAACAAACACACATCTACATTTTGTAAGTTTGTTTTTTAATGTCTCTGTGCAGATGCTTTTATCAATTCATATGTAGATCCAGATTTTCACCAACCGCCTGTCCACCATCCAATACGCGGCACTATGATCAAGTTGAACACAATACATTGTCCAATGTTTCAAAACCTTCAATAAAACCTTCCTGCTATAAGTGAGAAAACTCCTTAATTCATATAATACTCTGAATTATTAATGCCAAGGAGTTTGAGTTGAAGGAATTGAGTGGAAATTCTGTGATTATATTTAAATATTGAAACATGAGAAGGAGAGAATGGCACCGTTAACAATATGGAATGACAGACTGATGTAGCAAGAACACAAAGTACACTCGCCTTTGAGATACGACTCTACGATTTGATGTTACTTATATTTAATAAACTTCTTCTGAAATCACATTTTGAATGGAATAAAGTCTTGATGATCCCTCAGGATATTGGTTATCCACTTGCATAAGCCCCGACAATTTCTCTGTTTGTGTAAAACTAGAAGATGTTTCTTCATGCACCCATATTATCTTTATCATGTATTTTATTGTTAGTTTCAAACATTTCTTCTCTGAATCCAATCATTGAGCTTTCCAGATGCTGTCCATCTACTATCCCCGGTCCTCTCTCCGTATTCTAAAATCCTGCTTGATGTTATTCTTGTTGCAATGATTGCTTACATTATACCGTACTCGATTTTTTAACACTCATCAGTGATATCTATGATCTCTCGATAAGCTGATGATTCTTCTTTAACAATACACATGGATTTTTTTCAAAAAAAAATCTGAATTATGCATGAGAAAAGCATTAACATTTGTGCATTGGTGATTTCGGGACAATTAAAGGGTTAAAAATTGTAACACGGATGCGAAACAAAAATTATCGGCACGCTGATTTGTCTTTTCTTTTAATTCATCCTATTACTTGACTGCATTCTCTCACTCACACTTAATCCATCTCGTTGAGTAACTGTAGTTATTAAATTTTCATCAGTGTAGATATACAGTATACTCTATTTTGATCTATTAATTTTTTTCATGTGTTAGGGAAATAAGTTTGGGTGGAAATGGCATCAAATAGGAGAATGGCTGACAGTGAACTTTGGGCTATAGTTGAGCAAGGTCCACATAATTTCAGAACGTGAGATGTGCAATGCATTTTAAACCAGAAGGGCATTCAGTAGAGCGTACCTATCGCGACATAATGCTGATCCCTAGAAAATATCGGGCCAATACCATTTTTGAAATATCATGCTGTGTATCCTTTTTGGCCCTATTTCTCAATGTGTAAGAAATATTTAAAAATGAAATAATTCTCATATCCAGATCCAGATTCGGATCTTCACCAAAATCGAATAAATTCGTCATGGCCACACACCCAACCTATCCACCAAGTTTCATCTGAATCCGTCCACACTTTTTGAGATATCCGTGCTATATTTGTTTAGCCCTATCTCTTAATGGGGAAGAAATACTTTTTGAGCTCAAAAATCTTGGTTTCCAATTCAGTGATGCACTATGCAATGCTGCTTATTTCAGTTTAATCAGATTAAATTGATGATATTTCAGATGAAATTTGATGATTTTAGATGTTTGCCCTTGAGTTGACCTTTGCATTAGATTCAAAAATAGTTGGTTTCCCAATTCAGTAATGCACAATGCAATTGCTGTTTACTTTTCAAGTCATCGGAATGAAAATTACGATTTTCAGATAAAATTGATGATTTTAAGTTTGACCTTGTTAACCTTTGACATTTGACCTAAAATATATTTTCCAAATTCAGTGATGGACTATGGCAATTGCTGTTCAATCTGCAAGTTAATAGGTGTAAATTGATGATTTTTCAGTTGAAAATTATGATTTTAAATGTTTTGCCCTGAGTTGACCTTTGACCTTTAGATCTCAAAATAGTTGTTTCCCAATCAGTAATGCATAATGCAATTGCTGTTTAAATTTCAAGTCAATTGATGAAAAATGACGATTTTAGAAATTCGACCTCAAGATGGCTTTGACCTTTGACCTCAAATCAATAGGCTTTCAGTTGAGATTACCTCTACAACTTGCAAAGTTTCATGACGATTGGTTTGAATTGGTGATCCGTCGGCGATAAACAAGCAAAATCGACTGATCCAATATACTTGAAAAATCTTCGATTTTGCAAGTAACAAACAGACAAGCAGGGGTGAAAACATAACCTCCTTCACCTTGGTATGTGGAGTAATAATTATAAATTACCATTCCAGCAAAAGACTTTCTTTTCTCTTCAATTAAGGGTTTTTTGGAGGTGGTGCTTTTCATAGGATATATTACTACGGATCTGGCCTTGGGGTAAATGGGATAGATTGCAAAAGTTATCTCATAAGTGCATGTTAGAATAAGCGTACTGTAATTCCTGCTTAAATAAAGTGTTTTAAAAGATTTAGTCGCTCCGCCAGTGTCTGTATCTACTTCGCCTTTCCCCCTCCCTGCAATTATTGAACGCCCTTATTTGTATCTGTCTATTTGTCTTTATGCTTGAGATACGCTTCTCTCTTTTTCTCGGCTAGCTCCCGTTAGGGTCGCAAGGGATCATCGTATGATGCATAGTGATTTGGCACATGTTTTACCGATCTTCCTGAGCAACTGGTCCCTCTACGAACAGATATGTACACCTATTTTAACGGGTATACACCGGCCAGTACTGGTACTCATTTCCGACTCGGAAGGATGACAGGCTGAGTCACCCTTGGTGTATAATCAGTGGTCAACGGCTTGAAACTCAGTACTTTTGGATCCAAGCCGTGCCTAACACTGCGCCAACCAGTATGAATGCTATGAGATTACAGCCAATGTATAATTCTCTATCCAGATCCAGATTCGGATTCTTCACCAAAATCGAATCAATTAGTCGTGGCACAACCTAACTATCCACCGTTTCATCGAGGAACAGCATGATATAGACATGGCATGAGCACGATTTGTGGTCAGTGTCAGGAAATGAGACAGGACAGAATACAACCATACATGGACATCCTGCATGTTCAAGAACAACTTGAGCATGCGTGGTTGGAAATTCCCAGCTTGCCCTGCCAATCAGTGTGGCCCATTGATCTTCACCTGATAGGCTGCGTAGGCAAGTGGATGTGCGCCACTGGTGGTCCAACATATCTCACGGGATGTTATAAGCCGCACACTGCTCTCTCTCTCCTCTCTCCTCTTCGTGGTTCCTGCTTGCTGCACATGATTCCTGCCTGATCCTGCATGTTTTGTGGTGATGCGTTCTTTGTGTATCGCTTGTGGAACAAGTGCTGGTGAGCGGTGAGAGCATTGCGGGGCTCAAGGGTGCCATGAGGATGGTGCAGGCTAGATTTACACCACATGCACGAGATTCACACTGCAGAGCAGCTTTCTTTATTTTTCTGTCTTGTTGTTCTCTCTCTGCCTTGTCACCCCTGATTATGTGCACTAAGTTTATTTCATTAGCCATCATGGTCCCAAGGAGATATTGGTTATTTTATTACCCTCGCCGAAGGAGAGGGTATTGCGTTTGGGTCGTTTGTTTGTCTCTATGTCATGTCTGTCTGTCTGTCTGTCTGTTGTTGTTTGTTTGTCCAGCACAACTTTTCGGTTTTCGTCCGACGGCTTGGCGGATTGAGGTGAAATTTTCACCATAGGGCGACTATCATGTAGAAAGTTTTAATCATAATTATGACATCATGTCATGTAATGTGGCAGCCATGTTGGAAAAACAAAAAACTTGGAACTCTGTTCTCTGAAACCACACAAGGAAAAATTGAAACTTGGCACACGGCAAGTACTCCAAATGGGAATAAGTGTGATTTTTTGATGACATCATAGGTGCTCATTATGACTCATTTTTCATATGTAGAATGCTCCATCTGATCAGTATGAAAATTTTTGAGGGTCATCTGGCCATAAAATGGTCCACAGAAAAAAATGATAACATCATTGGTTACGTGACTCGGCAGCCATATCGTTTTTAAAAAAAAAAACCTTCAAAAATCTCTTCTCTAAGATGCTGAACAGACGAGGCAAAACTTTACACATATGACCACCTGTCCATGAGAAAAAAAGTTCACACATATGATGTCATAGTCACAAGGTTTGGCAGCCGTATTGGATTGTAGAAAAATATTAAATAATGTTTTCTCTGGCACCGCTTAATAAATTGACATGAAACTTCACAATTATGCTCTGGCAATGATGGGGAATACGTGTTTTAAATTTAAATTGATCGGACATGTCTGACAGCCAGAATTATTTAATTTTTGATAGGTTATTTTTTTTATTTTCATTTTCTTTGAATAAGGCTCACTCTGTTGTGTGGATGGTTTGAGGGTAGAGGAGTAGCAGCTGAAATGCAAATCCTATCCAGGTTGTCCTGATGACTTCATCTTTGCTTTTTGCTTGTTTGGGGTCCTTCTGATGACTCCAATGCAGGACTGCACCGATTTTGGTCTTCATTTGATTTGAATTGAATTTATTTTCATTCCATTATAGATTGAATTGAATATAAAATAAAAAAACTTATGGGTCAGGGTCAGGTTGTCCGATCAAGGCGGGGTTGCATCAAAGCGGGGCGTCTTGGCACCGGTCATCACTGCCAGCAATTAAAGTGCAGTTATAATTATGTCTCTTATTAATTAACATAACACACCAGTACAAACAACACACAACAAAATACACCACACAAAAGAAGTCCTGGTCAGGATCTGCAATCTATGATTGCTCTTTTTCTTGTTTAGTATTCATTTGTAAAGTCTGTGATCACCTTTTTGTGGCCGTGCTCTCTTCTTCTTCCTTCACCTCCTTCGCGTGGTTTTGTAGTGTGGATTTTATTGTAATAAAATGCTTTCCTTGGTAATGCAAACTTGTGTGTGGTATTTGGAATGTGCTCCATAGTGCATAGCAAATTGGAAAAATTAATCGTTAGACGGACGGATTGAATTTGTGCTGAAGCACCTGTATAAAGTGAATAACTTTGTGGCTCGCTTGGCCAGTCTGCAGTCAGAGTCACTGCCGTTCATGGTTTTTAAATGGCTGATTGGCACCAAAATATACCGTGGATGCAGGGACATTGTCGACCCTTACCCAGTGTCGATCGGCGTGGAAAATGCGCAACCGTTGCAATATTTTTATAGTTTGTTCCTAGGTTGCATAAGGAATTAAGCATAAACCACAAAGTGGAGAACGTGTGGAATGACATCAAGTGTTGACTAGACTAGGTGGAGCAAGACAGGAGTACTCCCTTTCCTGAAGGTCATCAATGAGCTATCTGGGTTAAAAAAAAAAATTGAACTGATAAGAGATAGTGGCATTCCATCTTCTCTTAAATCAGCTCTATTTCCAAAAGCTGAGAATGCAATCCTAATACTGCTTCTTCAACTGGATTATGAATCCACACCTCTGATATACTAGTCTACTCGTCGTATCCTTATCACCAGACCACGGTACCATTTCCTTTGTTCAAGCACAGCATTGTGTGTGTATTATTCCCAGAGTTATGCTAATCACTGCAAGAATGGATAAGCAAATTAAGTGCATTTCGGAACATTCCGATTTTTTTTGTTTTTTTATCTATTGTTATGATAAACAACATTACACATTTTGTTTGATTGTCTGTCATCTGTACAGAAGCTGAGATGCGATACCAATCGGTACTTCCTCACAGTTGATTCGTGTCGGCAGCACAGATGATGGTAAGGCTCCCCACATGCTGTCATATATTTGAAACTGACTGGTGTGTTACATGCGTTTGTTTTATGACTAATGTGAAATATATTGCCATAAAAATTTTTCATACAGTCCGGCTCATGGAGGAGCGAAACAAATGGAGAACAAGAGAGATAGAGAGAGATAGAGATATAGATAATTTCACAGGGAGAGAGAGAGAGAGAGAGAGAGAGAGAGAGAGAGAGAGAGAAGAGAGAGAGAGAGAGAGGAGCATTTCACAATGCAGAGCTGTCAGGGTATCAGGGTACCGTATTTATCTTTGTGACCCCTTTCAACAACTTGGGCACCATATTCAAGTTGATCTGCTTTCAGACTCACCGACATATACACTGAACACACAGCCATTACAAATACTTCTATCCTTTCGGGATGGGCGAGGCGAATGAGGGTTTTCACAACACTGAAGGCAGAAGCAATTACCAGATGAAAAGAAGGAACACAAGATAATGCAGGTGAAAAGAAGCTGACTTTGGAATGTTGACAAGGAGCTGGTTATTTATGAAAACTTTCAGCCTGTGGAGGTTGGATGTGTGGGCAGAGGTGTAAAGGCATGGAGGGGAATTATTCTTGCTTGTTTTTTTAAGACATGGTAAGGCTCGTGAAAGCTAAGACAACAGAATAGATCAGGACACAACATAACAAAGAGAACAGCAGGAGAAAGGAGAAATGCCAATAGCAGCGTGGTGGAGAAGTTAGACAAATAAACAAGGATGGTTGTTGGTAACGATGAGGGTAGGGAGAATGCAAAGGGTGGACATGATGGATACAGAAGCAAAATTTGGGAGGCGTTATGGTGGTTTAACGGATGCAGAAAAGATCATGGCTTTGGATAGGAGATGACCTGAGATGGTGGTGAACAGCTTGTCTTGAAGACCAGGAGGAAAGAATGAGATTGAAGAGAGTGTGGAAGGTGGTTCCACAGGTGGGAAAAAAGAGGAATAATGAGTTGTAGGTGAGTAGTGTTATGGATGAGGCAATTTCACAAGAGGGGTTTCTTGTGGACACATGTGTCCTGCAGATACTTGGGGAGGACTGACACGGAGAGGACAGTGGGTGCAAGACCAGAAATGATGTGGAAGAAGACAGAGACCACCAACCTGCGGTGATAGTGAAGTGTAGGCCCATACACTCAGCTTCATCGTGAGAGATCCAATGACCTAAAAGCTTTGGTTTCCATAGTCAAGCTGAACAAGATGTGAGGCAGGGGAGCCAGCCCAGAGGGGAGCAGCACTCCATCAAGGCGGATGAAGCCTTATCGGGTGGATAGGAAGTGTGTCAAGAAGGCTTTGCCGATGGAGGATGCCCAGTCGGAATTGGCTTTGAAGCCAATTTGAAATTTGGCTTGCCCAAGAGAGATCATGGCTGAGAGTGAGACCAAGAGTTTGAATGATTGAACTCTGAGAATTGTTGAGAAAATATATGGAGGTTTCTGGAATGGTCTGAGAGAGAGAGAGAGAGAGAGAGAGAGAGGAGAGAGAGAGAGAGAGAGAGGAGGAGAGAGAGAGAGAGAGACACACAGAGAGAGAGAGAGAGAGACAGAGACAGAGACAGGCAGAGACAGAGAAGAGGAGAGGAGAGAGAGAGAGAGAGAGAAGAAGAGGAGAGAGAGAGAGAGAGAGAAAGATATTTTCTGGATTGAAAGATATGTTCCAAATGTTTGACAGGTTGTGGATTTTGCATGGTTTCAAGAGAGAGAAGAGGCTGCTGCCTGTCTGTAGAAGGATAAGGATGTCACGGCAGAGTGGTGTCATCAGCAAAAGATAAAGAGATTTCCAGTTAGTGACATCATTGATAATATTAATATAGAATGGGGGCTATAACACTGTCTTGGGGTACTCCAGCCTTGACAGGGAGAGAGGAAGAAAGGGTTCCATTGAGAGCACACATTGGACATGGAGGTGGAGGAAGTCAGTAATCCAAGAGTGGAGTTCGCTTGATTCCATAGGCGGCGCAGTTTGGAGAGCAAGGCAGGATGTATCAAAAGCTTGAGATGTGTCAGAGAGACTGCTCTGATCTCATGTTTGATATGAGGCATCTACCATTGTTGGGAGAGTAAAAGCGGATGTCAAGTAGAGTGACCAGGTCTGAATCTGAATGATATCTGAGATGAGGTTTTTGGAGAAACGGAATATTTTATGTCAACCCGATGATAGATTCATGACCTTGCTTTTGATTGGAAGTACAGTAAGCTAATTGGTCTTATTAGGGATCTGTGTTTTTTACTTTTTATGTAATGGTGTGATTTGCTGATTTCCAAACAGATGGAAGATGACTATGGTAAATGACAGGGTGAAAAGGGCAGAGAGAGGAAGCACAAAGAGCACAAGACAGGTTTTTAGGACACATGAGCTGATGCATCGGTCCAGTTGCAGTCAATAGCATTCTGACAATTGAAGTCACACATATGAGGAAGAGAGATGGGATGAGTGATTAAAAGTTGGTCCATGTCATCTGAGAAAAGAGAAGATGAAGATGGAGTCATCACCGTTGGGAAACGGTACAACAAAACAAACATGAGGTAAGAGCAGAGGGAAGCACAGCCAGAGTACTCCTGGGTGTTGGAGTGTAAGAGTACAGCGAAACAGTACAACAGAGAGGAGGAATGGAGTTCTTGATGTACAGTGCACTCTGCACCAGAATGGGTTTCAGGTCGATCAAACCAGAGGTGACAATAGCCAGGGAGAGACACTAAGGGGCCTGGATGTCGGTGGAGAGGATTCTGTGAAACAAATGATGTCTGGTTTTCAGCAGCGGCCTTGATTAAGAGATCTGTCAGGTTGGAGTGGAGGTCCCGGATGTTTAAGGTCCACAAGTTAGAGATGGGGGGATGGGGAATCATTGGATGGTGCAGGATGGAGGGGGAAAAGCTTTGCGGGCAAGGTGAGGCTTTGGGGAGTGGGTTAACGGAAGATTTGAGTGTGTGTGGGTGGGGGAAGGTTTGAATTTCTAAAACTTTTAACTTGCGAAAACTTGTAAATATAATACTGTGAAAAAAATTATTGTGCCTGTCAGGATGCTGTAGAAGTACTACACTTACCTTTGAGCTTTGTGTGATCTGGATGTGATTATTGACTTGATAATAATAAACTGTCAGAGTCAGTTGCTCATCGGCAGGGAGTTCCATCAAAAGTGTGCCCTCCTCCAATGCAACGTGCAGTGTCCATTCTGCTAGAGTTAGTTGTCGCATTAAAGATCTTTACAGTGCTTTTCGTGTCATGGAAGACTTTGGCAAAAGCTCCCTCAGCCAACCCCCACAAAAAGGTGGAATAATTGTGGTTGTTAATAAGTATTGTAGTCAATGACTTAGCATAAATCCACAGCACTCCATTGAGGAAAGCATATGGCACAGATTGATTGGCAAGTGGTGTTTCCCTATTAATCATCTTCATCTCTTTTTGAGTCTTAGCCAGAACTTTAATCTCTTTTACATGTGTATTTGGAACATAAAACTAGATGACCCAAGTTAAGATGTCTGGATCAAGTCAATACCATAATATGTGTCTCTGTGTCTCGGTGTGTGTCTCTGTGTGTGTCTGTCTGTCTGTGTCTCTCTCTATCTGTGTCTCTGTCTCTGTCTCTATCTGCTCTCCGCTCGTCTCTCTCTTCTCTCTTCTCTCCTCTGCTTCTCCCTCCAGGAGACAACTAGCATGTGGCACATCGGCATTCCAATGTGCAAGCACAAGTCTCCGGTCAATGAAAGATGACAACAACAGCACTTGTATTCACTCGTCAGATAATATTTTGGACTGTTATTGTCTGTGCAGGCTTATTATGATTTGCAGAAGGAGGCGACCTTATTGCAGAGATGAGAAGTACCACGGCCTAGCCGGAGGACAAAGGCAAGCAGAGGCTGGAGCAGCACATACACTCGCTGCAGCGAAACAGTCTCTTCACCTCCAACGAGTAATCACCGCAAAAATACTTCATGAAGTGGAATCTGCCTTGTTGTACACCGCCATTCTGCTTCACAATGTTACTTGAATTGTTGGGATCAAACCAAGTGTTTTTACAATTAAAAGGGTTTGTATTCATGTACAATAAGGCTCAAAAAAGAAAATAAACTTTGATCATGTGATACAAAAGACAGTTTTACTGAGGTTAAAAAGTGTTGAAATAAATGAATCTACAGAAATTACCCAAAGCTATTAGTCTTTCTTCTCTTCCTTATCCTCCACTCCCTCATTTTGTTGCATTTTTCTTTCTACAACCTTCTTCCTGCTTTTAATTTTTCTTCCATGTTCTTCTTTCCTCCTTCACCATTTTGATTGCCTTCTCATGTGATTGTTTTCCTCCTCATCATGCTCTCTGTTTCTTTCCTATGTTTTCACTGCCATTGCCTTCTTATCTGCTTTTCTTCTCTTTCTAATTACCTTTCTGTTTAGTCGACTTGACTTTATTATAATTTCTCTTCCATGGCTATTTCTGTTCTCTGCTTCTTTTCTGTCTTTGTCAGAAGAGATGTGCTTTGGGGAGTCGGGAATTCCTGCATGAGTAAAGTGAAACAGAGTCGTTTCTGGTTTTATTTATGTCTTGCTTCCGCGATTAGGGGGCAATATAGTTTATGTAGACACAATATTAGGGTTGAGAGTGGGGCAGGCAGGGGTAAAAAATTTGAGATAATTAAGAAAATCTAAATTTGCTTTCTCTCTTCCATGAAGCCATTTCCCTGTGTCTACCTCGTGCCGATCCCTCTTGGTCTTTCAGAGTGTGACACATCTCAGCTCTTGCTTTTTTCCCATTCACTCTACTCTCATTGACCATTTTGCTCCTCTTGTTTTCCTCCTTCTTTCTTCCAATTGACCATCCCATTTGTGATGGTCCATGTGTTTCTTTGTCTGCCTGTTTTCATGCATTGACCTTTTATAGGGTGAGTCATAAGTCCCTGGACATGGTTTTAGCTGCTTATAATTTTTGACAAGTTTATAATTTTATATAACGAATTTTTGGTCGTCTACTGTGCTTGCTGTCGATCATACATCCAGTTTGAAATACCTTTTTTCCCCAAAGATGAAGATTTGATTTTGCTTCCAAATGCTCCTTGAAGTCTTCTTGCACCTGTTTCATCGTCTGTTTGTATTTCTCCTCTCGTGTACCACACCACTGCTACCGGCCTCTCTTCCACTGCATGGACTGATGTCTGCCATCTTGGTTTAATGTATTAATTGTATTATCTGAAAAACAATGAAAAGAGTATAATAGATGGTTAAACAAATTATTGTATCAGCCAGCTAAAACATGTCCTGGACTTATGACTCACCTGTGGTTATGACAGGCAACCAAGAGGAAAAGAGACAGAAATGTAACAGCAAAAATCCCCTCTCTTACAGTCTCAACGAGTCCTCAGCTCTGCTCTTGGAGGTCGAGGAGCTTTCATCTCGTCTATACTTACCATCTTGCCAATGACATTGTCCTCTATTTGGCTGAATCAAAAGCAGTTTCCTGGCGAGCATGCGCTCAAGCTGCGAAGCTTGCGTGAGGCGCGCGGGAAGCAGGATGCAGGCAGCAGGAAGAGAGGAGGAGCGGCAGACGGAGGAATGTTTCAGACAGGTAAGACCCATGAAATATTTATT
This sequence comes from Eptatretus atami, assembly GCA_035128595.1. Classification (NCBI taxonomy): domain Eukaryota; kingdom Metazoa; phylum Chordata; class Myxini; order Myxiniformes; family Myxinidae; genus Eptatretus; species Eptatretus atami. The sequence continues at coordinate 68,473,399 of CM068956.1, forward strand.
TGTTGTCCTTTGTTATTCCGTGCACGGCGAAGTGAAAAGCGGGGTAAGCAATTGGTTCGCTTCTGTCTGTCTGTCTTCTGGTCTACAAATGCCAGTTTATGACGAGGAATAACTTAATTTCATTTGAATGTTATATTTTGACATGAATCGGACCTGAATCGAAAACAAACTGTAGTGTAACAGTACTTTGTCTCTGAATTTGTCCGATCAACACATGCACAGAGAGATGAGATAATAAATATCTTTAGTCTGTCTGCCTGTGTGGCATCAAAAAAATTGAAAATCATTCCAAACAGGAACTTGCTGTTTTTAAGGACGTCATAAAGGACACAAACAACAGGCAATGAAGAACTGTGTAACATGGTTAAATAGGTGGTGTATAAGCTGCATCACAGCGGTAAACTTCCGGAATGTTTTTTTTCTAGACTTCCAAATTCTTTGTTTTATTTCATTTGAATTATTCCTTGAATACTGGAGAACACAAATCACCTTTTTAACACTTTCAAAACACTTCCGTTTAGTGGTACTTGGACAAAATATTACAGCATTTTAGCTCATCACAACCAATCATAATTTGCGCTCCTGGACCCACCCATTCCTGTTTTCAAAGACAGCGTGGGGTAATGTGTCTTATGAACTCTAGTTTATTTTGGAATTGTAACATGAAGGAATATCTTCCACAATCAACAAGAATTTGTCCTGCGTATATTCAGATGTACCAGGGAGAAATGGAAAATAAAGCAGAACTAAATATTAAGGGAGATCTACATATTATGTTGCACAAATGCAATTCTAGCTTCTGCCACGTACGAAGCGTTCATCCGCAGTCTGATGGGTACTGCTCCCCCTCTGGGTGTGTGCTCCTGCCTCCACCTCGCTCAGTTTCACGCTGTGGAAACCAAGGATTTAGGAAATTGGTATCTCCCTGCGATGAAGCTGAGTCTTGTCTTTGGTTTTCTCACTCTCTCATGGAAGCAGGTCAGTGGTCTTTCTGTCTTCTACCGCCCCTCTCCGGCCTTGCCCCCCCGGCTCTGTCTGTGATCTGTCCCCCGATATTTCCTCAGGGCTCAAGGTCACCAAAAACCCTTCTGGTGAAAATGCAAAGTCAAGAATTACTGCTCACCTTCATTCTTTCAATCCTTTTTTTTCCTGCCTCTGAAACAAACTCCCACACTCTCTTCAATCTCACTCCTCCTCAGGTCTTCAAAATCTGTTCACCACCATGTCATATCTTCCCCATCCAAAGCCATGATCTTTTCCACCCCGTTAATCCACCCCAAACCACTCCTTCAAATTCCCTGTTTCCTTCCGAAAAGACCCTGTCGTACCATCTTGTTTACCCTGTGTACCCCACCCCATCCTCTCTCTTCCAAGATCTCCTATTGTCTCTGTTCCCACTATTTGTGCTTCCCCTCACCACCTCTCTTGTCTCTTGCTTGTTATATGTTGTCTGTGCATTAGTTCTTAACGAGCCTCGACATGGTATACAAACAAATAAATAATAAATTAATGAATAATGGATTTTTCATATTTCGTAATAAATGATGCCTTTGCGAAGAGTAAATATAAATTTACATATTAACTGGAAGAGTTAACCCTATCATAAATAATTATATATTTGTTATGGTTCTAGGAACCGTATCATACAAGACATACAGTTGTCCCGAAGTTAGTTATGCCATTAAGTATATGGTGCAGATAGAACCCTTCCTTGTGTGTAGTGGGAAAGCAAAAAGGGTGCTTGCGATGTTTTTTTAGTTAGATTAATAAATCTTTATATCCCCTCTATCATGATCACTGTCACCTGCGTCTCCGGAGCCTCGTTGTTCCGAGGCAGAATCTTACGTCGCAGTTCTTTTCGGCTTCCAAACGTTCCAATTCAATCTGGTTGTACACCGTCCACCTTCCTCAAACACGCGTGAGTGGGCGGGCTTTCCCGGCCTGGCCAAATCGCCCAGATAGGGCGGACCCCATGAAGCCTGTCAATCAGGGTGGACGGTGATGTCAGCTTCGGCAAGCCCTCCCAACCTGGGGGATCTATAAATTACGACACCATCCTCAAGGTAGAGTGAGAGAGTCGGAGAGTTCGTTGTTGGTTGATGAGAGAGTCGTGGTTCGTTGGCTGGTTGCAAAGAAAGAAGGAAGGTCGTTAGTTGGTGGTTGATTCTTTGGGTTCTGGAGTTCTGTGGTGGAGTCTTGAGTTCGGCAGTTGAGTTGGTCCCTTGGTTGTTGGTTGAAAAGGAAGGTCGTGATCACGGAGTGCCTGCCCACGGTTCGCCTTCGGCGGCCCGTCTGTTGTGCTCGTCGAGCACACCCGACCTTACCGGGTCCTCTTGGGGTCCTGTTGCTGCTCCATTTACCTTGACTCCGCGCTCTCCACCCGGCTCCTTCGCAGACCGGTCTCCACACGTGCGGCTGTGGGCCGAACTGCACGACCTTTGGCAGGTGCCGCACCACGGAGCATCCTTCCCTCGAAACGTTCAGGTACCAAAAGACTGCGACCTCAGCTCCTCCCTCCCTGGCTACAAAAGTTTTTGCCATTCAACTGGGTTTTTTGTCTGAGGTGCGTCTGAGTGTGTGGCGCTGTCCTTTAAGTAGATTGTATAAGTTTTTGATTCATTGTAATTCTTGCCTGTATTATTCTCGCGTAAGTCTGCTCTGTGTCTGCTTTTATAAGTTGCTGTAAAATTGTCACTACATCTCTCTTCTTTTCCTGCATAACACACCAATAAATGTTCCTGTACCACATTAAATTCCTCACTTAGTGTAAATAAATGAGTGTAGAAAATGTTCCCAGTTCGTTTTTCTCTTTCCTTCATTGGTCCATCATGGTTAAGATCTAAGTTTAGCGGGTCTTTATCCCTGATAATCTGTTTTCCAGCGGTACGTCCTTGGAGTTCCACTCGGCTGCATCCGATCGGAGTTGTAGTTGGTAGTTGTAATTACCGTAGTGGTTAGAGTGATCCGGTTCGGCAAGGCGTACCGA
>CM068956.1:68479137-68500652 GCA_035128595.1 Eptatretus atami
CAAGATGGACTCAGTTGTGTGCAAAAGCTTAAAACTCTTTCTGAATCAAGGATGGGCAGAGTTGCTCGCTTCTTTGGAATGAATCGAACATTCAGTTAAAGTTCATGTCCTGGAGAATGCCAAATCGAAACCACAGAGTTTTATAACATCTTGGCTTAGAGACAAGTAATTGTATAAATTTCAAATTTTGATTCTCGTGCTGTCAATTTTGCGTTGCATTTTTGATCTTATCAATTTTCTATCTTTCCGAGGCAAATAATTCGAATAATTGTATTATTACTACTGAATGCCAATAATTGCGTGCTCATTTTGTCTGTGGAATGTGTATTTAGATGTGTATGTATTGATTAAACGACTTTTGTGATCTATCGAATACAGATGACGCGTTCATGGTCGGTTAATACCCTAATCCCCGATAATGTGAACACCCCGCATATGAGCGCATTTTCGGCCAGTTCCAGAAGTGTTCAGAATAGCGGAGTTTTACTGTATATGTATATATATATATATATATATATATATATATATATGTATATATTCTGACCACATTCACCAACAGAACAAAGTTGTTCTGTCTGTGCGGATTATGCGGTTTTACCGTGTGAGACATAATCCGCCGTGATGCTCACCATAGTGGTCAGGAGGTGCGTCTGATGTATAAACGATGAATGTGGTCATCATTGGATAGATATTTATCAGTATACCATCCTGATGAGGGAAAATAAGCCCGAAATCTGGATCGGTGGTTCCGTTTGATATTTAGCTGATGATGACCATATAATGTATGTTTCTTTGACAGAGTCACCGGGCCGAAGCCTCTGTGTTGGAGGTGATGCTTTGGTGTGGACTGTTGTCCAATGGGGATCAGCGGAGTGCTCGTCTCACTCCTCATCTGTGTGTGTATGTATATATATATATATATATAATATAATATTATATATATATTATATATATATACTATGCAAGTACCGGTAATCCCGGAAATTTGCCCTATTTCCTCACGCTAGTTAGACTGAGGCATTAGTTGTATGCGAAAATTAGGAAGGCTTCTTTTATTCCTCAGATTTATGGAAGGAAGGCTTATGCTGCCGTAATCCTCAGAATAGGTCATAGTTGAAGTGGCCTTGAGCCACTCAATGTTTCTAGCAGCAGTGCAACTGTCCTTGATGTCCTGCCAAAACCCAGACCTAGAAAGCTGGAACGTGAGTTTTGTGCTTCTCTCGCCCGTCGGTGTACGCTCTATTTGCAGTTAGCGACCTCTCTCTCTGCAGCCGACTCTGCTTGCTGGCTCGTTCATGAGCAATATATCACGAGTAGGACGACTCTCTCTCTCTCTCTCTCTCTCTGCAGCTGACTCCGCTTGCCTGCTCTTTCATGACAGATCGATCAGCAGTTAGCTTTGCCTGCGCGTGCAGTTCGAGAATTCAAATAACAGGAGGAGAAGTGTATGTTTAAAAAGTCAACGAATACGAACATTTTGTATCTCAAAAAACCTAGCGTTTTAACCATGAAGCCTTTTGTTATGATTAATACCCGTGCCACATCGAAAGCCATTTTTTTTTCTAATGGAAATTTTATTATTTATTATATATATATATTTTTTTTTTAATATATATTTTTTCATTTTATGGAGCGCCATTAGCGCATCCTGGAGTGAATGTTAGTTCAATAGATGTGTTAAAGTTTATCAAGATCGGTTCACTGGTATAGGAGCTTATTCGTCAAAAAAAACAGACAGACAGACAGACCAGGACAGAAGGACTGCCATATATATATATAATAAGATATATATATAATATATATATATATATATATATAATATATATATATATATATATGTTGCGGCCGGGGTCGGTGAGTTCGGGTTCCATGACCCCCAAAATTGCAGCCGTCGACAAGATAATTCCGTGACGCGTGGGTCCTAGCGACCGTGAACACCAATAACTAACTGTGACTTAGGGTCCTCCGTCTATGGGTTATCGGGTTACCTAATTAATCACGTGACCTAATTACGGGGTCAGCTGTCGGTACGCCTTGTCGACCGGTACATTTTACCGGATCAGCTGCAGCCTGAGCAACACTGCAAGGACATCCGGATAAAAGGAACGGATCGTTGGGAATAAAGTCCCGGCTTGGTTAGGATACGGACCATGCTGGATCAATATGAAAGAAAAGACAAAAACGAGCTGAAATTTCTACAAAGGATTTATTACAGCAGGCGAGGAAAGATGTGGCACAGTGAATATAACTTTTATTGGTGTGTAAGCAAGAATAGAAGAAAATGTGAAAGGTGTGGCAATAATACAAGCAACTACAAAAGCAGACACATAGCAAGTTATCCGATATAATTATGACAACTTAACTTAAGCGAGAAAGCGCCAGGAAACAACACACACACACACACAACACACACACACACACACAACACACACACACCACGATGAAGAGGAGTTAATGAGGAAATAGCAAGGGAGATGAATAACGGTTCTCAAGTACCATTGCAGCGATTGCGATCCGTTCATCAGTAGTTTGGGGGATGCTCTGCTGGCGATACCTCCCTGACAGCTGGCGCATCGTCTCTTGCTTCGTGGCACTTCGTGCAGCTGGCGTCAGTCCAGAGAATGAGACACGACCGTTGGGCATGAAGGGAGGGACTTGGGTGGAGTCAGAAGCCAATGGGTGGAGAGAGGCGGAGTCCGAAGCAAGTGGGCGAAGAAGGGCGTTGAGGTGGTGAAGAAGGCAGAGTCAGCAGGCGAATTGGTAAAGAAGGGCGGAGCCAGCCGGCGAATAGGTGGGTTGTCAATCCCAAGCCAGACAGAAATGAAGGAATGAAGGAAGTGCACGGAGCCAACAGGAATGAAGACAGGAACGATGGGCAGGAATGATGAGGAGGAACGACGAGCAGGAACAACACACTAGCGGCTCCACGATCCATCCTTTTATTGATCCCGTGGTGTGGGCGGGGGTGACGACCCGAAGCGATGTGTCGTCATCCGAATCGGCTGCTCTGATTGGGTCCCGGCCAGCACACGGTCCGGCCGCCATGACTGGAAGCGGCTCCACTTTACTTCTGGCCAAATGGTTCCAACCTGCGGAATCGTCTCGCTCCAAGCACCATGACACGAATCGCCCTGCACCGAGCTCCGTGATATTAATCGCCTTGCACCGAATCCCGTGCCGTACCCCGGCAACCCGCGGTTGGCGTCGGTCAATGTGCCTGCTCCGTGGTGTACCACACGGCCTGAGCGATCCGGCCGCACAGCATGCCTCTGCCTGGTAGCAGCTGCATCGAAGCGGAGGTGCGAGAGGATGTCTGCTGTCTGCGGGAAACATTTATGGCCGTCGTGGTGAGTGAAGACCGACGGTAAGATATTATTGTAACCCCATGCGCAGACCCGACCAAAGATGTGTGTTATTCGTGCCCCATTCTGTACAATGATAAAGTATCACGGGCTGCACACGAGTCCGCCATTGTACATATGGGTCAGCGCGCGGGTCCGCCCGCCATCGAGCATACCCTGTACATTGCGCGCGGGTCCGCCATTCTACACGTGGTCAATGCGCGGGTCCGCCATTCTACACGTGGTCAACACGCGGGTCTGCCCACCATCGAGCATGGTGTTCGCAGTTATCAGAGGCGGTGGGATGCACGGTGCCAGCCCTGATCTGTGTTAGGGAATTGAGGGAAAGGATTGGATATAATTATTAGATGGATATTTGGATTGAAGAAGAGTGTGCCGCATGCATACTGTATGTTGTTAGCATTTGGTGTGTTAGTTATGCCTCTGGTGTGTTAGTTATGCCTCTGATCGCCTGAACAGTGGGTGGGGGGACATCGTTGTTCCGCACGTGCTCCATCCAGCGCTGGCGTTTATTGTTGGCTTCGACTGCTGCCCTTGGGCTTCTGTGAGGACGCATTCTTACGCGAAGGGTGCGGCTATGATTTTTACCGATGGGTGTCCGAGTGGTGTGCCTGCTGGCCTCGCGAGGACCCCTTGCTTGGATTTACCTCAGGAATAGTGAAAAAGAAAGAATAGGAATGAAGTTCAGAGGTTTAATCAGATCAAACTATGAGATTTACACAACACACTGATCCGTTCGACCCACTAGACAAGAAGGAAGGGACTATCTGAACGTACATTAATGAAATAACTGACTGGGGACCACTGTATGTTGGCTGCTTTTGGTGTTGAAGGGATGTGGTTTCCAGAACCGCAACAATCTATATCTATATATATATATATATATATATATATATATATATATATATATATATATATATATATATATATATATACACACACACACATGTGTATATGTAGATGGAAGCAATTGATTTGGTCTCAAAATACCACTGGACAATGTTTACTCTTTGCTCCGTAGAAAACTTTGGTTATGCTTGAATGATTTTTCCAAAGATCATTGATCACTTCTGCAAAACAAATATTGGGTAGTCGATCTATCTACCCTTATTATCAGTATTTCCGTCGATATGTTTGTCTGTCTGATCGTATTGTCTCTCGGCTCCACCCGGCTCTGTAACTACAATCGGCTATTTCTCGCTGAAAACTGTTTAGCGCTCCATCACCAGTGAGCCTACGTCTGCTGCGCAAACTACTGAAACCGTTGCTATGGACCCATCCGTTACCTAGCAACGGACCTTTGAAATTTTCAAACAAAATCTCAAATTTTTTTTTTTCGAAAATCAAAAATCGGGCCACGAGCGACTGTGCAGTACATTCAGCCATATTGTCAAAAATTTCCAGCGGATCCTATGAAAACTGTCGGAGAAGATAGACTTTGAATGAACCCTGGTCAAAAAACAATAAAAAAACGAAGTTTCGTTATATCTCAGAGACTATGAGTCAGATATACATGAAACTGGTATGGTAGTTCATGGTATGTCCTAGTTAGTGTGAGAAAGACCGTTGCTATGGACGCTTTTGTTGGCAGTAACGGCTGAAAAAACGACAAATTCGACTGATCGACTACCCATGTCTGCTACCGGCTTGTTACTATCAGCGATATACATAGTTACATATATGTATATACAGTATATATATATAGTGTAGGTGTGTGTGTGTGTGTGTGTGTGTGTGTATGTATACAGTTATATATATATATATATGAGAGAGAGAGAAGAGAGAGAGAGAGAGAGAGAGAGAGAGAGAGAGAGAGAGAGGAGAGAGAGAGAGAGATGAGGAGAGAGAGAACCCTAACAAAAATGAATTATATATAGGAAAATAATTATAGTGTATACTTGATATGATTGAGTATGCACATACGCAGATATATACGTAATACTCGAATACTACTAATATTACATCAACACACACACACATATGCGTACACACTATTTCTTCACATCATCTTTGCAATCCATCCTTCCATTGGGACCATACTCTGTGCAGAGCGTTGGTGCTGTCTAAGCAGTCTTCTTGGCTATTGGGCACAATCCAGGACAGGTCACCACTCCAACACAAGACACCAGCAAGTTGGCACTCATTTTGCCGACCTCAGATGGATGACAGGCAGAATCAACCCCACCTTGTATTAATTCAACAGCTGAGTCGGATTTGAACTCAGGATATCTTTACCACACCTCTTTTTACACACATTTGAAATTATGCAATGGCCATGTGAGCAGCTTGGTGGTGGAGTAGGTAAGGCATTGCCCTCTCTGGTGTGGGTTAGATTCCCATGCATGGCTGAGAAGTTTAGGAGATAAGCACAAGGGAAAGGGAATACACAGGGTGTGTCAATAAAAGGTTAACCACTTCAAAACTTTATTAAGCAAAACATTGAGTAATAAAACAAAAAATTAACTCGGAAAATGAAAACCAAATCATGGAGAAATGAAACTCATTATGTGTTAATGCGCTTTTAGTTGAGGTGTTCAATGTGAGCACCCCCACACACACAACATGCATTCACACGGATTGCAAAGTTTTCAATGACGTTTCTGCAAGTTTTAATGGATACTGTCTGCACATAAGCCTCAACTGCTGCCGTCAGATAAGGTTCAGATCTGAGGTGTTCCTTGTAGACGTTAGCCTTACAAGCTCCCCAGAGGAAAAAATCCAGTGGATTGTGGTCGGGGCTGTGTGGAGACCATTCATTTTCCAAACACAAACTGAGAACTCGTCTGAATTTTTGATGCAGAAAGGCAATTGTTTCATTGGCTGTATGTGGGTAGCATCGTCTTGCATGAACCACTGTCGGTGGAGGGCTGTAGTGCTCATCAATCAAGTCTTCGTGAAATGTGTTGACAATCGACTGGTATCGTTCTTCATTGATGGTAACCGTTCTTCCATTTTTGTATTCAAACCAATATGGCCCAAACACACCACTGGAGCTGACAGCCACAGAAGCAGTGACTTTCTGACCCTTAAGCGACTTCTCTTCAACCTCATCTGGGCATTGACTTCCCCAGAAAATGTTGTTGTGTGAAAGTGTGCCTCGTCACTAAACCACACATCGTGAATCCAGTTTGGGTTTGCCTCCATCTTCTGCTGCAGCATCTCACACATAGCAATTCGTGCTGCTTTATCCCCATCTGTCAATTTATGGGCTGTTGTGATGTGGTAAGGAAAGAGGTTTAAATGTTGTTTCATTATTCTTCTCATACTGCTGGGAGTGAGACCCAGTTCAGCCAATCTTTGTCGAAGCGATTTTTTGTTCTTTGCATGACTGACTCACGAACTCGTTCTATGTTTCCTTCACATTGTACACTTCTGGACCTTCCCTTGTTAATGCTGAGAATCGTCCCGTCACTTTTGAACTTTTTCACAAGTTTCCAAATGGCTGGCTTGCTTGGCTTGTTTCTGGGATGCACTCCATATTCAGTACAGAACGTCGTCTGGATGGAAGCAATTGATTTGGTCTCAAAATACCACTTGACAATGTTTACTCTTTGCTCCATAGAAAACTTTGGTTAGGCTTGAATGACTTCTCCAAAGATCATTGATCACTCCTGCAAAACAAACAAAAAATTAAGGTAATAACTAAAAGTACAAAGGTCATTTGAAGCAGTTAACCTTTTATTGACACACCCTGTATCATCATGAGAAAGGTGAGAGGTGCTTTCAAGTTACTATCATCAAATACAGGGAGAGAGTGAGGAAATAGAGGAAGAGATCTGGGCACCACAGCAGTTGGATTTGAGCTCGGCCAACTAGGTGCTTATTTACACCACACATGAGTTCTAGAAATCAGTGATGTTACAAACAGCATAAAAAAGCACAGTTAATATATCTGTAATTTTCACAAAGCCCTGCCACTTTCTGACAATCTGGACTGAAGAACAGTTTAAAGATAGCCATTATGCCCAGAAAAAATTTGACTCAGCCCCTTACCACAAAGTGTAAAACTGTCAATTATTCTTCAACCACAGTCAGAAGCTCCAAGTTACATGGTCGTGAGACAACCACAGACACTTCAGGTCCTTCCAGCCACCACTTTCCACCACCACCCCGCTCAACACCACTTTATAGCTTCTTCTTCATTTGTATACAGCACAAGGCTGTGGGGTAGCATAATGGCTGAGGACGCAGCTGTGCTACTGATGCAATGCTCTGATGGTTATGGTAGAAATTTGCAATTTGGCCATGGTATTGGCGATAGCTCACCTACTCTTCGCAAAAGACACCATGGGATTATTCATGTCCACCAATGAATGCTGGCAGATGGGATTCCCATTTAACCTCCATCTGAAGGACGGCACACACATTGATGAATCACTCTGCCTGTGCAGCTTCTGTCACCTCGCCAGGTTAGAGGCAAGTGTGCATACCTCTAGGCCATCCTGTCAGCTCTATAAACTGTCAATGAAGTCATTTGAAAAGGAGTTGAATGATTACACTGAACAGTTAGAGTTAGAAATGCATTTGTGCAGCTTCTGCATGAGTATCTTGTTACCCCATGCACATAGTGCAAAGTGGGGTTAGGCAATTGGCTCACTCTGTCTGTCTGTCATTTTCGTTGTATGATCGAGGAACTACTTAATTTCAATTGAATTTTATATTTTGAATACTGCAGAACACGAATCGGAACATGAACCTGCAGTCTATCAGTACTTTGGCTCTGAATTTGGCAATTTTTATGGAATCTTATCCCGAGCACACTTGCGCTCAGCATGGTAAAGCAATTGCTTCAATTTGTCTGTCTGTCTGGCAGTCAAACAAAATTGAAAATCATTCCAAACAGAAAAGTTACTATTTTTAGGATGTCATAAAGGTCACAAACAACAGGCATGAAGAACTAATGTAACTTGTTAAATAAGGTGGTGTGGAAGAGGGTGCATCAACGGTGGCAAACTTATGATTCAATGTGTTTTTTTTCTACAGCCTTTAAAACTTTTATTTTACTTCAATTGAATTATATTTTCGAACAATGTAGACACAAATCGCCTTGTTTGCACTTCCAAAAACCTCCATTTTAGCAGTACTTGGGCAAAAATTTACACCATCTCAACCACTCAAATTTCCTGTGGGATCTGAGGGCAGAGTAACAGCAAGAAATTAAGATAAAAATGGTGGCACAGAGCAATGCAACCACAGAGATGACATCGTCCAAACGATCTGTTTACTTAGCGCATCTTTTTCTCAAAGTTTGTTAAAAATTTATCTGTTTTCCAAAAAGAGTTAGCAGAAGGTTCAGTTCTATTCTGTTCCATTTGTCCCATCGGCTTCGGATGGTTGCCATCACATCCATTATTCAAAGTTCATGAACAAAGCTAATATAGATCGTGCTTGGAAATGCAAGAGTTGAAAAGACCACTCCCATGTCCTTTTTCTCAAGACAACACAGGGTAAGGTGTTTTATGAACTCTCAAGTTAATCAAGTTCTGTAGGTTTATCTCAAAATCCACCTGAAAATGCAGCAATATTTAGAAACCTTTCTTCTTTGGGCTATTCAGTAAAATATTGGTTTTATGAAACTTGAAACTAAAGGCTTGAATACTTGAATCTACAGAACTTGATTATACTTGCTACTCTTCTACCGACTTCTAACTATTGTTAATTTTGGCTGTCCACATGAGAAAATATATCTCCAGTTTGAACTTCTGCAATACGCTATTGCTGTCTGTGTGCAGGTGGTGCACGTCCACCAGAAGTGTATCGGGGATTTCCTGCAGCCACTTATGGTGCATACTGGCTGGGCATGTGCTGAGCGCCAGGCCGAGAGGGAAGTGAGTGAGTGGTCAGCTCGAATCACTCAAGAACCTGACCGGTGAGCATTACTAGCAAATCGATCAGTCAAACTTGGGCCCAGGGAAATAGGCCCACAATCATTCAAACTTTAAATGGTTTTGCACATCTTTCACAGGTGAAGTTAGGAAAGAAAGAGGAGAATAATATTTAATAGCAATAGTTAGTGAGCGTTCCTTTGATTGAGAAAGGTGTGACCTTCACGTTCAGTACATTGTTTGTTTCCCTTCATGAATGACATTGTGTCATGCAAGAACAGGATGGAATTTCCATGGGGAATAGATGTTAAACTTTCAATGAGAGAGGTGTGTTCCCCAACAAGAAAGTCACATCTGTTGAATTAAGGTGCTTTCAAGCACCATGGCAGCAGGAGATGTGTGTAAATGAATGCTTTAGGGATTGAGAGGGAGCATAACATGTCGAGTGGTGGACCTTTTAGCATCCTTTCCATCCACGATATGCCTCATATGCATGTCCCTCCCTCTTCCCTCTTCACTGCTATTTCTTCCCAACCTTGTCCTCCACTCCAATCTTACAATCCCTTCTTGCCCTTCCTTTTCTCCATTTTCCCTTCCACTAGAGTAATTTTCACTGAGTACAAACTTTCATAATTCCACTTTGATTAACTGCAACTTGCATTTTCGAATAATTGTTCCAATTATTTGAGCATTTACCTTGCTATTGTTTAGTTACTTACTTCATTTGCTGTACCAATGTAGACACAGCAAGCGGGAAGCGGAAGAGTTTGTATCCGAGCTTGTCCATGGATTTTTGCTGCCAGAAGTCGACAAGATTGTATCTGGAAAGAGAGGTAAGGTCCATAACATTTGATATCAGAAACAAATCACAAGTTTTTATTTATATTACTCATTTATATAATTTGTAATAGTGTGAGCAGAAATATATACTATATATGTATATATGAAACGAGTTTGCATGGATAATATTTTTGCTCTCTTGTGATTCTTCACTCCTCCTGGTACTTTCTTCCCCTTCCTTCAACCACAGCAAAAAGTCCGAGTTACATGGTCGTGATACAACGCACAGACAGTCCTTCCAGCCACCACTCTCCACCACCTCCGAGCTCAACACCACTTTCTAGCTTACAAAATGTTCCAACAGACTCGATAAGCACTTCTCAACCACTTCATCCCCCTGAAGATCCAAACCCTTACAGCTTTCATCTTCCGCCATCCTCACCTTCTCTCATTGCAGCTCATTCTGCCCTAGAATCTTCCATTTCTCAGATAGTCAATGAAAGCCCTCAGAGACAATGTCCCTCTGAACAAACTGCAACTGAGTCCCATAATGAGCCTCCGCCTGTTTCTTCTCTGCCACGTAGCCCTTCTCCATAACCTCCTGGCCCATCAAGCTTTTTCCTGTAAGTGACCAAAGTTAAACTTTTTAATCTAGTGACTACTCTTTGACTTGGTGGTTAAACCTTTTGTAAACACCATTACCGAATGCCTATCAAGCTCTTTTTGGGGTCTAGTCCATCTTTAGTCCACCAAGTCTGTAATTTTCACCAGGTGACCTTCAGTCATTGGGCTGCTGAGAGATCTTGACTGCCATCCAGCAAACTGGAAAATAGACCAATGTTATTACCCACTCGTACAGCTAGAAGAATGAAACATTTTACCTCCAATAATCTCATCAAATACTTACTTAATGAACATATAAAAGTGCCTTAAATGTTTAAACATCTTGACCATCTCATTTAATAATATTGTCTTTCACATATTGTTGTTTGAATCTGAATCTTTACATGTTGAATTTGCACAACCCCCACTGGATGATGGTTAAACGAACTCGTCAATAACAAAAGGAGGAAAAAAAAATCCGATGTTGTACAACAAGCACAAGTAACTTTTGAAAGTAATATTTTGAAACATAAGTCACTTCTCTGTTCTGTTTGTTCTTTTAGTATGACGTATGTAGTGCACATCTGGAATAAAGTAATTTATAAATCCACCATCCCCCCATTCCTGGATAATTTATTCATTGTGTAAGATGTATCAATTTCAATTTGAATGTCAACAGATTGAGGTGGGTGAATTTAACCCCCCCCCCTCCAACATCCACCCCACCCACCTCCTCCCCATACATTATACATCCAACTAGATCCTTTTGTTCAGTATACTGATCATTTTAAATCACCCACAAAACTGTTCAGGATACTCAACATACAACTAGAATGAAAAGGGTTTTGGAGGGAGAAATGGGGTGGAGGCATCTTGCCTCACCTTACACTAATCCTTTATACCACATGCTCTGTAAGTTATTGAAGAAGAAGAAGTATAGAAAGAAGAAGAAAAACAACAACAACCACTTATTTTGTGTCTTCAGACGCATATAGGGCTACTGAGGCAGTTTTTCCTTGGGTCCATCCATCCATCCATTGGGACCATATTCTGTGCAGAGCGTTGGTGCTGCCAAAGCAGACTCCTTGGCTATTGGACACAATCCTGGATGGGTCGCCACTCCGACGCAGGACATGGCTCATTCTTCCCTGTCAGCTGGTACTCATTTTGCCGACCTCTGAAGGATGACAGGCTGAGTGAACTCACCTGGTGTTGTGTTAACGGCACGATATGCAGGGCCCAAACCCGCAACCCTGAGATCTTAAGCCATAAAGCCAGCCATCTTCACTGTCAAACTAACACCAGGCTGTGTTAGTTATTGGGGAATTGTTATGTGCTGCTCACAAAATCTTTAAAAGCATGTTCCATTAACACTGATTCAAATAACCAAATTTATTACTTTTAACCCATTTTGAGTACGTGCTCTGAAGGCATTGATTGCCCTTCCAACCATGGTCGGCACATGTGCTCCAAAGTCATAGACTTACATCCACCAACTAGACTGTACACTCCCATTCAGCATGTACAAATCAGATAGCCGCCACATTAGAAAGCTTTCCACCATCACCATTCCGGGCAACCGAGCTTGGAGAATACGGATGGGAATGAAGGAAAATGTTGAAGCAAAGTTTGTAAGTTATAAATTAAATGATGGGTTTCATCGAATCCAATAACCCAGTGATTCCCTGTGAAATGGTCAAATGTAAAATCATAATCCGTCATTATGTGATGTAGCACTCAATTTGAGGTCGCGATTATGAGATAATGAATTGATATTTCCCCCTTTATTGAAGTCAGATTTATATCGTTGGTTGAACAGTATTTATTGAACAAATTCTACAACTATTATTATTGATGTAAAATATTACTATTATGGTTTTATGTATTAATTAATATATGGTTTGTTACAATGTTATCATTATTTTTGTTAATAGAATGTCATGCTGTGGAAGGACCTATCAAGTTGTTTTATACGCCTTAACATGGCGTGCGTTTTGTAAATATGGAAATTCTTCTGAGTTCTGTTAGTTGATTACCCTAATCGACTCAGGACGTCATTGACGCATCGTTTCTGGAGCACACTCCATATCAGAACGTCCAGTAGAGAACTCCACAAAACATGGCAACACACAGCACACACAACACAAGCACACACACAACGACACACCACACTACACCACAGCGACAGCAGCACGCACAACTAGCACAGCACACAACGATACTGTAACTTTAATCTGCCAATGGTCGACTGGTAAAGCGACTAAACTCGTTTATCGTTGAGATTATGTACTCTATGACGTCATGTACTCTACTATACTACTCGTATATGAAAGGACATTCCACTGTTTCTCCTTCTTAAGTTGGTACAACCATAGCAAGTGAAGCTTTCCGGCATCGTTGAAGTCCTCTGGATGCAATTTTGCCCGGAACAACGATGGTGGACAAGCTTTCTAATCTGGCCATGATTTAATCTAAGTACACCCTCTATCGTGGTTGAAATGTATCTCTATGTCCCAAGTCCAGTCAAACGAATACACATCATGGGTGCAATGTTTAGTGGTTAGGGTGGCTGGCTTGGGATCTTTGGTCCTGAGTTTGAGCCCCGTTTTTCCGCTGAATTAACACTAGGTGGGGTTGACTCAGTGTGTCATCCTCCTGATGTCGGCCAAATGAGCATCAGTGTACTGGTATAGGGGCACGCCATCAGTGGTGTAGTCGCACCCCAAAAAATGATAGCTACCCAGCAGCCAAGGTATCATATGCAGGAAGAAGAAGATGGGTGCAGTCCATGTTTTCCCATGCAAGGTGCAGAACACTGAACACAAATTGATTTTGCTATCACTGTGGAGTACAAAGAAAGTCTTCAGTTTTATCTAGAACAACAAATCACAACGTTCAGCGAAGGAGACTCTTTGGAGGTGATCAAATCACAGTGTTGGATCACCGTGTCACCGTCTTTGGAGATCACTGCCTTGGATCACCATGTCACCGTCTTTGGAGATCACTGTGTTGGATCACCATGTCACCGTCTTTGGAGATCACTGTGTTGGATCACCGTGTCACCGTCTTTGGAGATCACTGTTGGAATCAACATGGTCACCGTCTTGGAGATCACTGTGTTGGATCACCATGTCAGCACCGTCTTGGGGAAAGATCACTGTGGTTGATCACCATGTCACCGTCTTTGAGATCACTGTGTTGGATCACCGTGTCACCGTCTTTTGGAGATCACTGCCTTGGATCACCTGTCACCGTCTTTGGAGATCACTGTGTTTGGATCACCATGTCACGTCTTTGGAGATCACTGTGTTGTATCACCGTGTCACCGTCTTTGGAGATGCATGTATTGGATCACCATGTCACCGTCTTGGAGATCACTGTGTTGGATCACCATGTCACCGTCTTTGGAGATCATGTGTTGTATCACCATGTCACCGTCTTTGGAGATCACTGTTGGATCACCCATGTCACCGTCTTTGGAGATCACTGCGTTGTATCACCTGTCACCGTCTTTGGAGATCACTACGTCTTGGATCACCATGTCACCGTCTTTGGGAGATCACTGTGTTGAATCACACATGTGTGACCACCGTCTTTGGAGATCCTGTGTTGTATCACCATGTACGCACCGTTTTGGAGATCACTGTGTGGATACCATGTCAACCGTCTTTGAGATCACTGTGTTGGATCACCATGTCACCGTCTTTGGGAGATCACTGTATTTGTATCACCATGTCACCGTCTTTGGAGTCACTGTGTTGTATCACCATGTCCGTCTTTGGAGATCACTGTGTTGGATCACATGCACCGTCTTTGGAGATCACTGTGTTGGATCACCATGTCACCGTCTTTGGAGATCACTGTGTGTTGGATCACCATGTCACCGTCTTTGGAGGATGCTCTGTTTGGATCACCATGTCACCGTTTTGGAGATCACTGTGTTGGATACCGTGTCACCGTCTTTGGAGATCACTGCGTTGGATCACCAAGTCACCGTCTTTGGAGATCACTGTGTTGTATCACCGTGTCACCGTCTTTGGAGATCACTGTATTGGATCACCATGTCACCGTCTTTGGAGATCTGTGTTGTAGTCACCGTGTCACCATCTTTGGAGATCACTGTGTTGTAATCAACCTTATGTCACGCCCGTCTTTGGAGATCACTGTGTTGTATCACCATGTCACCGGCGTCTTTGAGATCACTGTGTTGTATCACCAGTTCACCGTCTTTGGAGATCACTGTTCCGTGTACGTTGAGATAGGGAACCATGTACCGTCTTTGGGAGATCACCGTGTTGTATCACCGTGTTACCATCTTTGGAGATCACTGTGTTGTATCACCATGTCACCGTCTTTGGAGATCACTGTGTTGTATCACCGTGTCACCGTCTTGGAGATCACTGTGTTGGATGACCATGTCACCGTCTTTGGAGATCACCGTGTTGTATCACCATGTCACCGTCTTTGGAGATCAACTGTGTTGGATGACCATGTCACCGTCTTTGGGATCACTGTGTTGGATGACCATGTCACCGTCTTTGGAGAATTCACAGTGTTGGATCACTGTGTCACCGTCTTGGAGATCACCGTGCTGGATCAACCATGTCTCCATCTTTGAGATCGCCGTGTGGATCACCGCGTCAATTGGGCATTCATACACTATCATGCGATGGACGTTAAACGTCCCGTGACTATCACCGGCACCCTGAGCAAATTACAAGCACCTTCTGTCAAACCCGACACCTTGTCAGTCAGTTTGTGAAAGACGGTCATGTGCAGACAGTTCCACCCTACTTCATTTTTCTTTTTTGGAAAAAAAAAATCTATTTCTCCACGAATCATGGACAGCGACGTCCATTCAATGTGTGTACTTGTGTTCCTGACTTATGGCTGATCAAGTGGTGTAAGAACACAGGTATCTTAAAGGTTTGGAGTTCATATTGAGTAGAAAGCACTGAAGGCAGCAGGGTTAAGGATTTTAATTCTAACCTTCTGAAAAAAGAGCCAGTCTTTGGAGAATGATCATGTTGCTCTCAAATTGTCAAGTGAAAAACAACCTGGCGTCATTCATGATGATTCAGGAAGAGGTCATCTACCTGCCCTGCCTTGTATGACACTTTAGGTTGACTCTCATCCTCAGCACCACCTCGGTTGGGTACGAAAATGCTACCTATGAAAATGCTGTCACCTGCTCGGAAAACCCACCTAACGGAAGACATAATTCGACGGTCACGTGATTTCTGAGATAATTAAGACAGCAATTTTTAACAAGATCATACACCATTGGCCATGACAGCTCGATAACCACATAGTCCAGAGGTGAGTGGTCTGCCAGTTGAACGTTTTCATCATGGATACTTTTGTGAAGTTGTTACGAGATGCCATTAAACATATTCACATTGCCTCACCTGTTGGTTCCCTCGTGGACAGGTAATGATCATGGGGCGTGTCCCGTTTCTGGAGCAGCAGGAGGGGCGGAGATTGCCCCCCACATGGGACTTACAGGACATCGTGCACACAAATCTCCATCTTGTGAACACCAAAGTCAAGGACATCATGGACATGGACGTGGCAGAGATGTAATGAAATGATTTACAGGAATGAGGAGTTCACACAGATACAAGAATATCAGGCTGCACAACAAGGTTCGAGTTTGAACATCTTCCACAACCCAGGATTGAGGTACAGCAATTCCTATCCATTCTCTTCCTACATCATAAAACGTCACTGTCTTTACATTGTCCCGTTTGATGGTCATTTATGGCGCATTTCAGGGCTCATTGCATACCCTGACTACAGTGATGTCATCATGGGTGATCACAATTGAACTGATTAATGATTATTAATCTATCAAAAATTTTTGGAAAAAAATAGGATTAAATTCCTTAAAACAAATTAGGATAAAAAGAGAAATAGTAATTGATGAAATTTATACATTCTAGTAACTTCGATTTGTTTCTCCAAAATTACATTCCCATTCCTTTAAAATCCTGTTTTTTTAGTAAACATGACTGCATATCAGATGAAACTTGATGAGTTTTGCACTTACAGTATTGAAATGTTTAGCCTGCTGTTGGCTTAACAGTTAAGGTGGCTGGCTTAAGATCTGAAGGTCTTGAGTTCAAGCTCCTGTCGTGTCGTTGAATTAACACCAGGTGGGTTGGCTCAGCTTGTCATCCTTTTGAGGTCGGCGAAATGAGTACCAATGTCCTGGTAATAGGGCCACTGCATCAGTGGCACAGCCGTGCTCCCAGCAATGATGCAACCAGCATCCATAGGCTGCGTATGAATAAATAAGTAAATAAATTGAAATAGTCTCACTGCGAAGGAGTCTGTCTACATTGAGGAAATATGCCTCGTCTGTCCGTCCCATGTCTCCACGCGTCCGTCGTTATTCTGTAATCCATAAATTATTTGTTGTTTAGCTTAACTATGAGACTTGATGTTGGTAATAATTTGAACTTGGGGAAGGTATTATTGGTAAGTTATTGAGTTTGGCACAGAATATGTGGTGTGTATCTTGCATAGGTGGCATAGAATCGCGTCGGTGGAGTCGTGCACTGCGTTAAGGAGGTTGTATCCATGCGGCCACACCTTAGACATAGAGGAACCATCTCCCAGATCTTCTTGCGTATGGAAGCTTAGCTGCCAGGTGGCTATCGTTTTGTTGGGACGCGACTATGCCGCTGATGCTGTGCCTCTATTACCAGTTACTCATTTCTCATTTCTATTACTCATTTCGCCGACCTCGGAAAGATCACAGGCTGAGTCAACCCACTGGTGTTAATTTGGCGGCCAACAGGGCTTGAACTCAGGACCCTAGGATCCGAAGCCAGCCACCCTAACCACTGAGTAACAGCCCAGGCTTGTGATCTCCCAGATGATGGGGCACTTGTGCTGGGGGGTATCTATGTATTATGTATGAGCAGAGGAAATGGGTAAATTGTGAAAAAATAAACTGAGAAAAGGAAGACCAGGATAGGAGGCAAAAAGGGAGTATGGGACCATGAAAAAGGAAAAGAGGAGGAAACAAGCTCAAATGAGCTAAGAGCCTCGTCCTCTTAATGATGACGTCATAAAAACGAATATGACGTCATTGTGATGTATCAGGTTTGCGATAAATTATCTGTGCTAATGCCCGGCTTGATTCCCGCAAACAAAATTCAAACAGCTTGTCTAGTGTCGGAGATAATGGTATAGGTGATTCCTTAGCGGCGATATTATGACGTCAACTTTTTTTCTAGGAAGAATTTCCAAAATCGAGATGGTTACTGCCGCGCGTGGGCTTTCTGCATATACATGGCAAGTTTCACGAAGATCCGAGAAACTCTGGGTTGTGAAACAAAAATAGTCAAAAAATAGGAATGACGTCATAAAAATTGATATGACGTCATAGTGATGTATCATATGTGCGGTAATCATATCTGCTAATGCCCTGTTCGATTCCCCAAACAGAATTCAAAAAGCTTGCTAGTTTCGGAGATAATTTTTTAGGAGATTCCCATTAGCGGAGATATTTTGACGTCATAACTTTTTTCTGAGGAATTTAAAATCGGAGATGGTTACTGTCTGCCAGGGTATTTTACATTATACGCCAAGTTTCAGGAAGTTTCGATGAAAACTGTAGGATGTGAAACAAAAAAGTCCACAAGAACAACAACGTGAGTAAGACTTAGAGATCCTCCACGAGGATCTAAAATACGGGTTAATATGAAGGAGGGGGGGGGGGGTGGGGCAGGAGGAAAGGAATGATAAAATTCCACCATTTGTAACTCTTCTTGTTACCTCCAGCACCGCAGGTGGACGCAGGTTATGGTTTCATCCCTGTCTGTCTCTCTGTTTGTCTGTCTGTTGGGATGATAGGATAACTCAAAAAATTACGGACGGATTTGAAGGAAATTTGGTGGACAGGTTGGGAGTGTGACAAGGACGAATTGATTAGATTTTGGTGAACATCCGAATCCAGATCCTGTAATTTAAAAAAAAAACATTTTTTTTAGTATACTGTATGAGAATACGAGATTTTTATTTTTTATTTATTTTATTTAAGTATACCGAATCTGGATTTGGATATAGTTTTTTTGCAATTTTTCTAGTGTACTAGAATAGTAAATTTTTTAAAGCATCTTCACCATTGAGAGATGGGGTCAAAAACGATATATAGCATAATATTTCAAAATGTTGTGGACGACTTATGACAAAACTTGGTGGATGAGTTGGGTAGGTGACAAGAACAAGCCGATTCAATCCCGGAGGTCCGGTTCCAGATCCGGCCGATAAGTGATTCATTGGGATACAAAACATAAACTGTTCAGCTTGGCGGAGGTATGCACTCTACCGAGTGCCGTTCTAGTTATGTATGCAGCAGAAGACTGTGGAGTAGCATCATTGGCTAAGGGTGTGGCTGTGCTGCTGATGCAATGGCCTCTGCAGGATAGGACAGGAATTTGGAATTTGACCAGGGTGCCGGTGATAGCTCAACTATTTTTCATGAAGGACACCATGGGATCTTTCACGTCCACCAACTAATGCCAGCAGATGGGACACCAAGTTTGACGTCTATCCGAGGAATGGCACACACATTGATGAATCGCCCTGCCTGTGAAACACCAGTGTGACAGTTTATAGCTGGACCGAGAATCTAAACCAGGTGAGGCAGATTAGAGGGATACCTCTAGGCATACCTCTCGGCCATCCTGCCAGCCCTATTTTGTAAGTAGATGCCCTAAAATATGTTCTATGATGTACGTACCATATTCTGAGCCGCAGAATTTGTGGATGCCATTCTCGCCATGCATATCTACTCTATTGTTATTTATGGATAATCACACACTATATGTAGGAATATTCCAATTATCCTGCCTCATACTCACAAAGCTGTAGAGAACACACATGTACTGTGTTTACCCTTACCACATGCAGTACTCTCAGCAATGATCCTCAGCAGGCTATCTCTTGAGTATTTAACATGAATATGAAATGGGGGTAAACATTGATTGTTATTCTTTTATTGTGATCCACCTTTTGGAAAATACACATGCACAAAGCTGTCATTTGTGTTTTGGGCTGGGGGTGTTGCATTATGGAGTATACCATGTTTTCTTTGAGTTTACATTATTTATGAGATAACAGTTTTGTCATGCTGTCTTAGTAGTGGAATTTGCTGTTTCTGACCATGTCGTTTTGTTTACCTGTTCTCAGTTTCTTTAACTCTCGTTTGTCTGATTTTCATTTCCCCTTTTAAATAATTTTAAAGTACCTGTATAAGTAGATTTCTGCAGACATAATTCATGGACGAACTGATGTGTGTGGGTATAATACGTTAAATACACTCAAATTTTTCAGCTTGCTTTAACAAAAAGAAATTAAGTTAATTAGGAACTGGGGACAATGTTATTTAAAGGGACCTGACGAACAGGATTCATCTGGTAATTTGGAGCCTGAGCTATGATAAATTCTCAGAACAAATGGGATGGTTGCATATCAAAGGCCAAAGAACCGTGGCCTGTGATTGGGTCACCCATAACTGGGTTAAGAGGAACTGAGGGGAAGTATATCTCAGACCCCCGTGTAAAGTTCTGGAAGGCCTGATTCCACCCAAATTGGTATACTTTTCACCTGCCTGTTGAACACTTTTGGATTGGAAACTTAAGGGCTAATTTAAGAAAGGCTGTAAAAGGGAGCAGGATCTAAAAAAATCCTTCAGCTTACTGATCATCATCATCATCGTCATCATCATCATCATCATGTCGATCATCATCATTATCATCATTGGATTGATCATGATCGGACAGGACAGACAATCTTCTTCCATTGTTCTCTTCTTGCCATTGCTTCAGGGAGGTCATGTCTGTTTATTCTGGTGTCGCGTTCTTGTGTATCGATGTAGGTAGTAGCAGGACGTCCTCTTGAGCGGTGATGGTGAGAAGGTTCCCAGAGAATGCCATCTTGGCCATCTCTCGGTCGCTTCTCCAGCAGTGTTCAACGAACCTGAAACGTTTCTGGAGCTGTGACTCCGATACTCTCGGGATAATTGTGTACAACTCTTCCTTAGTCCAGCGTGCTCTCCATGAAACGTTGAGTGATGCCCTCAGGAGTCTGCTGTATACACCGTCGAGCTGTTTGGACAGTATGTTGGGGTCATAATCCAAGTTTCTGCTCCGTGCAGGAGAACACTCTCGACTGTAGTGCGGAAGAAGTGTTCCTTCAGTTTTCTGCATAGATCACTCTTCCAAAACAACATTCCTCTTTGCCGATGCTGCCCAGGCTTTCACAATTCAGACCTCCATGTCCTTTGCAGTGTTGTCAACATATGACCCCAGATATTGGAAATCTGGGACACACTTCTATTTGGTACCACTGAGAGAGATGAGATCACCAAAGTTGCCAAACGACATGAACTCGGTCTTTTCTTCGTTGATGATGAGACTGACGTCTGCAGCTGCACACTCAACTCTGTGTAGTAGCTGTTGCGCTTCAGCTAGCGTGTCAGAGAGAAGGCTGATATCGTCGGCGAAATTGGTTTCTGTGATGATGGTACCCGGGTAATAACTGCTACGTTTCTCACTTAGGATGAATCTGAGCTGCTCATACCCATTGATTGCTGATCGTAGAGCAAAGTTGAGAGTGATGATGAAGAGGTACAGGGCAAGTGTGTCCCATTGGAGGACTCCGGCCAATATCTGGAAGAAATCCATTTCACCGTCGGGCGATTGCACGCAAGCTGTTGTATCACAATACGTAATACCTATGGCATTTGTGAGTGTTCAAGGAATGCCATATGCAATCAGGATCTCCAGCAATATTTTTTTGCAATTTATAGAATCAAATGCCTTGCGAAAATCGATGAAAGTCAGTATCGCAGGTACATTATTCACTTTTATCCCTGGAATGATTCTTTGGAGTGTGAGTATTTGTACTGTTGTTTAGGTAAAAACCCATTTTT
>CM068956.1:68501598-68513736 GCA_035128595.1 Eptatretus atami
GTCATTATTTGAATGAATTCATTTTATTTCATTAACTGCTGCATGCGCGGTGAAGACCGGCTTTAAAGTTAAAGGGATCCTACATGGTATGCAGCGACAGCCTGGCCAACCGTTCCTTATCAACCATTTAATTGGAGTGCTTGCATGAGTGCTAAGCCACTTGCTGATGACCTTGCAGTCGATAGCAGTACCGCGCTACATCCTTCTGAGTGAATCGTTCACTCACTGCGGACGCTTTTGCCGCCACGTTATTCAGAGCAAGTGGTTCGTGCTTTGTCACCCTGAGCGAGTGTTCGTGCTCCTTCTCCCTGAGCAAGTGGTTTGTGCTCCATCGCCCTGAGCGAGTTGTGAAATAACACCCGATTTCCGAGCCGTTTGCCATATTAACGTGTTCTCGAAATTATCGAGCCAAATTTTTTTCCACACGTCACACACAGCTGTTTATGAAGATTAATGTTTGTGAACATATCTCCTGAAATATCTAAATAAATGCAACGTTGTTTTATGGTTTTTGGGTTGTTGCCGGTATCGCGTGTGTTGTGTGTGGGTGTGTGTGTGTGTGTGTGTGGTGTGTGTGTGTGTGGTGTGTGTGTGTGTGTGTTGCTCATAAAGCATAACTCTCTCTCTCTCTCTCTCTCTCTCTCTCTCTCTCTTTCTCTCTGTCCCATCCTTGATCTACCCCCCCAATACAGTGCAGCACCCTCCTCCCACACCCTCTCACTCTCCACCTTCTCTCTCCTCTCTCTTCTCTTTCTTCTTTCTCTTTCTCTCTGTCTTTGTCACTGACATATCCAGACGGTGGTTATGTCTGGACGGTGTTTGTCTGGACGTTCCCAGGCAGGATTTGTCTCTGGATGTGTCTGGTGGGTGTTAATGTCCAGACGGGAGTTTGTCTCTGACGTGTCCAAGCGGTATTTGTCTCCGGCCATCTTGGCTCCAGACACATCTGGGCGATGTTTGCCTACAGATGCGTCCGAGTGGTAATTAACGCTCCACTCGTTGTCTGCCTTCCCTTTCTCTCACCTCACACTGTCTTCCTTCCCCCACCCTCCTCGCTCCTCTCCCTCCTCGCTCTCCCCCTCCCTCCTCTCTCCTCTTTACCTGCTCTCTCTCCCACACCCCACGCTCTCCCCCCAACCACCTCGCATTGCCACTGCTCCCAAAGACCACTTGCCAATGCTCCCAAAGGGAGTGGGTGTTTCTAGTCTCAAAAAGAAAAACATTGTGTGCTCATGCCCTGGCTCATGTATTGTTATTCAGCAAGAGAGTTAAGGCCTTTTGGAGCTTTCATGTTTGTCATTTTTGACCAAACCTGGTTGAATGGGTTTTGCTTTTGCATTTTCAGAATTTTATTACTTATGCCTGTCTCGAGTTTCGATTGAATAAGAAAGTGAATCCGAAAGGAATGTGACTGTTTAAATAAATTAGGTTAATTGCAAATACATTGATAGATTGATTCAATTTGGAAAGGGGGAAATGTTCAACGGGGATATGACACAGGCATGATGGGCCAAGCGGCCTCCCCTATATCTAAATTTCCTCCTTAAATATACCCTTGTAAAATTACGACTAAAATAATGGATATTGTTCAATGGGAATTTTTACAATTTTAATATCCAAGAAAATGTGAGGGAGAGATCAAAATATATTGTTGCGTCAGAGGGACCGCTAATGCAGACCGTCTGAGCCGGAGGTCTAATACCTCCACGAATGGCCAAGCAATCCTTACAAGTCACTGCCAGTGGACAGTGCTTGTATTCCTATCCATGCAGTAAAGCGGGAGTCTCGGATACAATTTGATATTTCCCCAAGGTCGTTCAATATGGCTGAACCGGCAGTTTTTCCAACGTATGGGAAGTGAAAGTTGGGTAGATGCTTCTTACAAATGACATGGTTTATTAAAGGAAATGAGACATGAGAAGTTGAAACAACAAAACTTGGACACATCTGGCGCACAAAGCGAATGAATAGGGGAGGGGATGACGTGAACTTAATGTACAAGGAAACCAAAACACTGATAATGGTGCTAATCTCACGCACACACCCAGACCGTACAATGAGGAGACAGGCAAGGACTTCACAAGGTCTTTGAGTGCCTTTGTTCTGCCGCCGGACTCCACCACCCGAGGCTTGACAATCTCCATGGCACTCTGGGGTGCTCGACTAGGGACACTCATGAAGTGCTGGCAACTGGCAATCGTCCCGTTCTGGAGAATCTTGTAAAACCAGGTCACTTTGTTGTGACTTGTCAACTTCTGTGCACCGCATCTCTCCAATTGACAAACTCTCAACTGGCCGTGCGCAAGCGTGATCCCAGCTTTTATCTCGCATAACCATGCCTGTGCAGTTCGGCCATTGGCTGCTCAGTGTTTCTGGGGGGCAGGAGTAGGGGCATTCTATGCCCTGCCTTCAGTGGTCCCATTAATGCCATCACACATTTGTCAGAGCCAGGACCATAGTTATGTATGTTGTGAATCTTGGGGGAGTTTTATGGGTATGTGTTTGCGAAGCTCTATTCAGTCCTGCGCTTCCTTCCCTCTCATCCTTGCTGGACAGCAAGGTGCATACAATTTACAATCTTAGCCCTCCACTAGTCTCTATCGGTACCAACACCGCCTTTCTCGGTGCACATATAAACAGGACAAATTCATCTAACATGTCTCCAGTTAAAAGGGACAAATCTAACTTACTTAAGCAATTGGAGCATGCTATCTTAACACATCCTAGCTCTGTTCTCCCCCCCCCTCCCCTTTCCATGTAACAATATCATTTGATCCATCCAGCTTGTGCTCTACCTTATAGCTTAGCTCACTCCTGTTTGGTTTCCCTCGGAGTTACAATACATGATATCATTGTCTCTTTCTCTATCAGAGCTACTCCTGAAGAGTAAAAGTCTGCAGAGGCGTGTTTTTGTCCTCCAAACCCGAGCCCATTTCATCGCATGTTTGGCATGGCATCAACCCAGGTGGGCTTCAACAATTACATATTTAACATCAAATGTACCGATATGCCACACAGAGATAGGGATTTGAGATATGGATGTGAGAGATGCACATATTCAACTGTACTTCATCGTTTAGCTATTCTCTTTGTGACTCAGAGACTGTTTCCACAGCTGTGCATTACACTGTTGTGACTTTCAGTGACAGTTTGACTTGTGATTAACACTCGAGGGGACCATGACTCCGACCCCACTTAAGACAACCCTCAGGGCCCCCTGAGAATTGCGTACCAAGTTTGATTGAGATTGGACAAAAAGTGTAAGAGGAGTTCGTGAACAAACTCCATTCCCACTTTAAGTTAAATTGATGATGATGATGATGATGGTGATGATGATAAAATAGTGATGATAATGATACAGGGTGGCCAAGAAATACCTGACATATTTATATTTGAAGTAAAAAGAGTCTTTTAACAGAAAATTAGACTATTAGCATATCATGCAAAACTACAGTCTCAGGAGATTACATCAGTGACTTAGGTCTTGAAAACAATGCCTTTTAAGTGTGCACCATTTTCATGTATGCACTTACGTGCATGGACAACTGTGTCTTGCATCACCATCCTTTAAATTTCAAGTGGAATACTGAATATTTCCTGTTCAATTTGCCTACGTAAATCGTGAGTGGTCCTTGGTCTTGTCTGGTCGACTATTGATCTAAGGTACCCCAATATTTGAAGAAATTGAGCGCAGTTAAGTCTGGGCTTCTGGCTGGCCATTGGACATTTCCAAATCGTGAAATGAAACGATGTTAGAACAGGCCCTTCAGTGTCATTGATGCACGAGCAGTATGGGCAGTTGCCCATTCTGTTGGAACCAGGTTTGATCATCAAATACCATGTCTGCTAGTTTTGGAGGAAGAAAATTGCCTATCATTTCTTGATATTGCTTAGATGCCATTGAGACAGTTTCCCCAGTTGGATCGGAAAAGAAACATGGCCCTCTGACTCCGGTCCAGAAATGTACACATACTGTGACGCGTTCACTGTGAAAAGGTCGTTAGTGTAAGTGTTCAGGATTGTCTTCCACCCAAAATAAGGTGTTCTGCTCATTGCCATAACCTAAGAGCTGGAAATGTGCTTCATCTGACACGATTAGTCTCTTTATAAACTTGTCATCCTCCTCGCCCATCCGGAGAAATGTTTCACAAAATTCCATCCAGCTTCATTGATCAATATCACGAAGTTTGTGAACCACGTGGAATTTGTGGGGAAATACTCGTACGTGCAAATCATCCTTCAGTATGGTCTGAAGGGATGTTCTCTTTATGTTCGATGCCTGTGGTCGTTTTATTTTTGAACGGTTTGGACTATGCTGAACAGCTACATGTACAACAGCAATGTTGTTCGTCGTACGGACATTTCTGGGTCATCCTGGAGGAGGCGACACTTGTGAACTGGCAGTTTCACGAAACCTTTTGGTATATATATATATATATGAGAGTCCTGTGTTCCTGGAAGGACGTTTTCTAACATTATGTTTAAATTATTTTGAAGTCTCTTTGAGCCTGAATTAATTATTATTGAACCGGACTTGAAGTAGAGTTCCAGGATCCTTGCTCTTTCGATACTTGTCCACTTATCCACGTTCGTAAATCTTACAGGAGTCCTTTATAATGTGCAATCAATTTTTTTTTGTTTTTAGTATTGCTTAGGATTTTGACTTTAAAAAATGTGTGAATTATTTCTTGACCACCTTGTATAGATATGTTCAATAAAGGTGAATATAGTTGCAATGCCAATTCATCGAGGTGACTTTCCCTGACATGCTAAAAACACCCCGAGGGCCCAAATGACATGTCATCATCATTTTTAATCCAACACGTGACTGCTGGGTTGCATCATTGCTGGAGGCATGCCTGTGCCACTGAAGAATTGCCCTCTGTAGGTTATAACAGGAATTTGGAACTTGGCCAGGTTGCTGGTGATAGCTCACCTTCTCTTCAGGACAGACACCACGGGATCCTTCATGTTCACCTAATAACACCAGCAGATGGGATGCCAAGTTTATTTTCCATCAAAAGGACAGCTCACATATTGATGAATCACCCTGCCTATGAAACACCGAGATGACAGTTTATAGTTGGGCTGAGATTCAAACAACTCAGAGGCAAGTGCGTATGCCTCTAGGCTATGTTGCCAACCCAAGTGACCTGTGATGAACATGTAAAATGTGTTTATCCGTGTGCGAGCAGGGAGCTGGTCTTGGATTCCAAGTTGCACGCCGTCCTATTGAGTGAGTCTCAAACAAAAACCTCATGCGACGGATACACATTGGATATTGAGAAATGTCCAACAAATTATATGCTTTCCTTTTATGTTAATTTTCTCTGTATTTTCCTTCCTCTCACTGCACAGCTAGAAAATACAGCAACTTTTATATGCAGTATATGATGTTTTTGCTGTAACCATGAAATGTTGTTTTTTTCAAGTTGGTCTGTATATAATTCCTATTTGAACAACTGCTTTATGATTCTTGGAACTCAGGTCCAAATCCCATATATTCTATATGTTTGGTCATTGTCCAATAATGCCTTTTTTATATACTAGTGCGGGCCCGTAGGTGCGTGCCCGTAGGTGCGTGCCAGTATGTGAGCTTGCGTTCGGCTTTCGGCTCTTGTAAACGACGACTGGATTGGGGCATTGTTTCAATTAGATCGGACCAACCGTATCATAATGGCCATAACTTGGGAAACACCTGGGAAACATACTCAGGTCCCCAGCGTCAATTGTGACGTCATATCAAACAAAGAAGAAGAATAATTGTGACGCCCCCTCTCTCTCGCCCCCCTCTCTCTCCCCCCCGCCCCCTCCCTCCCCCCCAGCCTCGCCGCCCCTCTTCTCGCCCCCACTCTCACCCCCCTCTCCCGTCCCCCTCTCTGCGCCCTCCTCTCTCCCCTCTCTTGAATTGACGCCCCTCTCTCTCACCCCCTCTCTCCCTCCCTCTCTGGCCCCCTCTCTGCCCCTCCTCTCTCCCCCCTCTCTCCCCCTCTCCCCCTCCTCTCTCCCCCCTCCTCTCTCGCCCTCTCTCTGTAAATGTATTCACAAATGTCTACCAAGCACAACAATTAATTCAAACCTTGGGAAAAAACAGCTTTCAAACCCTTGGGAAACAGCTGTTTCCCTTGGGAAATTCAAACCTTGGGATTAATTAATAATTTGAACAATTAATTCAAACTTGGAAAAAAACAGCTTTCAAACCTTGGAAACAGCTGAAACGGATGAAGAACGATATCAAACCTTGAAAAGGCACATACTCAGGTCCCCAGCGTCGATTGTGACGTCATACCAAATGAAGAAGAAGAATTGTGACGTCAATCATGCAAATAAATAAATAAATAATAAATAAATAAACATTCATTGTGACGTCATTCGTGATGTCATAGCACCGTGTCCTGTCATTGGTTGACAGACGTTATTGGTCATTATTGGTTGACAGACAATATATAGGTTTGTTATTGGTTGACAGACATTGGTCATTGTATCACGTTATTCTTTTTATTATTGCCAATTATTGTGCTATTATTATTATTATGTTGTTATCATTATTCTGAGATATCTTTGGGAAAAAATGGCATGATAAGGTGATAAGGTGGAACGACACTTCAGCTGCGATATATACACCTTTCCAACACTGAAAAAAGCAATAAAATGGCCGTAACTTGGGAACCGCTCGTCCGATTAATATCAAACCTTGAAAAGGCACATCCGCGGGTCCCTGGCAATATTCCTGGCAAGTTTCAATCAGATCGGACCGGCGGTTGTCGAGAAACGGCGGTCGCAGACAGACAGACAGACACACACACACACCACACACACACACAGATTGCTGGAATTATAGATAGATGTTAAAGTACACCGATGTCTTTGTATCCATGTGTTTTAATTACAAAGTCCACTATGAGTCTTCGATAAATATCAAAAGAAAACAACATACTACTGCCTTTTTTTGTCATCCTCCAGCGTTTGGGTGGTGGAGATTGGCCACAACATGTATATATATATATATATATATATATATATATATATATATATATATATATATGCATCTCTTCCGTGAATATTACTTAGTGTTAAACTAACAAAAATTCAGGCTTCCTGCAAACCTCCACTCTTTTGTTCCTCTTTTCACCTGTTTGTGAAACCCCCTTCTGGAGATGATGCAATCCCACTAGTCCCTCCACAGCTTCAAGCAGGTGTTGCACCACCATCTCATGTTACCACCCATCTCTACCTACAATCTTTTCTACTCCCGTGAACCCAACCTAACTCAACTCTCGTCCTTGAACATTACTGCTTTTCCTCCTCTCTTGCCTGTTTTCCCATTCATTCATTCTCTTGCTTGTTGTTTCCAACTGTGTCCCCACTGTCAGTGCATTGCCATTTTGCTCTCTGTGACCTCTCTCTTTCATGATCCCAGATTTTGTACGCAAATAAAATGTATTAACAACAGCACTGGTTTCTCAAGTTGATCAATTGTCGCTTATAAATCAGCCATTGAAATTCTCCTTTTGCTGCCTGAAGAGAACAAACCAACAGACTGGCCTGTTATAAGCTCAGGAGCTTATGGGCAAGACTGATGATATCCCATGCTCAATACTATAGAATATCTGAGTGTCAGAAGTACCATTGACAGTCACTTTCACAGCTCATGTTATGGCAATGAGCAGAGAATGAGATGACTCATGTTTACATAAGTAAAGCAATTACAACATAAAATCTGAACAATATAAGAGTAAATGCTCAGTTATATTTTAATATCTAAAACAATAAATCAATGAAATGCATACTGCAACTACAAGAACATTCGGTGGAGCGCATACCCCCACCAGGCTGAACAGTTTACATGTTGTATCCCACTGATAGGCCAGAACTGTATCCGGACCTTAACCAAAATGTAATCGGCTTGTTCTTGTCATCTAACCAACTCATCCACCAGGTTTTGTCATAACCCGTCCATAACGTTTTGAACTAGAAGGGCACTCAGTAGAGCGCGTACCTCCGCCACCTAATGCCTGATCCACGAGAACATATCAGGCCCAATACATTTTTGAAATATCATGCGATCCAGTACTATATCGTTTTTGGCCCTATCTCTCAATGGTGAAGAATCACTTTAAAAAATTTTAAATTCTCGTATCCGGATCCAGATATTCACCAAAATCGAACCAGTTCATCCGTATCACACGCCGGAGCTGTCCACTGAGTTTCGTCCAAATCCACGCATAACTTTTTGAGATATCATGCTCACAGACAAACAGAGGTGAAAACGTGCACCTTTTGTAGCAGGAATAATATAATCATTCATGGAATTAGATTTCTTTAAGAATGCAAACCGTATTCAGAATACAAGCACATGAAAAAATGAAAGAAATAGTGAAGATCTTAAGGGAAGAATGAGATTGTATGGATAAAGGGAAAAGAGGTGAGGTGGGTAGAGGGGATGACTCCATCACTCCAAAGGATAGAAAATGGGAACAAATGAGTAGAAATTGGCAGTTTACATGGAGTTCAGCAAACCAACAAGATACCGATTGTTTTCACGTGGAAACGAGCCAATATTTTATCACTCATGTAATAATTATGCCTGATGTTGGCTTAATGGTTAGAGTGGTGGGCTTAGGATCCTCGGATCCTGAGTTCAAATCCTGCTTGGCTGTTGAATTAATACCAGGTGGGGTTGACTCTGCCTGTCATCTTTCCAAGGTCGACAAATTGA
The DNA here is from genome assembly GCA_035128595.1 of Eptatretus atami. Lineage (NCBI taxonomy): Eukaryota > Metazoa > Chordata > Myxini > Myxiniformes > Myxinidae > Eptatretus > Eptatretus atami. The sequence goes on from CM068956.1 coordinate 68,510,318, forward strand.
GTGCCAGCATGCTGGTATCCTGTGTCGGAGTTGGCGACCCATCCAGGATTGTGCTCAATAGCCAAGGAGACTGCTTAGGCAGCACCAACGCTCTGCACAGAGTGTGGTCCCAATGGATGGATGGATGGATGGATGGGATAATTAAAGCTCAGAGCTAAACAACCATTTTAAGGATACCCCTTCAAACAGGAATAAAATGGTAGTCAGTCATACATAGTATTTAATGTTAAGCAAACTACACCATATAATAAGCAAGATCAGGAGTTCAGCAGATTAATTCAGATAATGGAGAGCCATCGTGGAGGGAATTTGTCCATGGTGAGATGAGGAGTACAAGAAAGAGGTTATACGTTGTGATGCCCTCACATGTTCAGATCTCCATGAGACATATCCCACCATTGTTGCGATGAGAGTACAAGAAAGAGAGCAGGCAAAGTGTTTCACAGGGTAGTACGTAGATATTGCCCATAGGGTATCACTCTGTTCCTGCAAGTGTTAGTTGTAAGCGATAACTTCCGCTCTGCAGAGGTTTCTCCCAGAACTTGAGCACAGAGGGAATGTGACAAAGATCCAATGTCGTACTTTGTCCGAATGGCTCAGCAGGAGTCAGTCCAGAGTATGAGGCTTGTGTACAGTCAGAGCCTACAAGTGAAAACAATGATTGCGTATTGTTGCTGATATCTTTAATAGAGTTCAAACTTTAAAGTTTTTTTGAAATACATACTTCAATAACATTGACATAACAGCATGTTAGAGCCTTTTCCATATAGAGGTCAAGCCCTGGATTATAACACTACAATGTACAGTGTGATGTACTCTTTATTTTCACATATCGTTTCCAAAGCCCCTACCCCCTTTTCTCGAAATGATCTGATAATAATTAATCAGTGAAGTATGTCATTTCTTTCAGCGTACCTGCACTTGACCTGACGGCACTACTGGAGGAAGACTATGAGGTGAGCAAAATTCTCTTTCAACCACTTCCACAATGTGTGGGTTCGGCCGAGGAATGTTTGTAGCTCAAATCCTTCAGGAACCAGGTGGCCAGTCCTGATGTTCGACTGAAGGTAGCAAACGTATGGCACACTTATGATTTAATGCCCTGCCTGTGAAGCACCAATTTGAAAATGTATAGTCAGGCTGAAAATAGAACCCAGACTAGATAGCTCAAAGGTAAGTTTTGCTAGTCCCTTTGCACTATCTTGTCACACAAGCTAATTTCTCTGCCATATCACAAGGGTTATAGTACATGAGCCAGACAAAATTTGAATATAAAATTGGGGGACTAATTCCCATTATGATTTTTCGTTACATCCATGTATGATGTGTATGAAAATGAATGATGGACATTTCAAACGAATAGCTTAATGCCATTTTGGACTCCATCTTTAAAAATGGCTGCCATTTTCAATCATAATTCATCAAATCAAAACTATGGCTCTGTGGTGCATTCTACTTTTTGGATCTTAAAAAGTTAGTAAGTGAAGTTCTGAGTATGTCAGTTCTCCTTCAGACCATTTTGATAATACTTGTCTGAAATATATGACGAGAAGGCCGTGTATTTTCATTCCACCGTTGAGAATGTCAGCTGTGACACCCTTCTTATGAATTGGGATAACATTGGAAACTTTCCATCACGCATGCAGATGGCCCTCAGAGAATGACTCGAAGGGGTACACACATTGACAATGCATTAGCAAAGTTTTGACTGTTGAAGTACCGATGCCATCATATTGAGGAGTCAAGATTAGTTTGGAGATTGTCCACCTTTGTGGGAGAGAAGTTCACATGCTGGAGGAAATTTTCAGTGAAGGAGGATGAGGATAGAATGAGAACAGGAAGAAAAGGACTTAGAACATTGGCATTTTTCACAAAGACTGATTAAAGGTACTGGGCCTTCACATGCATGAGCAATGTCCATCAGGACTTTATCCTTCAAGAGAGAGAGGGAACAGATGAAGTCCAGGGCCAACTGCCGCTGAGTTTTTATGCAGAGTGAGAGACATGTAAGATTGGACCTCAGGTGAGCCTGATATTGAGCTCTGGCATGTTTGAGAACTGAAACAATGATTGTGAGTTTAACAGAAACACCACAGATTCTCATTGGTCATTGTAATTCATGTTTATAATGCATTTCCTCCATATCTCCTTTAAAATATAACACAAGCAACAATACATTACAGACCCTGTATGTTACAATGACCTGCAAAAGTATTCACCCCCTTACCAATAATGCTATATTTAGATGAATTACCAATTATGTAGAAACAATTTTTCCAAATGAACCTTTTTATTCACAACTGAAGAGATCAAAGTAAACAATTTCATAGTTGAAGGAGGTTACATGTCAGGAACACCTTCAATAAACATGAACAAATCAAAATTCACTGGTTATAATAGTATTCAGCCCCTTAGGTCAGCACTTGATGGAATCACCTTTTGCAGCAATGACTGTAACGAGTGTTTTTGGGTAGGTCTTTACCAGCTTTGCACAGTGAGATGGTGAAATCTTTGCCCATTCTTCACGTGAAAATTGCTCTCGGTCTGCCAAGTTTGATGGGGATCGTCGATGGACTGCAATCTTCAAGTCTCGCCGTTAATGTTCATTTGGGTTCAAGTCAGGACTTCAACTGGGCCACTCAAGAACATTTATTTTCTTCTTATTCAGCCACTTCAGTGTGGCTTTAGCTTTGTGCTTCAGATCATTGTTTTGCTGAATTGTGAATCTCCTTCCCAGTTTCAGATTCATGGCTGACTCAAGTAGGTTTTCATCAAGGATTCTCCTGTACTTTGCATGGTCCATTGTCCCTTCTATCCTGACAAGCTTGTCAGTCCCTGCTGATGAAAAGCAGCCGCGTAGCATGATGCTGCCACGACCATGCTTGACAGTAGGGATGGTGTTGACTGGGTGATGTGCAGTGTTAGGGTTGTGCCAGACGTAATGCTTTGAATTTAGACCAAAAAGTTAAATTTTTGTCTCGTCTGACCACAAAACTTTTCTCCACATGCCTGCAGTATCACTAAGATGCTTTTTCCAGACTCAATACCAGCTTTTCGATGTGTCTTTTTCAGTAATAGCATCTTTCTTACTACATGTCCAAAGAAGCCAGCTTTGTGACGGGAACAGGATATTGTTGATTGATGAACACTGACCCCCATCTCAAACAAAGAACCTTGCAGACCTTTCAAAGTCATTGTTGAATTTACAGTGACATCTCGAGTCAGTGTCCTGCTTGCCCGGCTGCTGTGTTTGGATGGGCGACCTGATGTGGGTAGAGTCTGGGTGGCATGATACGTCTTCCACTTCTTAATGATGGATTTCACCGTACTCAAACGGATAATGAGTGTCTGAAATCTTCTTATAACCCTCTCCTGAATGGTGCTTCTCTATCACTTTATGTTTGACTTCTTTGGAAAGC
>CM068956.1:68515970-68526500 GCA_035128595.1 Eptatretus atami
ATATATATATATATATATATATATATATATATATATATATATACCTATATAAAAATATGTATGTGTACACATATATATATATATACTGTATATATGTATGTATGTATGTTTGTATGCTCCCGAAATGCAGCCAAAATGTTGCACGATAGCGCAAAAATTTTCAGCCCACCTTACTCACCATTCGCCTACGGTGTGCAGTATGGAGTTTCGTTCAAATCGGGCAACGAAAAAAATTATTAAAAAATCAATTCCCGATTCAGTCAAGTTTTCGTATGACGAATCCATAAAGCGCAAGGACAAACCATGGAGAATGTGTTGATGTACTCAAGAAACGGTTGGCCGAACGATGACTCCTGAGGTAATGCTCAAATTTTCTTCAAGTTAAAGTTTTACCACGAATAATATTAAAATTTTGTTTTTTTTTTTTTTTCATCATCCACTGTCACAAGGGGAACCCAATAGGTTCACGGGTCGCCATTATATATATATATATATATATATATATATATATATATATATATATACTATATATATATATACATACATACACACTATATATATTTATATTTTTCCTGTATCACCCCTACTTGTTTTTCCACCATTTGTTGCTTGAATTAATTGTTTGTTTCTCCTGCCATTTTCTGGCTTGCTTGCTTAATGAAACCAATGAGGTTTAAAGGACTGTTTCTTGACTTATCCTGTTCAGCTTTGGTTGTAGATAGCACTCCTGTGGGTAATTAGCCCAAGCGATTGATTGGTATCTGATGGGTGATAGGTGGCGGCGTGTAACGTTGATTCGCTCGGCCAATTGACATCCACTGAACGACAGTCGGCACAACTCACCATCTGCTTTAGTCATCTCACAGGTTCGGTGGGTATAAGGATCTGGCCACAGGTGAGGGTTGTAGATGGTGGCATCGTGAATCTATTTTAGAGATGCGTGAGTGTTTCGGAGTTCCGATAACCATTTAAAAATATCGTGGGGAGAACAAGTATTTGATACACTGCCTAGATGTGTGTGCAGTTTCCCAGCTTACAAAGCACCGTAGAGGTTGTATATCTTTATAATGAGGTCCTTTCAACTGTGAAAGACGGAATCTCAAACAAAAATCCTGAAAATCACAATTGTTTTGCATTTTTATTAAGATAATTAATTTGCAGTTTATATTCATGAGATAGTATTTGATACGTCAGAAGAAAGAACTTAATATTTGATACAGAAACTTTGTTTGATATTACAGTAGATCAGGAAGTTTCCTGTAGTTCTAACCAGGTTTGCACAGACTGCAGCAGGGATTTTGGCCCAGTCCTCCATACAGATCTTCTCCAGATCCTTCAGGTTTCGGGGCTGTCGCTAGGAAACACAGACTTCAGCTCCCTCAAAGATTTTCTATTGGGTTCAGGTCTGGAGACTGCTAGGCCACTCCAGGACCTTGAGATGCTTCTTACGGAGCCACTCCTTAGTTGCCTGGCTGTGGTGTTTCGGGTCGTTGTCAGCTGGAGACCCAGCCATGCCATCTCAATGCTCTTGTTGAGCGAAGGAGGTTGTTGGCCAAGATCTCGCGATACAGCCCCGATCCATCTCCCTCAATACGGTGCAGTCGTCCTGTCCCTTTGCAGAAAAGATCCCCAAAGAATGATGTTCCACCTCCATGCTTGCACGGTTGGGATGGTGTTCTTGGGGTTGTCTCATTCCTCTTCTTCCTCAAACACGGCGAGTGGAGTTAAAACCAAAAAGCTCTTTTTGTTCTCATCAGACCACATGACCTTCTCCCATTCCTCCTCTGGATCATCCAGATGGTCATTGGCAAACTTCGAGGTCCTGGGACATTGCGCTGGTTACGACGAGGGACTTTGCGTGCGCTGCAGGATTTAATCCATGACGCGTACGTGTGGTTACTTATTGGTGTTCCTTGTGATACTGTGGTACCAGCTCTCTCTAGGTCATTTGACCAGGTCCTGCGTGTAGTTCTGGGCTGATCCCTCACTTTCTCAATGATCATTGAGGCCACGAGGTGAGATCTTGCTGGAGCCCAGACCAGAGGGAGATTGACTGTCTATCTTGAACATCCTTCCTCTACTAATATTGCGCAAGCAGTTTGTTGCTATTGTCTGTACGCCATCCAGCCTTGTGCAAGTCTACAATTTTGTCGCTGATGTCTCGACAGACAGTCTCTGGTCTTTTTTCATTCGTAGTTTTTTTTGGTTGGCCAGTCTGATGGATTGAGGTGGATACTTGTTGACGTGTAGATAGTCTTTATCAGATAACGGTCAAAACAGGTTGCGAGCTTAATACAGGTAAGAGTGGAGAATTGAGGAGCTTCTTAAAGACAAAACTAACGGTCTGTGAGGAGCGGATCTTTACTGGTTGGCAGGTGATCACATAATTTATTCATTGCCAATAAATGCAAATTAATTATTTAAAATCATACAATGTGATTTTCAGGATTTTGTTTTAGATTCGGTCTTTCGCAGTTGAAGTGTACTATGATAAAATTACAGACTCTAGTGCTTTGTAAGTGGGAAACCTGCAAAATCGGCAGTGTATAAATACTTGTTCTCCCCACTGTATATAGTAGTACTAATGATCATAAACTGATAGATATATACTTATATATATATATATAGTAATATATATATATTATATATCGTATTTGGTTGCGGATGGATCGGGGGGGGGGGGGGGGCTCGGACGAGGTGCGTTAATCACCTGTAGCCGTAGTCAGTTTTGGGTCTTTTTTCGCACCTACTGCTCGACGCCAAGATGTTATGATCGGGCACCAACAACGGCCGTCTCCGGGGTTATAACGCCGGCTGGTTCGGCACAATGTCTCGGGGTAACGCGTCGTCGAAGCAGTAGACATATGACACTTACTTGCACCAGCTGGGGGATAGACCCCGGTTACAGACTGCGGTTTTGTCAGAGCACGAGCGGACGTCTACACTAGTGGTGTAACATTTTCGTTTTTAATATTCCAAATCAGGAGCGATGCGTTCTCGGCCGGTACGGCACGAATTAATTCAAAGCGCAACGTTCATGCGAAGAGCCAGATTTAGTTGGTGGACATGGAACATGGAAACACAAGCAAAGCCTGTCAACAACAATGGTTAATAAGATTAAGCTCATATTTTACAATGGAGCTCAATATGGGTTCAGTAGGGTTCGGAAAGAGGACTAACTAACGATGATAACGCTTAATGGACAGCAGACAAGACGAATGGACAGCAGCAGCAAGACACAGAGTCTAGGTGACGTTTAAGTGGAGAGAGGAGAGTGCAGTGAAGACACCGAAGATCGGTGGCTCTGAAGTCCGATGTCGGCCAATCGAAGCCCGTCGCTGCAGACGCGATGCGGCGGAGTGGAGCGCAGACATTTTCCAAGGCTGCGTGGCACGCCGCTCCGTCAGACGTCAATGCACCCGCGACTCATTTGTCTCGTTAGACAAGGGACGTCAGCTTCTGCGTACCGGCGTCTCACGCTCGGCCTAGGCCTATGCAGGCACAAGAGTTTCGATGGTTCTAGCTATAGACAAGTCCAGGCCTGGCCGTTGTCAACAAGGCAATCTAAGGTGCTTTGGCTCTCGGTAGGTCATGGTGTTTCACATGGGATATCATAGACGTCGGTTGAGTTACCATGAGGATGATAGGACAGTAGGCAGCTCCAGTCACTGAACTACGGATGAAGCTGTCGATGTCCCTCCTCACTAATACTCCACATCCCGACTCACCAGAGCAGCGTCCTTCGGTCCGCAGATTGCAGACCCTCCATAGTCGTTTCTAGTGCAGCAAAATCTCACTCGGATACTCAATGCTGATTACACCTACGGACCGAGAGAGGAACTTCGGAACCTCAGGGTCAAGTTCTCCTATGCTGAGCGCACCAACTGTCTGGCGCTACTACTGTCGCAGATCAGCCCTTCCGCACTGTCGACTCGCACAAAACCTTACTTGCTATCCGTCATGGATTGTCGTTCTCATGAATGACGTCTGCTTTCATCGAGTCGTGTGCTCAAACGCCTGCCTTCCACGTCTGACGAACAAACGAACGTCCGACAGATCGAGATCGGCGCCAACCTCCCAAAACGGGCGGGGTACTGTCTCATCAGTTTTACCAGCATTTTTTCTGGGGCGCCCCTCTTACGAAGCCGACAAATCCTCCTTCAGTTTCGACTTCTTTCTCTAGGCGCCATCTCCTCTCGAGCCGACTGGGCGGGCTCGACGGAAGGGTAAGGAGGAGAGAAAACAGACTTCTTCGTGACCAGACACCAATGTAGAACATAATAGTACATCATTCGACCCTCCGACAACACTGTGTGGCACTCATTTTACAGAAACCTGGCTAAACAAGCATTTAATGAGGGTTGGGGCTTAATCCTAATTTATATCATATAAATGAGCGAGTTTTTTAGACTTGGTTTTAACGACAGTTTTACAGAACTAAAAGTTGGTCGTTTGTCAAATTGAAAATATAATAATCTAATTTCCAATTTTAGGAATGAATATTTTTAGTATTTTTTCGGATGCATGGCATTAGTGGTATAATATACACCGACGAAGGTCGATCAAAGAAAAATTGAATAGAGTGAAGACCATAATAGCAAAAGTCGGATTACCAGAATACTGTATATCTGATACAGTGAATAACAATAAAGATAGCTAAAACTGATTTTACAATACTCAGTGCTAGGCATGTTTAATTTCATTACAGAAACCCTGATTGATACATATAATGACAGAATGCTGGAGGCATATAATATTCATGTCGTAGAATGTGTGCGGCAGACAAATAGCTGGTATGATTTAAAAAGGTGGTCTACTCGGAGTCCCAATATGGCGCGAAGAATCGCAGGTCATATCAGAGCTAAACAGCTTTACTTTTAGCGGGACTGAACCTCGTCAGGTCTCACCCCAATAAGAGGTTAATCAGAAAACCATCCAGACGCCTGATTTCCTTGGTCGTTGAAAGCTGAATATCAGCTTCGAAGGAAACTATTTTGACGTACTGGCAACCAGAAAGATCTTTCTGTTAACGTGTACACTTCAACGGAAATGCACATCGAGAGTAGCGTGCGAGATTGCATCCTGTCGCTGCACTGAATTGGTGCAATGTTGGGAGAGTATTCGCGTCCACGAGTGCTATCACACGAGTCGCAATAAGTCATCTCAATATTCATACTAGGGCGATAACTTAAGATCACTGGTCGCAAGAACATGTTCAATCCGTGACAAGTTCGACCGGCTGGCCATGACTGGCGAGACGCTAATGACCGACGGTCAGTACTGCTGCGAGTTTGGTAAGTAGTAATCGGCATTCTTGGGCAGGCGCGTCACGGAAGAGATATTGAGAACTATAATAGATATTTGACAATAAATAACTGGGTTTTGACAACTTTTGCACTTCGCCGGAAGATGAGTGATAAATATAACAGGCTAAAATGTGCTTGGTAATTTATAGTTGTCATGTTCGGCAATATACCGTCGGGCGGACCTCGTAAACCAAGTTATAAAATAACTAAGGCTTAAGGGCCTTTTCCGCACAATATAAGTATATATATTATATATATATTATATATATAGTGATAAATATATATATATATATGATAATTGTAAAAACTAGATTGAGCCCACTAATTGGGCAGAAAGCAATAGAGCCCGATCTCAGACAATGTTTCACAGCTACAGCGGCATTCCTCGGCAAATTAACCAAACAAAAAGTTCTGTGAAAAACATTAATTGGGCGTATGCTGATCCTTTGCAGCAAGTTGATGTATGGGATCCAGAATGTGGAGTACATGGACATAACAAACAACATAACAAACAAGACGTCGCACATCAACACACCGTCCATTGAAGTGTATAGTGAGGATATCACTTTCCCAACTTTGCTGTATTTTCCCTTGTTCTGTATAAATATGCTTCAGCTCTTGTCTTCACTCTCTCCTGTTATATAATAGCATTGGTTAAATCACTTTCCATTCCCCGAGCGTACGTGGAATGGTCTATTGATACAGTTTGTAGCGTTTAGGTCATGAGGTTGAGACGATCACTCAGAGACAGGAGGAGTTTTAATGTATCAGAGCCACATGGTACGGGATAATTGTGAAAGCATTGGATAGAGAGAGTTTGGGCAGATGCCATGGGCAGTCCTCCAAGTAACAATATTTGGTGTGATAACAGGTGTTGATACACGTGAAGCTGAAGATACTTGTACTAATGGCATCAACAGGGAATTGTTAACTCGGTTTATTACACAATTGATGTGTTGTTGCTGCTCATAATCAAGAGGTGCAGTAACACTGGTTGTGGCATAGCCATTGGGGCTTGTTTGAGTTTAAAGGAGGCGTCCGTTTGTTTGCACCAGTTTTTGTTTTCTTTTTTTTTTTCCAACACAGATCTTCATTTTCCGCTGCTGAAGAGGTGAGAAAACCTTTCATTTCAGCAATGAAGTCGTATTCCTGGACAGTGATCAGTGATGACAGAAGATGACAGTGATTATTCCTGTATTGGAATGTGTTGATCCTTTCTTATATGAAGCATGACACATTGGTTTATTTATCCTGGCCAGAGGAATGATATTGGGCGAGGACTTTTCTCATTTTATTAGTATGTGTTGGCAAGGTATGTTTTTTTCAAACTATATGGTTTTATATTTACTTATAAGTGTACTGTGTTTGAGGTTTTTATTTTTTGACCGTTTTTAATTAAATAAAATCTGTAATTATTGACATATATGCAGCACATGGTCTGTAATGTAGCTGCTGTCTACAACTGGATCAACCCATTTTTCAATTTTCCTGCCTTTTTTTTGCTCATAGCTGTATTTAGAGACATCAAGACTTTAATTCGAGTAAAGATAAAAAATAAAATAAGAATAGAGCAGTGATGAACTTCACACGATGTATGGTTTATTGCCAAAATCTTAGATAAATCTTTCAAGAGCCAAGTTCTGAATGCAGATTTCGAGACGAATAACATGACTATCCAGTACTATTCAAAACAGTAAATAATATACGCAAAACAGTGCGTATCAAACGCTGACTGGATTCTAGATTGGAGGACATGGTCTACTTACAGAAGGTATACAACGACTTGAGGTAGATGATGTCATGCATACAAAGATGCAGAAGGTTGTGTGATTAAGTTAATGATTCAATAATCAAACATGGCTGTGGTCTAGTGCAATGTTTCCCACAGTTTTTACTACTCGATCCTGAGCAGCTGGGGTAATTGCCTGCGAAGCAGCTGGCAGTTACTCTTCACGATATTGCCAATACGGATTCATCTCGCACTGTAAGACATTGCGCCGACGCGTCAAATGGAAGCAGTAGAGATATGTGATGGAGTTTGTTGTTTTCATTGTTTAGTTTGTTTCTGACATTTACCTGAACAACGCTCAAATGAGGTAAGTCCCGTCCTTAATGATGAGTCATAGAAAGAATATGAGTCATTGTATGATATCGGGTATTGCTGATAAATGTAATGTCTGTGCTAGAATGGCCCGGTCTTGATTCCGCAAACGATAGAATGTCGATCACAGCTTGCTAGTTTCGAGAGATAATGGTCCGATGCGTATTTCATTCAGCGGCGTATTAGTACGTCTTTTTTTCTAGGAAGGAATTTCCAAAATCGGAGATGGTGTACTGGCCGTGGCCGTGGGCTTTCTGCATATCATGTGGAGTTTCACGAAGATGCCGATGAAACTCTGGGTACTGTGAAACCAACAATCTCAAAAATAGGAACTGACGGTCATAGAAATTGATATGGCACGGAAATGAAAGAAATAATCATGATGCGGTAATCTTCCTAATATATGTATATATCGAATTGCAAACGGAGCGTCAAGGTCAGAGGTTGCCCTAGTTTTACTCGGATATTTAATATATAATAGGCATATAGAGATCTATATGGTGAGAGAATTTATTCATTAATTCTCGGGAGGAAGATTTAAATGGAAGATGGTTTCTAGTACTGCGCAGGCTAATTTTTACACATATATAACGCAAGTTCCAGAACGTTGTCTGATGAAACTGTGAAGGCTGTGAAACACAAAACGAGGTCACACTAACGATATTCGAGATGCCTCAAAAAAATAAACTTACACATCTCTAGGGGTAAATGTTTGCAAAAAGATCTGCCATATGGATATATATATAAATTTCGCTGTAGAACCAAAGTACCCCGACACAGCCTATGTAGTTGATCTGTACGAAAGAGTAGAATAGCATTTTATATTTACAACATTGAGGGATATCAAATACATGAGATCGCAGTGAGGCTGGACGGTACATGTCAAGGCGGATAAGAGAAAGATTATAAAATCTAGTAGATAAATCGGAGTGAAGAATGGATCTACGGGGTAAACGACGAGAGCTGCAATGAGTGTAGGAGATGGAGCAGGCACAGGTTGAGACCTTCGGTACACCTAAGAGATGAGATACCCAATTCCAACCCGAATAGGTGAACTGCGGGGGTCTTGGTGGAGCATAACGATCGCCACAAAGGTAAGGGTACATTGTGAATTGTCCTGTATAGTTTGTAGCCAAAAAATGTGTGGCTCGAAGTGAAGATGATGTCAAGCCACAGACGGTGCAGAGTCCCGTAGGAATGGACAAAACTCGAGGGATGCATTGAGGCTGCTAAGGAGGAAGGTCAGGCGCGAGCCAGTGAGTGCTGAAGGATGTCAATTGATGCCATAACTTGCGTGGCAAAAGTGATGAATCAAAGAGGACCGAAATTAATCGATAACGTTAAAGAATGTAGATGGATTTTCTTTGAGAGCAGTTCTGAATTGGGTGATAGTATGAGGGAAAGTGCAGTGAACAAGTATAGCTAGATTTTCAAAAAAGCATTTGAATGAGGTGCCACATACGGAGCACGTTGGTCTCTCAGGAGAGGGGTTTGGCAGAGGTCTGGTAGAATAGCTAATCTGGTTGGAAACTGGCTTTGTGATCGACTGATGGAAGATCGAAAGAGTGCGGCTGTGGAATGGTGACATCTTCTGTAATCAATATGCAATATGTATGCCATGTGAATTAGTGAGGAAAAATGGTAAGATTTAAAAAAAATTATCTGATTATTAATTAATGCAGAGTATCTATTTTATGGCGATAGTATTCTTTTCTTTGCATAATTTTGGCTATCAAAGATTATTATATGGTTGGGTGAGCAAGCTATGACGCGGATCTCGAAACAAGACTATCATTATGGTAAGCGGGGATTTTGCAAGAGGAGAAAGTCGACAAAGACCAGGTATGGTGTATTGGTGGGCATATACAGATAAATCTGTGACATTTCATCCTACGGGGGGGGGGGGGGGGGGGGAGGGGTGGGCGGGGGGGGCCGTGACGGGGGGGGTCAGTAGTGGACCACATCCCAGCTAATAGAGTTAAATTACAAGACGTAATGTGCAGAGATGCGGTCGTGATAAGTGAAAATAGCGGATTGCATGATCGCCAATGGGGCAAACTGGAGCATGGTGCCGGAGAAATCGGATTTCGGGTGGTATTTATTGGGGGGTGGAGGGAGGGTGTAGGAGAAACAGGGATGTCAGGGCAGCTATACGGTAAATCACTCAACATCAGAGTTTAGTTGGCTTTGTATTGTGTAGAGATAGATTAATTAGGAAATCAAAGGAGGTAGTGTTAAATGTGTAGTAGGAATTTAGGGAAACTCAATCTGGAATAGTTGTTTCATTTTGGTGCCACATAGGAGGATGAACAAACTATGCTGCAATAGAGCATAGAGGGTTCATTTTAATGAGGTCTTAATCCAGGGCTCTTTAGATTCAGGTCTAGGGAGCGTGATAGTAGCTGGGGAACTTTACCATTACAAAAAGAGGTTATTACAATAGAGGGGATCCTGATAGAGATGTTAAGATTAATGAATGGTATACACCAAATAAGTGCTGATGAGTTTTCAGTAGATATAGTCAGGTGATAGGACCAAGGGATATAGAATCAAAACAACACCTCATAGGCTTGTAAGTGAAGAAGATGAGAGAATGTGTGACATGTAAGGGTAAGGGTTCAACTCAGAGAGTAGTGACCAGCATTGGAGATTGTCTCCTAGATAGGTAGCGAGGCAACAGGCAAGCAGGGTAGATTATGTTTTAAACTGGATATGAGAATATGGTTAACTTAGAAAGTATGTGGATAGAGGGATACATGAAGTATTGGCAGAAATGCACTGGGCATGATCGACCTGATAGCCCTTCCCAGTTCGATCCTTCTTGTGTATTCTTTCTTGTATCATATACATCCGACTTTCTTGGCCCTTTTTGGTAAGGACAGCGGGATTTATTCGCACAGAATAAGTCACTGCTCCACTGGTACTTCTGAATGAATGCTGGTGTTTTTGAATACAAAACACATCATTCAGAAGTTAACAGATGAGGAGCAGATGGACTTTTTCTGTTGCTGTATTCGCTTGTCTTTGTTAGCAAAGTGATTTATCCATCATAGAGATGCTTGTTTTTGTACAGATTGTTATATTTGGGCGATATATTGTATTGGTGGCAGAGGCCTGGAGATA
>CM068956.1:68526525-68538342 GCA_035128595.1 Eptatretus atami
GGGAGAGAGATGAATGAATTATTGCTTTCTTTATGTTAATTTCTCTGTATTTTTCTTCACTGAACACTAGATAAAACAGCACTTTTATATGCGTATATGATGTTTTGCTGTACATGAAATGTTGTTTTTTTTCAGTTGGGTCTGTATATACTATTTGAACATACTGCTTTATGATCTTGGGAATCAGGTCAATCCATATATTATTGTTTGGTCATTGTCTATGCTTTTTTATATACTAGTGCGGGCCCGTAGGTGCGTGCCGTAGGTGCGTGAGTATGTGGCTTCGTTTCCTTCGCTCTTAGTACGACGTGGATGGGTGCATTGTTTCAATTAGATGGACACGTATCATAAATGGCCATACTTGGGAAACACTGGGAAAACATACTCGGTCCCAGCGTCATTGTGAGTTCATATAAACAAGAAGAGAATAATTGTGAGCCTCTCTCTCAGCCCTCTCTCTCCCGCCCTCCCTACCCCAGTGGTTCTCTCTCGCCATCTCACCCCTCTCCGTCCCTTCTGCCTCTCTCTCTCCCTGCTCTTGAATTGACGCCCTCTCTTACCCCTCTCTCCTCTCTCGGCCTCTCGTTGCTTTTCCCTCTTCCCTCTCCCTCCTTCTCCCCTCATCTGCGCCTCTCTCTGTATGAATTCACATGTCTACAAGAGCACAGCAGTTAATCATACTTGGGAAAAAAGCTTTCAAACTTGGGAAACAGCTGTTTTAATATAGGGAATTAAACCTTGGGATTATTAATATTGAGAAATTATTCAACCTTGGGAAAAACGCTTTCAAACTTTGGGACAGCTGAACGGATGAAGAAAGATATTCAAACCTTGAAAAGGCAATATCAGGTCCAGCGTCGATGGTTGACGTCATACCAAATAAGAAGAAGATTTTGAGTCAATCATGGCAAATAAGATAAATAAATAAATAAATAATAATTATTGTGACGTATTCGTGATGTCATAGCAACGTGTCCTGTCATTGTTGACAGACGTTATTGGTCATTATTGGTTGACAGACATATTAGGTTGTATGGTTGACAGACATTGGTATTTGTATAGGTTATTCTTTTTATTATTGCAATTATTGTGCTATTTATTATATATTGTTGTTTCATTATTCTGAGATATTTTGGGAAAATGGCATGACTAAGGTGATAGAGGGTGGAACGAAACTTAGCTGCGATGTATACTTATCACATGCAAAAGCATAAAGATGGCCGTATTGGGACCTCGTCGATTATAAACTTGAAAGGCACATCGGGTCTGCAATATTCTGGCAAGTTTAATAGATGGCGGCGTTGTCGAGAAACGGCGGTCGCAGAAGACAGACACCACACAACACAACACAGCACACACAGTATTGTGGAATTATAATAGATGTTAAAGTTAACCGATGTTTTTGTATCATGTGTTTTAATTACAGAAAGTCAGCTATGAGTCTCGTAATATCAACAAGACAAATACTACTAGCCGTTTTGTATCTCCAGCGTTTGGGTGGGTGAGATTGGCAACATGTATTTATATATTATATATATATATATATATATATATAATATTATATGCATCTCTTCTCGTGAATATATACTTGTTTAAAACTAACAAAAATCAGCTTCCATGAAACCCCACTCTTTTGTGTCTCTTTTCACTGTTTGTGAACCCCTTCGGAGATGATGCAATCACTAGTCTCCTCACAGCTTCAAGAGGTGTTGCACACATCTCATGTTCCACCCATCTCTACGCTACAATATTTTTAACTCGTGAACCAACCTAACTCACTTGCGTCTTGCGACTTACTGCTTTTCCTCTCTGCTTGCTGTTTTCCATTCATTCATTTTTGCTTGTTGTTTCAACTGTTGTCCACTGTCAGGTGCATGCCATTTTGCTTCTGCTGTGACTCTTCCTTTATATCACCAGATTTTGTAGACAAATAATAAATGTATTAACAACAGCACCTGGTTTCTTCAAGTATGATCAATTGTCGCTTATAAATCAGCCATTGAAAATTTCCTTTGCTGCTGCAGAGAACAACAAAACAGACTGGCCTGATTAAGTCAGGAGCTTTGGCAAGACTGATGATTCCCAATGCTAATACTATAGAATATCTGAGTGTCAGAGTACCATATTGACAGTCCTTTTCACAGCTCATTTATGGCAATGAGCAGAGAATGGATGACTCATGTTTATCATAAGAGCAATTACAACAAAATCTGAACAATAGAAGAGTAAATGCTCAGTTTTTTTATATCTAAACAATAAATCAATGAAATGCATACTGCAACTACAAGACATTTGTGGACGATACCCACCAGGCTGAACAGTTTAACATGTTGTATGCACGATAGACAGAAACGTATCCGGACTTTAACAAAATGTATATCGGCTTGTTTTGTCATCTAACCAACTCTCTCACCAGGTTTGTCATAAACCCGTCCATAACTGTTTTGAATAGAAGGGCCTCAGTAGAGCGCGTACCTCGCACCTAATGCCGTGATCACGAGAAATATCAGCCCCATACATTTTTGAAATTCATGCGATCAGTACTATATGTTTTTGGCCCTATTCTAATGGTGAAGAATCACTTAAAAAATTTTAACATTCTCTATCCGGATTCCAGATATTCACAAATCGGAACCAGTTATCCAGTATAACGCGGACGCTGTCACTGAGTTTCGTCCAAATCCAGCATAAACTTTTTGAGATATCATGCTCACAGACAAACAGAGGTGAAAACGTGCACATTGTAGCAGGAATAATATAATATTCACTCGAATTAGATTTCTTTAAGATGCAACCGTATTCCAGAATACAAGCACATGAAAAATTGAAAGAAAATAGTGACAGATATTAAGGGAAGAAGTGAGATTGTATGGATAAGGGAAAGAGGTGAGGTGGGTAGGGGGATGATCATCACTCCAAAGGATAGAAAATGGAAACAAATGAGTAGAAATTGGCAGTTTACATGGGAGTTCAGAAACCAAAAGATACGATTGTTTTCACGTGGAACGAGCCATATTTTATCATCATGAATAATATTATGCGTGTGCTTAATGGTTAGAGTGGTGGGCTTAGGATTACGATCTGAGTTCCAATCTGCTTGGCTGTTGATTAATACAGGTTTTTGGGGGTTGCGACTCTCTGCCTGTATCTTCAAGGTCGGACAAATTGAAGGCAGCATGCTGGTATCCTGTGTCGGAGTGGCGAACCCATCAAGATTGTGCTCAATAGCAAGGAGACTGCTTAGGCAGCACAACGCGTCTGCACAGAGTGTGGATCCAATGGATGGTATGGATGGATGGATGGGGATACTAAAGCTTCAGAGCTAACAACCATTTTAAGGATACCCTTCAAACAGGATATAAAATGGTAGTCAGTCATCACATAGTATTAATGTAATGCAAACTAACATAATAAAATGCAAGATCAGGAGTTCAGCAGAATTAATAGATAATGGAGCAGCCATCGTTGGAGGGAATTGGTCATGGTGAGATGAGGAGTACAAGAAAGGAGGTTATACTTTGTGAATGCCCTACATGTTCAATCTCAATGAGAACATAAATCCCACCATTGTTGCGATGAGAGTAAAAGAAAAGAGAGCAGGCAAAGGTTTCAGCAGGGTGTACGTAATATGCCCATAGGGTATACTCTTTCCTGCAAGTGTGTAGTTGTAAGCGATAATCTCGCTTGCAGAGGTTTCTCCAGAACTTGACACAGAGGAATGTCGACAAAGATCAATGGGTACTTGTGCCGAATGGCTCAGCAGGAGTCACGTCCAGAGTATTGAGGCTTGTGTACAGTCAGAGCTCAATGAAACATGATTGCGTATTGTTGCTGATATCTTTAATAGAGTCAAACTTTAAAGTTTTTTGAAATACTACTTCAATAACATTGACATAACAGATGTTAGAGCCTTTCCATATAGAGGCAAGACCTGGATTATAAATACAATGTACAGTGTGATGTACTCTTTATTTCACATATCGTTCACAAGCCCTACCCCTTTTTCGAAAAATGATCTGATAATAATTAATCAGTGAGTATGTCATTTCTTTCACGTACCTGCACTTGACCTGACGGCACACTGGAGGAAGACTAATGAGTGAGCAAATTCTCTTTCAACACTTCCACATGTGTGGGTTCGGCCGAGGAATGTTTTGTAGCTCAAATCCTTCAGGAAGACCAGGTGCAGTCCTGATGGTTTTCGATGAAGGTACAAAGACGTATGGCACACTTATGATTTAATGCCCTGCCTGTGAAGCACCAAATTTGAAAATGTATAGTAGCTGAAAATAGAACCCAGACTAGAATAGTCAAAGGTAAGTTTTGCTAGTCCTTTGCACATATCTTGTCAAACAAGCTAATTTCTCTGCCATATGCAAGGGTTATAGTAAATGAGCCAGACAATTTTGAATATAAATTGGGGACTATTCCCATTATGATTTTTCGTTACATCCATGTATGATGTGTATGAAATGAATGTGGACATTTCAAACGAATAGCTTATGCCATTTTGGACTACATCTTTAAAAATGGCTGCCATTTTCAATCATAATTCATCAAATAAACCTATGGCTCTGTGGTGCATTCACTTTTTGATCTTAAAAGTTAGTAAGTGAAGTTCTGATATGTCAGTTCTCCTTCAGACCATTTTGATAATACTTGTCTGGAAATTATGAGAGAAGGCCGTGTATTTTCATTCCACGCGTTGAGAATGTCAGCTGTGACACCTTCTTTATGAATTGGGATAACTTGGAAACTTTCCATCACGCATGCAGATGGCCCTCAGAGAATGACTCGAAGGGTACACACATTGACAATGCATTAGCAAAGTTTTGCTGTTGAAGTACGATGCATCATATTGAGAGATCAAGATTAGTTTGGAGATTGTCCACCTTTGTGGGAGAGAAGTTCACATGCTGGAGGAAATTTTCAGTGAAGGAGGTGAGGATAGAATGAGAACAGGAGAAAGGACTTAGAAATTGGCATTTTTCACAAAGACTGATTAAAGGTATGGGCTTCAGATGCATCGAGCAATGTCCATCAGATTTATCCTTCAAGAGAGAGAGGGAAGAATGAAGTCCAGGCCAACTGCGCTGAGTTTTATGCAGAGTGAGAGACATGTAAGATTGGACTCAGGTGAGCTTGATATTGAGCTCTGGCATGTTTGAGAACTGAAACATGATTGTGAGTTTAACAGAAACACCACAGATTCTCATTGTCTTGTAATTCATGTTTATAATGCATTTCCTCCATATCTCCTTTAAAATATACACAAGCAAAAATACATTACAGACCCTGTATGTTACAATGACCTGCAAAAGTATTCCCCTTACCAATAATGCTTATTTAGATGAATTACCAATTATGTAGAACAATTTTTCCAATGAACTTTTATTCCAACTGAAGAGATAAAAGTAAACAATTTCATAGTTGAAGGAGGTTACATGTCAGGAACACCTTAATAAACATGAACAAATCAAAATTCACTGGTTATAATAGTATTCAGCCCCTTAGGTCAGCACTTGATGAATACCTTTTGCAGCAATGACTTGTAAGAGTATGTTTTGGGTAGGTCTTTACCAGCTTTGCACAGTGAGATGGTGAAATCTTTGCCCATTCTTCACGTGAAAATTGCTCTCGGTTGCCAAGTTGATGGGGATCGTCGATGGACTGCATCTTCAAGTCTCGCGGATGTTCATTTGGGTTCAAGTCAGGACTTCAACTGGGCCACTCAAGAACATTATTATTGTCTCTATTCAGCCACTTCAGTGGTGGTTTTAGCTTGTGCTTCAGATCATTGTTTTGCTGAATTGTGAATCTCTTCCCAGTTTCAGATTCATGGCTGACTCAAGTAGGTTTTCATCAGGATTCTCCTGTACTTTGCATGGTCCATTGTCCTCTATCCTGACAAGCTTGTCAGTCCCTGCTGATGAAAAGCAGGCCGCGTAGCATGTGCTGCACGACCATGCTTGACAGAGGGATGTGTTGTTGACTGGGTGATGTGCAGTGTTAGGGTTGTGCCAGACGTAATGCTTTGAATTTAGACCAAAAGTTAAATTTTTGTCTCGTCTGACACAAAACTTTCTCCACATGCCTGCAGTATCTAAGATGCTTTTCCAGAATCAATACAGCTTTTCGATGTGTTTTTTTCAGTAATAGCATCTTCTTACTACATGTCAAGAAGCCAGCTTGTGACGGAACAGGATATTGTTGATTGATGAACACTGACCCCATCTCAAACAAGAACTTTGCAGACCTTTCAAAGTCATTGTTGAATTACAGTGACATCTCGAGTCAGTGTCCTGCTTGCCCGGCTGCTGTGTTTGATGGGCGCGGACCTGATGTGGTTGAGTCTGGGTGGCATGATACGTCTTCCACTTCTTAATGATGGATTTCACCGTACTCAACGGATAATGAGTGTCTGAAATCTTCTTATACCCTCTCCTCTCTCCTGAGGGTGCTTCTCTATCACTTTATGTTTGACTTCTTTGGAAAGCTCCTGGTCCTTCATGTGAAAACTATAGAGGGTGGGGGGGGATGAATACTTTTGCAGGCTTCTTTATAAATTTTTACCACATTTAAGGGAAGTTGAGGTGGAACAGTGAAACTCCAATTTGATATATATTTGCTTGTTTCTTACAGTCGGACGACTGGTGTTCAACGAATCTGTCACAGCGCACGGCATCACCTCTCCCCATCCATGCATAGGAGTTAACCCTTTGCTGGGAGCATGCAGATGGACATGACATCTCAGCTAGCAAACTGAATTTGGCCCAATGTGCCAACTGACTTTCCAAATTTTGTTGGGCCGACGTCATTGTCTAGCTGGGATAGGAAAAGGTTTTGTAAAAAGTATGTGGAAAAAAGGAAAGAATAAAATTGGAAGAAAAAGTAAAAATACACCAATATTTCCTTTTCAGAAAAACAAAATCAATGATGTACTTCTATAGAGAAGACTGATAACTGCAGTTGTGTTTTCCCTCATTTTGAGTTGTCTGTTCACGAGTTTGATGACCACAGATACATTAGGGTGATGCGTTACATTGGAGCGTATGGTGTTCCGGACAGGTTACGAAGCCTGCTATCTCATGCTTAAGAGATCCCACAGTAATCTTTGCTTTTTGGTTGAGTTGTATACATATATTGTGACAGTTGTGAACCTCCGGGAAAGAATGTCGCACACAATTAGAATTAAGCTAGTTATGGCTTAGTGTTCTGTTTAGCTTTTAAGTATATTCATATTCCTGTGGATAATATGTGCTGTGAATGTAAGTTAGCTTTAGTACATGTTCTATCTCTTTACATCCCGGACACGGACCATTGCACTCCCAACACCACACACACACACTCATTTCGTGTCATTCCTTCTTGCTTTCGTGGAGAATCCTGTGTAGCATACTCTTAGTCGTCGGCATCATCACGGTTTCCCCAAACAGGAAGCATCAATCATCCAAAGTGACAACTGCGCACCAAATTCCCACTCTTCCCACTTCTGGAAAGTGCACCAGAGACCCCGTCCACCATCGGGCTTTGCGGGGCAGAAGATCGTGACCCGGGAAATTACCAGTGGTGAGGGTCAGTCCACCCTCGTAGGCTCTCCATCAATGAGGGTCCAGAGCTGTGAGGTTGGGAGGGTGGTGGGGGGCAGAGGGCATAAAGGGGGAAACAGACAGACTTGGCGCTTGAACTTAATGGGGACATTATCTTAAGAATTGAACTTAGGATCTAAGCTTTGTCTAGAACATCAGACTCTGCTCTTTGCGCTATTTCTCACTTCAAAAACCCGTACAATCACACTGATCGTTCTTTTTCACTCTCAACTTTCTTTTTTCCAGTTTCACTCACTTCTCTTCACTATGCTCACTCTTTCTGCACTCTTAGTTTCTTTCGCGCCTTTCTTTATACCCTCACCACACATACATCGCACACCGAGCCCTGCACACCTTGCGTCAGCCAGTTTGCACAGCTTGCTGCCGGCACTGTCGGAACTATGCACCTTACCATCACTCACCAGCAGCCATTTCTGCCAAAGCTGTGCAATCCTTGCCTTAATCATTTGTCGTCAGTCTCTCTGGAGGTCAGGAGTGGTGAACACGGTGGAGGGAGAATCCGGGAGGGTTGTGAGGAGAGCGATATACGGACCATCAGGCTGAATCATTGGGTGGCAGCATTCAGCAGGTTGTTGCAAGGTGTCGGGCCCACAGGCGTCTATCTCACCACTTTTTCTTCTCACCCATCCCACATCTCTCACTTCTTTGGGTGTATGTTTGGTGTCAAATAAGTTACAGTGCTAAGAAATTGATTAAGGTTCTGAGGGTGGGTTGGTCTCGGGGCACTGGAGATTAAATATATATATATTATATATATATTATATTATATATATATAAATATATAAATATATATATATTAAATATAATGTATATATGCCTGGTGTTGGCTTAATGGTGAGGGTGGCGGCTGGGATCCGAGGATCCTGAATTCAAATCCTCTCAGCTGTTGAATTAATTCCAGGTGGGGTTGACTCTGCTGTCATCCTTCCGAGGTCGGCAATTTGAGTGCCAGGATGCTGGTATACTGTGTCGGAGTGGTGACGTCGGGGATTGTGCCAATAGCCAGGAGACTGCTTAAGCAGCACAACGCTCTGCACAGAGTATGGTCCCACGGGTGGATGGATGTATATATAAATATATATAATATATATATATATTATATTATATTATATACCTAATATAAAATATGTATGTGTACACATATATATATATATACTGTATATATGTTGTATGTATGTTTTGTATGCTCCCGAAATGCAGCCAAAATGTTGCACGATAGCGAAAAAATTTTCAGCCCACTTACTCACCATTCGCTACGGTGTGCAGTATGGAGTTTCGTTCAAATCGGGCAACGAAAAAAATTATTAAAAAATCAATTCCCGATTCAGTCAAGTTTTGGTATGACGATCCATAAAGCGCAAGGACAAACCATGGAGTGTGTTGATGTACTCAAGAAACCGGTTGCCGAACGATGACTCCTGAGGTAATGCTCAAATTTTCTTCAAGTTAAAGTTTTACCACGAATAATATTAAAATTTTGTTTTTTTTTTTTTCATCATCCACTGTCACAAGGGGAACCAATAGGTTCACGGGTCGCCATATATATATATATATATATATATATATTAATATATATATATTATATATATATATATAATAAATAAACACACTATATATATTTATATTTTTTCCTGTATCACCCTACTTGTTTTTCCCATTTGTTGCTTGAATTAATTGTTTGTTTCTCTGCCATTTCTGGCTTGCTTGCTTAATGAAACAATGAGGTTTAAAGGACTGTTTCTTGACTTATCCTGTTCAGTTTGGTGTAGATAGCATCCTGTGGGTAATTAGCCCAAGCGATTGATTGGTATCTGTGGGTGATAGGTGGCGGCGTGTAACGTTTGATTCGCTCGGCCAATTGACATCCACTGAACGACGTCGCGCACAACTCACATCTGCTTTAGTCACTCACAGTTCGGTTGGGTATAAGGATCTGGCCAAGGTGAGGGTTGTAGATGGCATCGTGAATCTTTTAGAGATGCGCTGGTGTTTCGGAGTTCCGATAACCATTCAAAATATATCAGTGGGGAGAACAAGTATTTGATACACTGCCGATTTTGCAGGTTTTCCCATACAAAGCACGTAGAGGTCTGTAATTTTTTATCATAGGTACACTTCAACTGTGAAAGACGGAATCTAAACAAAAATCCTGAAAATCACATTGTTTGATTATTAAATAATTAATTTGCATTTTATTGCATGAAATAAGTATTTGATACGTCAGAAAAACGAACTTAATATTTGATACAGAAACCTTTGTTTGCAATTACAGAGATCAGAGTTTCCTGTAGTTCTAACCAGGTTGCACAGACGCAGCAGGGATTTTGGCCACGTCCTCCATACAGATCTTCTCCAGATCCTTCAGGTTTCCGGGGCTGTCGCTAGGAAACACAGACTTCAGCTCCTCCAAAGATTTTCTATTGGGTTCAGGTCTGGAGACTGGCTAGGCCACTCCAGGACCTTGAAGATGCTTCTTACGGAGCCATCCTTAGTTGCCTGGCTGTGTGTTTCGGGTCGTTGTCATGCTGGAGAACCCAGCCATGCCCATCTTCAATGCTCTTGTTGAGCGAAGGAGGTTGTTGGCCAAGATTCGCGATACATGGCCCCGATATCCTCCCCCTCAATACGGTGCAGTCGTCCTCTCCCTTTGCAGAAAAGATCCCCAAAGAATGATGTTTACCAATGCTTCAACGGTTGGGATGGTGTTCTTGGGGTTGTTCATCCTTTTCTTCCTCAAACACGGCGAGTGGAGTTTAAACCAAAAAGGTCTTTTTGGTCTCATCAAGACCACATGACTCTTTCCCATTCCTCTCTGGTCATCCAGATGGTCATTGGCAAACTTCAGACGTGGCCTGGGACATGCGCTGGTTAGCAGAGGGCGTTGCGTGCGCGCAGGATTTATCCGATGACGCGTACGTGTGTTACTTATTGGTTTTCCTTGCTGATACTGTGGTACCAGCTCTTAGGTCATTTGACCAGGTCTGCGTGTAGTTCTGGGCTGATCCCTCACTTTCTCATGACTATTGAGGCTCCACGAGGTGAGATCTTGCTATGGAGCCACAGACCAAGGGAGATGACTGTCTATCTTGAACATTCTTCCATTTCTACTAATAATTGCGCAAGAGTTGTTCTATTTGTCCTGTAACCATCCAGCCTTGTGAAGTCACAATTTTTGTCGCGACTGTTTCCGACAGAGCGTCTCTGGTCATTGTTTTCTTGTAGGTTTTTTTTTGGCTCTGAGTGGAGTGACTTGATGCTGTAGGAATACGTGTCTTTTATCAGATAAGAGTTCAAACAGTGTGCGAGTTAATACGGTATAGTGGAGAATGTGAGGACTTCTTAAAGACAAAACTAAGCAGGTCTGTGAGCAGCCGGAATTTACTGGTTGGTCAGGTGATCAATGTTATTTATGCAATACAAATGCAAATTAATTATTTGAAAATATGCATACGAATGAGTGATTTTCAGGATTTTGTTTTAGAGTTCGGTCCTGATTGCCAGTTGAAGTGTACTATGATAAAAATTTAGACTAGACCGTCTAGGTGCTTTGTAAGTGGAAACATGCAAATCTGGCAGTGATAAGATACTTGTTCCCTCCACTGGTATATAGTATAGTAATATATAACACTGATAGTAAGTATAATATATATATATAGTATATATATAGTAATATATTATATATGCTATATTGGTTGCGGATGGATCCGGGGTGGGGGGGGGGGGTCGGACGAGTGCGTTAATCACCTGTCCGTACGAGTTTGGGTTTTTTGTCCACGCTACGTGCTTCGACGCCACAGATGTAAGATCGGGCACCTGCACAACGGCCGTCTCCGGGGTTTAAGCCGGCTGTTCGGCACAATTTCGGGGTAACTGCGTCGTCGAAGCAAGCATAGATGCAACTATCACCTTACGCTTGCACCATAGCGGGGAATAGACCACCGGTTACAGACTGTTGTTGTTCAGAGCCGAGCGGACGTCGACCATGTGTGAACTTTTCGTTTTTAATATCAAATCGAG
Organism: Eptatretus atami; assembly: GCA_035128595.1. NCBI lineage: Eukaryota > Metazoa > Chordata > Myxini > Myxiniformes > Myxinidae > Eptatretus > Eptatretus atami. The sequence continues at coordinate 68,538,153 of CM068956.1, forward strand.
CGATCGTTCCTCGACGCGGCACGAATTAATTCAAAGCGGCAACTTCATGCGAATCAGCCAGATTTATTGGGGACATCGGGGAACAAGACACAAGCAAAGCATTCACAACAATGTTATAATTAATCTATAACCCGTTCTTAACTAGGGAGCTACAGATTATGGGTTTCGAAGGGGACTCTAACGAGATAAG
>CM068956.1:68541898-68558830 GCA_035128595.1 Eptatretus atami
GCACCAATTTGAAGATGCAGATTCGAGACGAATAAACATGACTATCCAGTACTATTTCAAAAACAGTAATTCCACATATCCACATGCACAAACAGCTGCTGGTATTCAGTGACCATTCTCCAGATACCATTCACCACCAAAGGGTATACAATGATGGTATGCAATGCATAAAAGCAATGCAGAGGTTGTGAATTAAATTAATGATTCAAAACAAACGATGGCTGTGGCTATGTGCAATGTTTCCCACAGTTCTCTACTACTGATCCTGAGCAGCTGGGACTCCTGCAGAAGCAGCTGCAGTTACTCTTCACATATGCAACGATTTCACCTCTCACACCACTCAGCCAGCGCAAAGCAGAAGCAGTAAGATATTGATGGAGTTGTTTTTTTTGTTTGTTTGTTTTACCTGACATTTACCTGAACAAGCTCAAATGAGCTAAGATCCTCGTCCTCTTAATGATGACGTCATAAAAACGAATATGACGTATGGTCATTATTGCCGTTGACAGACAATATATAGCGTTTTGTTATTGGTTGACAGACATTGGTCATTGTATCACGTTATTCTTTTTATGATTGCCAATATCTGTGCTATATTATTATTATTATGTTGTTATCATTATTCTGAGATATCTTTGGAAAAAAATGGCATGATAGGTGATAAGGTGGAACGACACTTCAGCTGCGATATATACACCTTGCAACACTGAAAAAAAAAGCGCAATAAAAATGGCCGTTAACTTGGGAACCGCTCGCCGATTAATATCAAACCTTGAAAAGGGCACATCCGCGGGTCCCTGCAATATTCCTGGCAAGTCAATCAGATCGGACGGCGGTTTGTCGAGAAACGGCGGTCGCAGACAGACAGACAGACACACACACACACAACACACACACACACAGATTGCTGGAATTTATAGATAGATGTTAAAGTACACCGATGTTTTGTAATCCACTGTGTTTTAATACAAAAGTTCCACTATGAGTCTCGATAATATCAAAAAGCAAAACCACGATACTACTGCCTTTTTTTTGCATCCTCCAGCGTTTGGGTGGTTGCAATTGGCCACAAACATGTATATATATATATACTATATATATGATATATAATATTAATATATATATATATATATATATGCATCTCTTCCGTGAATATTACTTAGGGTTAACTAACAAAAAATCAGGCTTCCTGCAAACCTCCACTCTTTGTTCCTCTTTCACCTGTGCTGAAACCCCCTTCTGGAGATGATGCAATCCCCACTAGTCCCTCCCAGCTTCAAGCAGGTGTTGCACCACCATCTCATGTTACCACCCATCTCTTTTTTATACCGACAATCCTTTTCTACTCCCGTGAACCCAACCTAACTCAACTTCTCGTCCTTTGAACATTACTGCTTTTTTCCTCCTCTCTTGCCTGTTTTCCCATTCATTCATTCTCTTGCTTGTTGTTTCCAACTGTGTCCCCACTGTCAGTGCATTGGCCATTTTGCTCTCTTAGTGACCTCTCTCTTTCATGCATCCAGATTTTGTACGCAAATAAAATGTATTAACCAACAGCACTGCGTTCTCAAGTTTGATCACATGTCGCTTATAATCAGCCATTTGAAATTCTCCTTTTGCGCCTGAAGAGAAACAAAACCAACAGAACTGGCCTGTTATAAGCTCAGGAAAGGCTTATGGGCAAGACTGATGATATCCCATGCCCTCAATACTAATAGAATATCTGAGTGTCAGAAGTACCATTGACAGTCACTTTCACAGCTCATGTATATGGCAATGAGCAGAGAATGAATGACTCATTTGACATAAGTAAAGCCAATTACAACATAAAAATCTGAACAATATGAAGCAGTAAATGCCTCAGTTATATTTTAATATCTAAACAATAAAATCAATGAAATGCATACTTGCAACTACAAGAACATTCGGTGGAGGCGCATACCCCCACCAGGCTGACAGTTTACATGTTGTATCCGTCCACTGATAGGCCAGAACACTGTATCCGGACCTTAACCAAATGTAATCGCGCTTGTTCTTGTCATCTAACCAACTCAATCCACCAGGTTTTGCTCATTAACCCGTCCATAACGTTTTGAACTAGAAGGGCACTCAGCTTAGAGCGCGTACCCCGCCACCTAATGCCTGATCCACGAGAACATATCAGGCCAATACATTTTTGAAATATCATGCCGATCCAGTACTATATCGTTTTGGCCCTATCTCTTCAATGTGGAAGATCACTTTTAAAAAATTTTTTAAATTTCTCGTATTGTTTCCGGGAAATCCAGATATTCACCAAATCGAACCAGTTCATCCGGGTTCACACGCCGGAGCTGTCCACTGAGTTCGTCCAAATCCACGAAATTTGGAGATATCATGCTCACAGAACAAACAGAGCGTGCAAAACGTGCACCCTTTTGTAGGCAGGAATAATATAAATTCATTCATGGAATTAAGATTTCTTTAAGAATGCAAACCGTATTTCAGAATACAAAGCACTGATGAAAAAATGAAAGAAATAGTGAAGATCTTAGCGAAGAATGAGATTGTATGGATAAAGGGAAAAAGAAGGTGAGTGTGGTAGATGGGGATGAACTCCATACTCCAAAGAGATAGAAAATGGGAACAAATGAGTTAGAAGATTGGCAGTTTACATGGAGTTCAGCAAACCAACAAGATACCGATGTTTTCACGTGGAAGACGCAGCCAATATTTGATCACTTCATGTAATAATTATGCCTGATGTTGGCTTAATGTTTAGAGTCCGTGGGCTTAGGATCCTCGGATCCTGAGTTCAAATCCTGCTTGGCTGTTGAATTAATACCAGTGGGGTTGACTCTGCCTGTATCATCTTTCCAAGTCGCACAATTGAGTGCCAGCTGCTGGTACTGTGTCGGCAGTTGGCGGACCCATCCAGGATTGTGCTCAATAAGCCAAGAGAACTGCTTGGCAGCACCAACGCTCTGCACAGAGTGTGGATCCAAATGGATGGAGGAATGGATGGATGCGGATAATTAAAGCTCAGAGCTAAACAAAACCATTTAAGGATACCCCTTCAAACAGGAATAAAATGGTAGGTCAGTCATACATAGTAGTTAATGTTAAGCAAACTACACCAATATAATAAGCAAGATCAGGAGCTTTCAGCAGATTAATTCAGATATGGAGAGCCATCGTGCCGAGTGAATTTGTCCATGCGTAGAATGAGGAGTACAAGAATAAGAGGTTAGACGTTGTGAATGCCCTCACATGTTTCAGATCTCCATGGAGACATATCCCACCATTGTTGCGATGCAGAGTACAAGAAGAGAGCAGGCAAAAGTGTTTCACAGGGGTAGTACGTAGATTATTATGCCCATAGGTATCACTCTGTTCCTGCAAGTGTTGTTAAGCGATAACTTCCGCTCTGCAGAGGTTTCTCCCAGAACTGAGCACAAGAGGATGTGACAAAGATCAATGTCGTACTTTGTCGATATGAGCTCAGCAGGAGTCAGTTCCAGAGTATGAGGCTTGTGTACAGTCAGAGCCTACAAGTTGAAAACAATGATTGCGTTATTGTTGCTGATATTCTTTAATAGGCTTCAAACTTAAAGTTTTTTTGAAATACATTACTTCAATAACATGACATAACAGCATGTAGAGCCTTTGCCATATAAGAGCGTCAAGCCTGCGATATAACACTACAATGTTACAGGTTGATGCTACTCTTTATTTTCACATATCTGGTTTCCAAAGCCCCGACCCCCTTTTCTCGAAATGATCTGATAATAATTAATCAGTGAAGTATGTCATTTCTTCAGCGTACCTGCACTTGACCTACCCCATGACGGCACTACTGGAGGCAAGACTATGAGTCTGAGCAAAATTTCTCTTTCAACCACTTTCCACAATGTCGTGGGTTCGCGCCGAGGAAGTTTGTAGCTCAAATCCTTCATGCGAACCAGGTGGCCAGTCCTGATGTTCCGACTGAAGGTAGCAAACGTTATGGCACAACTTATGATTTAATGCCCTGCCTGTGAAGCACCAATTTGAAAATGTATAGTCAGGCTGAAAATAGAACCCAGACTAGACTAGCTCAAAGGTAAGTTTTGCTAGTCCCTTTGCAACTATCTTGTCACTCACAAGCTAATTTCTCTGCCATGTCACAAGGGGTTATAGTACATGAGCCAGACAAAATTTGAATATAAAATTGGGACTAATTCCCATTATGATTTTCGTTACATCCATGTATGATGTGTATGAAAATGAATGATGGACCATTCAAACGAATAGCTTAATTGCCATTTTGGACTCCAGCTTTAAAAAATGGCTGCCATTTTCAATTCATAAATTCATCAAATCAAAACTATGGCCTCTGTGGTGCATTGCTACTTTTTGGATCTTAAAAAGTAGTAAGTGAAGTTCTGAGTATGTCAGTTTCTCCTTCAGACCATTTGATCAATACTTGTCTGAATATATGACGAGAAGGCCGTGTATTTCATCCACCGTTTGAGAATGTCAGCTGTGCACACCCTTCTTATTGAATTGCGATAACATTTGGAAACTTTCCATCACGCATGCAGATGGCCCTCAGAGAATGACTCGAAGGTACCACATTGACAATTGCCATTAGCAAAGTTTGACTGTGAAGTAGTACCGATGCCATCATATTGCAGAGTCAAGATTAGTCTTGGAGTATTGTCCACCTTATTGTGGTGAGAACATTCACTGACTGGAGGAAATTTTCAGTGAAGGAGGATGAGGATAGAAGAAACAGCGAAGAAAAGACTTAGACATTGGGCATTTTTCACAAAGACTGATTAAAGGTACTGCGGCCTTCACATGCATGAGCAATTGTCCATCAGGACTTTATCCTTCAAGAGAGGAGAGGAACAGATTGAAGTCCAGCCCCCTGGCCAACTGGCCGCTGAGTTTTATGCCCAGAGTGAAGACATGTAAGATTGGACCTCAGTTGAGCCTGATTATTGAGCTCCTGGCATGTTTGAGAACTGAAACAATGATTGTGAGTTAACAGAAACCCACAGATTCTCATTGGTCATTGTAACATGTTTATAATGCATTTCCTCCATATCTCCTTTAAAAATTAACACAAGCAACAATACATTACAGACCGTAGGTTACAATGACCTGCAAAAAGTATTCACCCCCTTACCAATAATGCTATATTTAGATGAATTACCAATTATGTCAGAAACATTTTTCCAATTATGAACCTTTTTATTCACAACTGAAGAGATCAAAGTAAACAATTTCATAGATTGAGGAGGTTACATTCAGAACACCTTCAATAAACATGAACAAATCAAATTTTCACGGTTATAATAGTATTCAGCCCCTTAGGTCAGCACTTGATGGAATCACCTTTTGCAGCAATGACTGTAAACGAGTGTTTTTGGGTAGGTCTTTACCCAAGCTTGCACAGTGAGATGCGTGAATCTTTGCCCATTCTTCACGTGAAAATTGCTCATCGGTCTGCCAAGTTGATGGGGATCGTTCGATGGACTGCAATCTTCAAGTCTCGCCGTAATGTTCATTTGGGTTCAAGTCAGGACTTCAACTGCGGCCACTCAAGCACATTTAGTTTTTTCTTCTTATTCAAGCCACTCAAGTGTGGCTTTAGCTTTGTGCTTCAGATTCATTGGTTTTGCTGAAGGGAATCTCCTTCCCAGTTCAGATTCATGGCTGCACTCAAGTAGGTTTTTCAAGGTTCTCTGTCTTTGCATGGTCCATTGTCCCTTCTATCCTGAACAAGCTTGGTCAGGTCCCTGCTGATGGAAAAGCAGACGCGTAGCATGATGCTTAGCCACGACCATGCTTGACAGTAGGGATCGGTGTGACTGCGGTGATGTGCATGTTAGGGTTGTGCCAGACGTTAGATGCCTTTGAATTTGAGACAAAAAGTTAAATTTATTGTCTCGTCTGACCAAAACTTTTCTCCACATGCCTGCAGTATCACTAAGATGCTTTTTCCAGACTCAATACCAGCTTTTCGATGTGTCTTTTTTCCAGTAATAGCATCTTTTTTACTACATGTCCAAAGAAGCCAGCTTTGTGACGCGGAACAGGGATTATCTGTTGCATTGATGAACACGTGGACCCCCATCTGCAAACAAAGAACCTTGCAGACCTTTCAAAGTCATTGTTGAATTTACAGTGACATCTCGAGTCAGTGTTTCCTGCTTGCCCGGCTGCTTGTTTGGATGGGCGACCTGATGTGGGGTAGAGTTCTGAGGTGGCCATTGATACGTCTTCCACTTCTTAATGCATGGATTTTCACCGTACTCAAACGGATAAGAGTTGTCTGAAAAATCTTCTTATTAACCCTCTCCTGAATGGTGCTTCTCTATCACTGTTATGTTTGACTCTTTGCGAAAGCTCCCTGTCTTCCATGTGAAAACTATAGGTGGTGGGGGGGGATGAAACTTTTGCAGCTTCTTTATAAATTTTTACCCATTTAAGGAAGTTGAGGTGTGGAACAGTGAAACTCCAATTTGATATATATTTGCTTGTTCTTACAGTCAGCGACTGGTGTTCAAACGAATCTTCAAACAGCACGCATCACCTCCTTCATCCCCTCATCAGGCAAGTTACCCTTATGCCTTGGGAGCATGCAGAGGACATGACATCTTCAGCTAGCAAAACTGAATTTGGCCCCAATAGTGCCAACTGGACCTTTTCCAAATTTTTGTTGGGCGACGTCACTGACTAGCTGGATAGAAAAGCGTTTTGTAAAAAGTATGTGGAAAAAAGGAAAGATAAAATTGGTCAAGAAAAAGTTTAAAAATACAACCAATATTTCCTTTTCAAAAGAAAAAACAAATCAATAAGATGTACCTTCTAAGAGAAAGACTGCATAACTTGCAGTGAATGTTTTCCTCATTCTGAGTTGTTCTGTCACGAGTGTGATGACCAACAGAATCACATTACGGTGATGCGTTACATTGTGAGCGTATGGTGTTCCGGAACAGGTTACGGAAGCCTGCATCCTCAGGCTTAAGAGATCCACAGTAATCCTTTTGCTTTTTGGTTGAGTGTAATAGCATAGATATGTGACAGTTGTGGTGAACCATCCGGGAAAGAGATGTCGCACCAACACTATACTAGTGATTAGGCTAGTTATGTGCTTAGTGTCTTAGTTAGTTCTGGTAAGTATATTGCCATATTCCTGTGGATCCATCTATCATGGCTGCTGTGATGTAAGTTAGCTGTAGTACATGCTTCTATCCTTTCTACCTCCCGGACACGGACCATCTGCACTCCCAACACCACACAGCACCAACTCCATTCCCGTGTCATTCCTTCTGTCTTCGTGCAGAATCCTGGTGTAGCATACTCTTAGCTCAGTCGGCATTCATCACGGTTTCCCCCAAACAAAGCCATCAATCTCCAGTGAAACTGCCGCACCAATCCACTTTCCACTTCCTGGACAAGTGCACCACAGAGACCCGCTGTCCGCACAAATGGGCTCTTGCGCGGGGCAGAAGACTCGGACCCGGGACAATACCAGTGGTGAGGGTCAGGTCCAGCCCTCGTAGGCTCTCCATCATGAGGGTCCCAGAGCTGTGAGGTGGGAGGTGGTGGGGTGCCGAGGAGGGCATAAAGGAGGAAACACAGACAGACTTGGCGCTTGCAGACTTTAATGCGGGACTTATATTCTCTTAAGGAACCTTGAACTTAGGACTAAGCTTGCTTCTAAACCATCAGACTCTGCTCTTTGCGCTATTCTTCTTCACTCACAAAATCCCGTACAACACTGACTGATCGTTCCTTTCACTCTCAATTTCCTTTTTTGTCCCCGTTCATCACTTCTCTTCATCTAATGCCTCACTCTTTCTGCACTCTTAGTTTCTTTAACGCCGCCGCTTTCTCTTATACTCATCCACACATACATCGCCAACCGCGAGGCCCGTGCACACCTGTCGCTGTGAGCGCCAGTTGCACAGCTGTGCTGCCGGCCATGGTCGGAACTATGCCACTTACCTCACCTCACCAGCAGCCATTATCGCGCCATCAAGCGTGTGCAAACTTCCATTGCTTAATCATTTGCTCGTCATTCTCTCTGGAAGGTAGGCAGTGTGAACAAGTGGAGCGGAAGAATCCGGGTAAGGGTTGTGAGCGAGAGCGATACTACCGGACATCCGGCTGAATCATTGGGTGCGCGCAGCATTCCCAGCCAGGTCGTTGCCAAGGTGTTCCGGCCCGCATACGCGTTATCTCACCTATTTTTCTTCTCACCCATGCCCACATCTCTCACTCTTTTGGTGTATTGTTCTGAGTGTCAAATAAGTTTACAGTGCAAGAAATTGATTAGTTCTGAGGCTGGTGTGTTGTCCTCGGGGGCATGGAGATTAATTATACTACTATTATATATTATATACGGCTATTTATAATATATATCTATATATACTATATATATGTATATCGCAGTCATATTATATAATGTCATATCACGTAGCCGTGTGTAGTGCGCTGTACATGGTGAGGAGAGGGTGGTGGCTTGGGATCCGAGTATCTGAGATTTCAAATCCACTCTCAGCTGTTGAATTAATTCCAGGTGGGGTTGCTCTGCCTGGCTATCCTTCCGAGGTCGGCAAATTGAGTGCCAGTATGCTGGTATACTGTGTCGGAGTGGTGACCGTCGGGCGATTAGTGCCCAATAGCCAAGGAGATAGCTTAAGCAGCACCCACGCTCTGACAGAGTGATGGCACACGGGTGGAGTGGTATGTTAATTATTATATCTACATACGTATAGTATGGATGATTATGTGCTTAATCCTATATGAGTGATAGAATAGATACGACGTACAATATACTACTCATTATATCATATCAACATAGTATGGTCATATCTAGTACTGTTTATGTTTTGTATGCGTTTGCTCCGAAAGCAGCCAAAATGTTGCACGATTAGCGCCAAGAAATTTTTCAGCCCACCTTTACTCACATTCGCGCCCCTACGGTCGCTCGCAGTAGTGGATGTTTTCGTTCAAATCGGGCCAACGAAAAAAATTATTAAAAAATCACATTCCCGATTCAGTCAAGTTTTGGTATGACGATTCATAAAGCGCACATGGAACAAACCGATGGAGAAATGTGTTGATGTACCTCAAGAAACCGTTTGGCCGACGAGACGTCCCGTGAGGTAAATGCTCAAATTTTCTTAAAGTTAAAGTTTTACCACGAAATAATATTAAAATTCTTGTCTTTTTTTTTTTCATCATCACGTGTCAACAGGGCGGAGGTGCCCATATCAGTGGTATCGTATGGATGTCAGCATTAGATTAGTAGTATGCATTATATAGTCGATCATATGATAATAATATATATATATGATATATTTATGAAATATATACGATATAGGTACGACGGAATAGTAGTGAAGTATTGATGATATTTTTTGACACCCCTACTGTTTCTAATTCTATATGAAATTTAATTTGTCTGCACATGGTCGGCGTGCTTAGTAATGAAGGACAATGGACGGTTAGAACGGATTTTCATATGACGTTAGTCTGTTACTGATATATAGATTCTAAATTAGTACGGTTGTGAGTATTAGCACCGTCGCTTCTGGCTACGGGTAAGTCTAGTCCAGCCTTTTGATATAGCGATGAATTGCCGTATCATAGCTATGGGGTCAGATTCATATGATTGTTATGCTTCCTGACCGGCCGTGTTTTCACATGTTGCTGATGAGTGTCTCCTGGCATTTTCTTGCGCTGCCTAGTTGACATGAACCAAAGTATAGACTGGTGTGACACGGCGTACAGCTTCGCGTATGAAGCCGACGGAACTTAGCGCGACTCAGGTATGTGCTTCGGAGTCGTGATCTTGATGGCGGCGTGTACGTTACTGTGGCTCCATCACGATCGACGATCGACTCTACGATATACAGCCGTTCGGTGGATAAGGATCTGGCCAACAGGTGAGGGTTGTGAGATGGCATCGTTATCTTTTTAGAGATGCGCGCTGGTGTTGTCGAGTTCCGATAACCATTACAAAATTATACAGTGGGAGAACAAGTATTCTGATACACTGCCGATTTGCAGGTTTCTCCCACTTACAAAGGCACGTAGTAAGCTGTCTGGAGATTTTATCATAGGTACACTTCACTACTGTGAAGACGGAATCTAAAACAAAAATCTGAAATCACATATGTTTGATTATTAACATAATTAATTTGCATGTGTGCATGAAATCAAGTATTGCACACGTCAGAAAACAGACACTATATCTTGACTACCAGAAACTTTGTTTGACATTACAGACGATCAGACGTTTCCTGTAGTTCTTAACCAGGTTGCACAGACTGCAGCCAGGCGATTTGCCAGTCCTCCATACAGATCTTCTCCTAGATCTTCAGCGTTTCGGGGCTGTGCTAAGGAAACACAGACTTTCAGCTCCTCCAAAGATTTTTCTATTTGGTTCAGTCTGGAGAACTGGCTAGCCACTCCAGAGCCTTGCAGATGCTTCTTACGGGAGCCAACTTCACCCTAGTTGCCCTGGCGTGTCGTTTCGGGTCGTTGTCATGGCTGGAACGCACCAGCCATGCCCATCTTCATGCTCTTGCTTGAGCGAAGGGCAGCGTTGTTGGCCAAGCATCTCGGCCATACATGGCCCCATCCATTCCTCCCTCAATACGGTGGCAGTCGTCCGTTCCCCTTTGCAGAAAAGCATCCCTCAAAGAAATATGTTTCACCTCCATCGCTTCCACGCGTTGGGCATGGTCGTTCTGGGCGTTTGTACTCATCCTTCTTCTTCCTCCAACACACCGGCGAGTGCAGTTCTAAACAAAAAGCCTCTATTTTGCGTGCTCATCACCACATGACCTTCTTCCCATTCCTCCTCGATCATCCGATGGTCATTGGCAAACTTCAAGACGTGGCCTGGAATGCGCTGGCTGAGCAGAGGGACTTGCGTGCGCTGCAGGATTTTAATCCATGACGGCGTAGTGTGTTACTTATGGTTTCTTTTGATACTGTGGGTACATAGCTTCTTTCAGCGTCATGACCCAGGTCCTTCGCCGTGTAGTCTGGGCTGCATCCCTCACCTTCTCATGATCATTGAGCGCTTCCACGAGGTGAGACTAGTGCATGAGCCCCAGAACCGAGGGAGATTGACTGTTATCTGAACTTCTTCCATTTTCTAGATAATTGCGCCACAGTTGTTGCCAGTATGTCCTGTAGCGCCATCAGCCTTGTGCAAGTTACAATTTTGTCGCTGATGTCCTAAAGACACTCTCTCGGTCTTTGCCCATTTCGTGGAGAGGTTCGAGTCTCGATTTGACTTGAGTGTTGGATAGCTGTCTCTTATGCAGAAACTGAGTTCGAACAGGTGCAGTTAATACAGGTAATGAGTGGAGCAATGGTGGGGGCGTTCTTAAAGACAAAACTATACAGGTCTGTGAGTAGCCCGATTCTTACTGGTTGGTAGGTGAGTCAAATACCTATTTCATTGCACATTAAAATGGCAATTAGTATTTTTAAAAAATCATTACAATGTGATTTCAAGGATTTTTGTTTTAGATTCGTCTTTCGCAGTTGAAGTGTACTATGATAAAATTTACAGACTCTACTGACTCTTGTAATGTGGCAAAACCTCGCAAAATCGCAGTGTACTCAGATAACTTGCGTTCTCCCCACTGTATAATATGATATATATAGTATATATATATATATTATATTTATATATAATACTATAATATTATATATATTATACTATATATATTTGTTGCGGATGGATCCGGGGGTGGGGGGGGGGGGGCTCGGACGTAGTGCGTTAATCAGCTGGCCGTAACCAGTCGGTTTATGGCGGTTTTTCGCACGCGCCTATCTCTGGCGACAAGCCAAAGGATTACACGATTCGGCGCACCCCTCACAACTAGCCGCGTGCTTATCCGGGGTTATCAAACGCCCGGCTTGGTTGCGGCAGCTATACTTTCGTGGTGGTCGTGTAGTGCACGCGTTCGACCACGATACCAATTATACACCTGTACCTTGCCAGCTGCGGGAATAGACCCCGGTTACGACTGGGTTTGTCAGAGACCGAGCGGAGTCTACCAGTGTGTAACCATTTTCGTTTTTATATCCAAATCGAGCGATCGTTCCTCGACGCGGCACGAATTAATTCAAAGACGCAACTTCATTAGCGAATCAGCCAGATTTATTGGGGACATCGGGAAAAGACACAAGCAAAGCATTCACACAATGTTATAATTAATCTATAACCCGCTTCTTAACTAGGGAGCTACAGATTTGGGTTTCGAAGGGGACTCTAACGAGATAAGCTTAAATGACATCAGACAAGACATGGACAGCATGCAGACAAGAACAGAGTACTTGGTGACGGTTTAGGACGAAGAGGAAAGTGTCAAAGCACGAATGTGGCTCGTGACAAGCGATGTCCACGGATTCGAGCCCCCAGCATCGAGCACGCCACGTGGCAAGATGGCAGCGCCGTACTCTTTCTCTCAAGCGCCCGCCGCTTGCGCCGCCCTCCTTCAGCGCGTTCTGACCCCGCGCAATGTCGATGGCACAAGACGTCAGATCGATGGTGGGTCTCAGCTGTGGTTCTTCTCACTAAGTTCCAGCATACAAGTCCAGGCCTGGCCTGTTCACCAGACAAGGCCAAAATCAAGGTGTTTGGCTCCGGTAGGCTGTGTCCATGGGATTCCAAACGTCGTTGAGCCATGAGGTGAGTAGGGACAGTCAGAGGCTCCGTCACTGGACTCCGATGAGCTGTCGATGTCCTCACTCATAAAGTCGATCCCGACTCACACAGCAGCAGTTCCTCTCGACGCAGATTGCAGCCTCCCACTAGTCGTTTCTATACAGCAGAAATCCTCACTCGACACTCAAGCTGAGTTACTCCCTCGGCAGATGGCAGACTCGACCTCAGTTCAGTTCCTCCTACTGCGATCGCGACCACACTTCGGCGCTCTCGTCGCAGATCCAAACTCCCTTCCCGCGTGCACGCTGCGCCTCAAAACTACTGCTCATGCCAGCAGATCGCGACTCAACACCGTCGTTTCTCTGTTGCCGTCCCTGCCTTTCTTTCGGCTCGTTCCTCACGAAAACAGACACAGCCGTCCGTGTACACCCGATCGGCGCCACTCGGTGCTCACAGTTTCACCACCTTTTCTTTCTGGGCGCGCCCCTTTACGAAGCCGACAAAACTCCTCCCTTCAGTTTCACTTCCTTCTCTAGGCCACTCCCTCTCAGACCGACTGGCGCGGGGCCTCGTCCGGAGAGGGGAAGGAAGGAGAAGAAGCTCTCGGGACACCACCAATGTTAGAACAATAAACATGCATCCGACACCTCCCGACACACAGTGGCATCCATTTACGAACAACCTGGCTAAACAAGCATTAATGAGGGGTCTGGGCTAATCCTATATTTAAATATCATACTAAGGCCTGAGTTATTTTATAACTTGGTTTACCGCAGTTCTTCAGCTAAAATGTAGGGTCGCGTTTGTCAAAAATAAATATATAAATATAATCTTCAATTTTTAGAAATTATATATTTTTTATGATTTTTTTCGGATGTTCCATGGAAAAGACAAGGTTGGTGGGGGGTAAATATATATAAATCCGGACCAGGAGGATGAAGAAACATTGAAGATGGAAGACCATTCAAATGCAGGATGCCATGTTCACTGTATCATCTGATGTGAAAAACATAAAGAAGGATTAAACTTGTTTTACAATATAGTCTAGCATTTTTTCTTACAGAAACCTGTTGGATCATCAAACAAATGGAAACAATGCTGAGAAAATTAGTGGTCCATGTTCGTAGATGTGTGCGTGCACACCAATGCATAGTGCTGGATATGATTTAAAAAGGTGTCTACTCGGATCAATATGCTCAAAACGGTCAATCAGAGCCATAACCAGCTCTTACTTTTCAGCGGGCATCTGATCGTACGCATCTCCCCATCCCATGAGCACATCAAAGGCGGATTTCTGGGTCCGTTAAAGCTGAATATCAGCATCTCGCAGGGAAACTTTGACGTACCTGGCACCAAAATCTTTCAATACGAAACAGGCGGTGTACAACTTTCAATGGAAACAAAATGGCACAATCGAGAGTAGCTGCGAATCATCCCTGCTGCTGCACTGAATTGATGCAATCGTCGGCCAGAATATTCGTCGTCAAGATGTTGCGTGATTAAATCACCAATACAGTCACTCAAATTTATACCGCTGACATACTTCTTAACAATCACTTTCGCCCAGAACCACAGTCAATCTGAACCACGCTGGCCACTGCTCAGACGCCATGACCGAAGACTACTGCGCAGTTTGGTTAAAGTGACTCGGCATTTTGGCGCGCGCGGCACGAAATTATATTTGAAAATAAATGCCTGATGTTTACATTTCGGGTTTTGAAACTTTGCACCTTCGCCGGAAAATGTATAAATATAAAAGGCTAAAAATGTGTTTTATATTTATATTTCATTTCGGCAAATATACCGTCGGCGATCCGGTAAACCAAGTTTATAAATAACTAAGGCTTAAGGGCCATTTCCGCAACAATATATATATATATATATATAATATATATATATAATATATATATATTATATATATAATATATTGTAAAAACTAGATGACCCCACTAATTGAGGAGAAAGCAAGAGCAGACCCGATCTCAGACAATGTTTCACCAGCTTCACAGCCGCGCTTCCTCAGGCACAATAGACCCACAACAATAGTCTGTGAAAAAAACATTAATGTGGGTCATGCTGATCCTTTGCAGCAAGTCTGGATGTATTGGCCAGAACTGTAGGAGTAGCTGACAAACAAACAAACAAACAAACAAACGTGCACACAAACACGCGTCCATGAATTATAGTGAGGATATACTTTCCAACTTTGCTGTATCTTCCCTTTTCTCTGATATAAATTCTTCCTTCCTTCCTCACCTCGTCTCCTGTTATAATAGCAATTGTATCACTTTTCCATTCCCCATGCATTAACTTGAATCAGTTATACTGTTATACATGAGGTGAGACGTCATCAAAGAAGGAGGAGTTTTATGTATTCAGGAGCCACAGGGTAGGGATAATTGTGAATCATGGAAGAAGTTTGGAATTGCCAGGTCCTCCAAGAAAAATATGGTGTTGTAACAGGTTTACACCTGAACCTGAAAGATATACTTGTCTAATGCATCAACAAGGGATATGTAACTGGAGTTTATACAATTACTGTATGTTGCTGCTATAATCACAAGGTGCGTAAACTGGTTGGCAATCCCATTGGGCTTGTTTCGAGTTTAAAGCGTCGTTGTTTGCACAGTTTATTGTTTTTTCCAACACAGATCTTCATTTTCCCTGCTGAAAGGTGAGAAAACCTTTCATATTCAGGCAATGACAGTCGTATTCCTGACAGTGATCAGTGATGACAATGACAGCATGACAGTGATCTTCTGTATTGAAGGTTAGCCATTTCCTAATCTTCTTATAAGCCATGACCCATTGTATTATTATATCCACTGGCAGAGGAATGATATTGTGGCGCAGACTCTTTCTCATTTTATTAGTCTTGTTGGCAAGGTCTATTTTTTTCAAACTATAGGTATTTATTACTTATCAATGTACTTTTTGAGGTTTTTTTTTTTTGACCGTTTAATTAAATAAAATCTGTATATGGTGCAGATATGCAAGCCATGTCAGTGTATGTAGCAGCTGTCTCACCATGGATTACACCCATTTTTCATTTTCTGCCTTTTTTTTTTTGCTCAAGCTGTATTAAGACAATCAAACTTAATTCGAGTTAAAATAAAAATAAATAAAATAGAGCCACGTGTACACTTCACTGTATTTTATTCCAAAATCTTAGCTCATCATGCACCAATTTGAAGATGCAGATTCGAGACGAATAACATGACTATCAGTACTATTTCAAAACAGTATTCACATATCACGATGCACAACAAGCTGTGGTATTCAGTGACCATTTCCAGATACCATTCACCACCAAAGGGTATACAATGATGGTATGCAATGATAAAACAATGAGAGGTGTGAATTAAATTATTGATTCAAAAAAACGATGGCTGTGCTATGTGCAATGTTTCCCACATCTCTACTATATGATCCTGAGCAGCTGGACTCTGCAGAAGCAGCTGCAGTTACTCTTCACATATGCAACGATTTACCTCTCACACCACTCAGCCAGCGCAAAGCAGAAGCAGTAAGATATTGATGGTGTTTTTTTTTGTTTGTTGTTTTACTGACATTTACCTGAACAAGCTCAAATGAGCTAAGATCCTCGTCCTCTTTAATGATGACGTCATAAAAAACGAATATGACGTCATGGTGATGTATCGGTGGTTGCGTAAATTATCTGTGCTAATGCCCGGCTTGATTCCCGCAAACAAAAATTAAACAGCTGCCTAGTTTCGGAGATATGGCTCTCCGGCGATTCCATTAGCGGCGATATTATGACGTCAACTTTTTTTCTAGGAAGAATTTCCAAAATCGGAGATGGTTACTGCCTGCGCTGGGCTTTCTGCATATACATGGCAAGTTTCACGAAGATCCGATGAAAACTCTGGGTTGTGAAACAAAAAAATGTCAAAAAATAGGAATGACGTCATAGAAATTGATATGACGTCATAGTGATGTATCATATGTGCGGTAATTCAACTCTGCTAATGCCTGTTCGATTCCCGCAAACAGAATTCAAAAAGCTTGCCTAGTTTCGGAGATAATTTTTTAGGCGATTTCCATTAGCGGCGATATTTTGACGTCATAATTTTTTTTTCTCGGAGGAATTTCAAAATCGGAGATGGTTACTGTCTGCGCCAGGGTATTTTTACATATATAATGCCAAGTTCCAGGAAGTTTCGATGAAAACTGTAGGCTGTGAAACAAAAAGTCCAAAGAGAAGATGAAGAACAACAACGTGAGTAGACCGAATCCTCCAC
>CM068956.1:68582565-68608419 GCA_035128595.1 Eptatretus atami
TAGGTCACATGGTTTGGCAGCCATATTGGATTTACCCAAAAACCGATAAAAATCTTCTCAAGAACCACTGGACAAATCAAGGGGAAGCTTCACACAAATGTTGCCTAAGCCATGGGTGTACAAGTTTGTTTAGGAATAATTGATAGGTCACAGAGTTTGGTGGCCATATTGGATTGAAGAAAATATTAATGTTTTCTCTGGAACCACTTAATCAATCGACGTGAAACTTCACAATTATGATCTAGCATTAAAGGGGAATATATGTTTTAAATTTCAACATGATCGGACACATGCTCTGGCAGCCAGAATAGTTTAAATTTTTTTGATCTGGGTTCTTATTTTTTTTTGATATATATATACACACATATACATATACACATATATATATATATATATATATTATATATATATATATACACACATATACATATACACATATATATATTATATATATATATATATATACATCACATATTAATATATATTATAATATATAATATATATGTATATTAAATATTGTTACGAATTTCGGTCCGCCCGGCGTGCGATCGGCCACATAACTCGAATCGCGACCGCGTCACCCACCGGAACGGACAATTCAGTCATGACCCTCCGTGGAACTACCGCCAGGAGCTAGTCACAGGGGGGTCTTTCGACCCCACCACAATCGTGCCAATCGGCCACCGCGCAGGATAGGGTTGTTCGCCAAACTCGACCTACCTAAGTACCTGCGCTGGTAGTTAACCGCGGCGATCGTACCTCGCCGCTGGCCGGCCTAGGACACGAACCGCTTAAGCGTCCGTTCCGTGCTTCAGTGATAACCGAGCGGTGTTATCGCCGGCCCGACGACGTGATTATTTACCGGATGCTTACACCCTTCTACCAATTCCTTCCGTGATGCAAGATGGAACTTTCAAACAAAGGAAAGGACGCAACGAAACGGGAACAGTTCGACAAGCACATTTATTACGCACTCAGACAAGGCAAGCACGTATTCACAGCCATACAGTAATAATGCACGTATAACAGTCAAAGCAATGAAAGCAAGAATTACAACCAAATAAAGCAATGTTTATTTACATGCACTTAAACAGTTTCTACTTTACAAGACACGGCACCACAACACGCATTCAAAGAAAACACAAGAAAAGACCCCTCAAAGGCAAGGGAGTCAGAGTGGGCCTAATGCGCGTGAAATCTGGATGAGCGGCCAGGTCCACGAGACCGAAGGGTCCTACCCGCGCCCTCGTGGCGCGATGGCGGGCACGCCGCAATGTCAGCATAGCTGCGCCTGGTTCGTGCCCCTGGCGTGGTCGGCGAGCTCTCTCCGGCGCTCCCCGTCTGCCTTTCCCGTCGGCTTCGAGCTCCGTCCCCGACTCGACTGCCCCGCCGACACTGCAGACTTGACTTCTTCTGCCGACACTCCGCCGCTGCCACTCCACTGCTCCACTTGTTCTCTGCCGACGTACTGCGCAACTTTCTTCTTCCGCGAGCTCGCGCTTATATAACCCGGGGGAGGGGCGTCTATGTAAATTTCTGGATCGCAGCGGGTTCGGAGGCGGGGCTATGCCACCCGATGCTCAGTCATTGGATGGAAGAAAAGGGCGTGAAGCATTCCTGATCCGATTTTTGAGGCGAAAGGAACGCATTCACAGCCCATGGCACGACGTGTGGTAGAAAGGCGGAGGTGGTGGGAGTTTGGTTGTTGGCGGGCGTCGTTTGAGAATGGCGGTGAAGCGATGTTTGCGGGATGGAGTTGTGGAGGTAAAGAGGCGAAGGTGGTGGTGTTTGAGTTGTTGGCGGGCGTCGTTTGAGAATGCGGTGAAGCGATGTTTGCGGATGGAGTTGTGGAGGTAAAGAGGCGAAGGTGGTGGTGTTTGAGTTGTTGGGGATTATTGGTCCAAAATAATGACAGAGAAAAGAAAAACGCTAACTCAAAGGATCACAGCCCGGTGAACACGGAAATTCCCTTTAAAGAACGGGGGGAAATCTAACTACAACAATTACTTATTCGTCATAACTGATCTAATGACCCTTTATGGTGTATTGCGAATTTCCACAGCCGTAACAATATATATTTTTGAATAAGGCTCACTTGGCTGTTCCTGGAAGGGTTTGAGGGTAGAGGAGTAGCAGCTGAAACCCGAATCCTATCCAGGTTCCTCCTGATGACTTGATCTTTGCTTTTTTCTTGTTTGGGTTCCTTCTGAACCTGAAATACCAATTTGGTCTTCCATTTGATTTGAATTAAATTTATTTTAATCCCATTCTAAATTCAATTCAGTAATAATAATAAAAACATCATGGGTCAGGGTCAGGTGAACATTCGAAGCAGGGTTGCATCAAAGTGGGACGTCTTGGTACCCAGTCATCACTACCAGCAGTTATAAAGTAGCAGTTCTAATTATCTCTTATTAATTATGTAACACAGTACACAAATACCACACAAAATTCACTACAAAACTAAACAAACACCACACAAAACAAGTCCTGGCGAGGGTCTGCAATCTCTGATTGCTATTTTTCTTGTTTATATTGATTTTCTTTTGTAGGCTTACGTGATGCTTGATCCAAACAAGGTGGGAGCCATCTCAACTAGTAACATCCTGAAGTTTTATGCCGCCAGGGGACGCCCACCTGCCCTGCCAGGTACAACCCTAATGTAATTCTAAACTGTCACAAACAGCATATCTAAGTGGCAGCACTCTCCCTTCTGTCTGAAATGCTTTGGATTGAACAATCGGATCAAAATAAAACTACAAGCATGGTGTTGCAGTGTGAAATACAAAACCTCATAACAGGATGCATTGGTTCCTTCTGCACTGGCTGGCTGTTGTTTCTGCAAATTATCTTGATCTTAATAATACCATCGTCACTTATGGCGACAAGCACCATCATATTTGTGCCAGTATTATCGTCAATTAAATCAGATAGATTGTCTGCAAAATAAAGTATACATAGTTCAGCGAGTTGTAAACCATTCATAGCACATGGTCTACAAATCACGTGGTAACCTACACACTGAGCAAAATTGTCACTTCTCAATTTTCTTCTTATTCCTTTTAGCTCATACATTTGTGTTGTACTCAAGAATAAGGAATTTCACTTGTTAATATAAGAAAACGGTGAGATTTGTCTTGAATGCTGACCGTGATACGGTACTGTACTCAGGTTCTCGTTGGCCATGCCGTGCCATTCTGTTATACACCATGCCATTGCAATTTATTGCAGTTGTGCCATTCCATTGGTCATGCTGTGCCATTATTTTGGTGATCCAATGCCATTCCTTTGGTGGCTTGCTCTGCCATTTCTTGGCGATACTGTTAGGTCATGTGGAGGTGGGTCGGTTCGTTCAGTTTTGTTGTGCAGATCACAATCTAAACGAAATTCACCCTGTACATTCATGAGAACACACCATTGAAATTCCTACTTGTTCCATATGCACAAGTTGACACACCGACAGTTATTACCATTTGAAATTACCGCCGTGAAGTGAGCGTGGCATGCTTGTAATCGCGGAGGAAACGACCAGGAAACAACAAATGAAGATGGCGGCGCCCATGGTTGTCATGTGATTTCGAGTGATTTTTGGTCTTTCAACAACCAAATATGCGTTGTTTCATACACTTGGGCGTGAGATGATGAGAAAGTGACGCAATTCACGGATAAGAGCTGGCGTAAGGTATGCGAGTGTGCGAAGGCTTTGGTCGACGCCACAGATAGTGAAACTATCAACAAATGCCGTTTGCTGGCTGATCAAATAATGAAACTGCTGCCAATGACTGATCCTCCTGCGGATACCAGCCGTCACCGGTTCTGCTATGCGTCGTTTTGTAACAAGGATCATATAAAACGCGCTGAAGCCAGGAAAAGGAAATCAGAAGCCAGCACTACTGCAGTTTCTGCTAGAGCCAGTGAGGTGGTGGGACTCGAAGAAGAGGGGCACTCATACCACAAAATACGTAGAAAATTCCTCAGAACCTCTGTAGAAAGGTGGCTGGCAAATCACTGGTGTACTGCCAAGAATTTGTATCATATGCCAGAAAAAAAGACAAATTCATCTGTGTCAAAGGAAAATCTCAACGTGATCAGTTGTCCCTGGCAGAAACACAGGATGGAGGAAAGCTGAGGGAAACTGCTGAGCAGAGGAAAGATGAACGTGATGTGAGAATAATGACAACTATAAGGATAAAGACTGTTGCGCTGGCAGTTTGTTATCACCTAAATGTTATTACGAGTATGTGAATGACACATACCACAGACAGAGTCAAAGTAAACTCCAAACTCAGAAAGTGAACTATGACTCAACATTTGACATTTTCTGTGATAAAGTAATCCAGGTAAGACTCATTGATGGAAAGCAATCTATATATAATGAAGAGTTGTGTGAGATGTTCAATGACCTACTCAGAGTATGCGAAGGTCAGGATAAGCCAACTACCAGGCAACAAGACTGAAGAAAAGACTGCAGGAACGGTACCCAGACATAATTTTCTATCGCCCACCAAAAATGGCTGAGAGCGAAGTGTGTACATGAAGGACATTGATATGGTTCCATTGCTCAGGCTGCTGTTGTAGACAGTAGCTCTACAACAGAAACAGAGTCAACTACAGAGGATGAAGCCAGCCAGGGTCCACAGCAGGGTGACTCAGCCTCAATTTACATGTTCTATACTCAGGAGCACTCATGGTGAGGGATGACCTGAACAAACACCAAAGTGTGGACATTACATGGCCACACTTGCTTCCTGACTTCGACATTTCAAATGCTGAAAGAGCCATCCCTGTTGCATTGTACAACCTTGTTGCATGGATAGCGGTCTGTCAGACGAGCCAACCCTGGAGAAATTTGTGGAACTCCCACGGCATATTCATCTGAAAATGCTCTCTGTTCTTCAAGACGTTGTTTCTATACGTCAAGGGTCAGACGTTTACTCTGAAGTCCTATGCATTGGGCCTGACTGTGAAACATTGGACTGGTTCTACTCGACTGTTAGGACTGCTCAACAAGCTTGGGCATTGTGTCTCGGTCATCAACACAGGCGTTGGAAACTGCTTTGGCACTGTTGCAGATTGATCAGGAGGGAAAACTGCCCTCAAACTGCCTCAGAATGTACCGACAAATTTGTGTGGATAACATCGATTTCAGTGAGGAGACCCTCACCAGTCATGGGACCACTCACCACACCAATGGATTGATGATACAAGACGCACCCTCTGAGCCGATTCAGCACGCTCGTCCAGTGACTCCAATTAGCCGTCGTCAGCGGTCATTAGTTGGTAACACGCCACCCATTCTCAAGTATGGTGGCGGGAAAAGGCAAGACCACAGCCTTTTACAGTTGTGACATTGACATCAGTCCATCACAAGAGGACAGCGTATCGCTGAGGTTGCTATATTACACAATGAAAATGGTCCAGAAAACGACGGGCGGTTGCCGACATGGACTGGGTACAACACCCTCCTTCGTCGATGAAGAGTTGACCAAGTCAGCCCATCTCACCTTCCCGTGATCGAGGCATCACCCACGAACTGGACACCGTTTACACGGTCCTACGCCAAAGCATCGATATGGCTGATAAACTGGAACGTGAAGAAGTAGTTCTAGTCTTCGACCTTGCGATCTACAGTAAGGCGCAGGAGATTCGTTGGTTGCACCCGGAGTTGACAGAAAGGTTGGTAATTCGTCTCGGCAAATTCCACCAACTCATGAGCTTCCTAGGCATGATCGGCAAAGATTCAGACGCAGGTCTGCTAGACCTCATAATAGATCTGGTATTGTCGCTCAGCGTTCTGCAAATTCAGTAATAAACGGCCACCACTATAACAGGAGTCTGCGCTGTCACAAGCTCGTCTACGAAGCGCTAGGAAGACTATGCTTCCAGGCCTTCATGGACTCCCTCGCAGAGGAGACGCGTGTGCGATTCGAGAGTGTATAGGCATCTCCAGGAAACGTTTCTGTCTCCGTTGTTCGAGCAGTTACTGTCATCGAAGAGGTCTCGGAAATGTTCACACGCTACAGCGACTTCAGACAGCAGCAATGTACAGCGAGCAAAACATTCACATTCTGGTGCTCCTACTTGAAATGGTGGAGCTAGCACTAGACTTATATGGGCAGCTCGTACTTCGAACTGGCCGAAACACCTTGCGATACGAGAGCGTCAATGCCCTGGTACTTTGCGTACGATCACCTAAACTATGCAAGGTACTTACCTGTTTACTGGCTGGAAATGGCCGGGCTAAAGCACTCCCACCCAGACACCTATCAAGCGTGCATGGACGGCAAATGGACTGCCCAACGGCATACTCATTATGGATTTAGTAGTGTTGCGTGCGATCAGATCATAGAGCAGACTTTAAATAGGGACAGCAAGACCAGTGGAGGCATCATTGGTTACACTCAGAAAAGCACAGCTGTGAAGAAGTGGATCCTGTCCCAACCAGCATGTGGAAATCGCAAGGAAATGTGAGTCCATGGCGGGTATCCACGACGAGCCCCGAACGAGAAAGGATTTGGATGTGTCGAGCTCGAAGAAGAACGAAGCAGCGGTGGTACAAGTGATGGACACAGTACTTCAAATGATTAACCCTTTCTCCGGCGCTCACCTTGAACTCGTCAATATTAGTTCAGGTGTCATCGCACCGCCAGCCACTTCCGCGGACTTGATGAACGCGTATGTCAAGGGAGAGAATGCTGTTGTGCAATTCATGCGTGATCGGCTTCTCTCGGGTGAGGTCCCATTCCTCAGTCCGATTTCGAAGGTCAAATTGGCAACTTTCTCGAAGGCGCGAGGCAGGTCGGCGACTCCCCACCAGCAGACGCCGAAGGTTGAAATTGCGAATGAACGTCGTCTTTTCACACGACTGCTGTTGATTGGAGAGAAAAGCAATGTAACACTCCACGATCTGCTCGCGTACCCACTGGCGAACATATCTTTCCCGCTGGCATCCGTCATGGTTCGATTGCTAAGACGGACAAAGCCAAACTCCGCAACCATATACTGGAACTGTGGCCGATTGCCGTGTGGACGCTCGGCCTATCCAAGCTGCAACATTGTGGATGGAATGGCCGTTATTCAGGCGATAAAGGCTGGTTCACTGCCTAACACTTTCGGCAAAATGGAAGAGATGGTGCTGAACATCGTAGTGGCCAAAGCACGACATAACCAATCTTCGAGACTGGACGTGGTGTTTGATACTTACCCAAGTATCAGCATCAAGTGCCTGGAGCATGCCAGACGACGGGCAGGGTGGGCGATCTTCAGGTGCGAACCATCTACGGACGTGATCAAGCCCTTCCAAAACAGTGGGCCAATTATCTCCTGAGCGGAGCCAACAAGGAGGCGTTGATAGAGTTCATCGTCGAATCGTGGACGAGAAACATCTCTCCATCAAAACTGGGCGACATGCTGTTGTACGTCAGTCATGCCGGCAAATGTGAGAAAATCGAGGCGTCGAATGGTGTCATGCTGTGTCGTCAGTACCTGAACTTGAATGTGACCATGAGGAAGCTGACACGAAGCTCCTGCTACATGCACTCACGCGGGACAGAATGAAGAGTCGGTGCGCATAGAGAGTTTCGACACCGATGTGTTTGTGTTGGTGTTGGCTCACTCGAAGTCGATTTGAGCACGAAATTTCCATCTGGTCGCAGGAAGTCCCAAGGACATATATCGTTGACTTAGGAAGCTGAGTAATGCCCTGGAAAGTTCTGTCTGCGATGCGTTGATAGGTTTGCACAATTTCACGGGAAGTATACCACCAGTGCATTCCACGGTAAGGCAAAACAAGGCCATTCGACTTTATGATGAAGATCCCCATCTCATCACCTGTGTTCGGGAGCATTGGTCGAGAAATTCACGCTAGATCAGAATATCATTCACGACCTGGAACAATTCGTCTGCGCCATGTACAATCAGCCGACCATGAAGAGTGTGGATGAGGCTCGCTACAAGCTATTCTGCAGCCAGTCGCTGGCAGAACAGAAGTTGCCGCCTACAAGCGACGCTCTGATGCTGCATTGCAAAAGAGTGAACTATCAGTCTGCGATCCACCACCGCACGACTGAGAGGTTTATAGAAGCCCCTTCTCCACATTTCACGGATGGGTGGAACGCAACGGAGCACTGACGTTTACTGGCTGAGCAAACCACCAGCGCCGAAGGAACTGTTAGAGGCGACGAAATGTAATTGCAAGAATATGAAATGCGAGACCAACCAGTGTTCTTGCCGGTCAAAAGGACTGTCCTGCACAGAGTTGCTGTGGGTGTCAAAACTGCGCCAACGATGAACAGACCCATGCAGAAATGGAACTTATGGATGATGAAAGCGGAACTGACGATGATTCCGACGACGAACTGTGAATGCAGGTGTCACACTGCTTTTGCTGTGGTGATCTACTACACAGTAGTATTCAGGTTGGTTAGCATGAATAGTGGACTTGAGTTTTGTAATAGCAGCAGTCAAGAGCCTAGTTCAGCAACCGATTCAGAGCAAGAAATACTGGATTCTAAGACAGTAATCCTCTGTGGCGGTTCTACTTTTCATCAGGCTGAGTCGCGCAGTCTCTTTGTCTTTGATTTAATCAGTAATAGCCAATGTAACTGTCTTTAATAGGCGCTGTAACTGCCTTTAATAGTCAATGTAACTACCTTTAATAGCCAGTGTGGCTGCCTTTTGAAGCAAAAAGTTGCCTTGGTCAACTCGAAGGCCTGTCTGGTCGGTCCAGACGTTTCGGCCGGTAAAAATATGTAACTGCTTCGGTTTACGACCTTTAATTATAAACATCTATAATAACAGTGAATAGGTTTTCTTTGTAATATATAACTCTGTATAAACATATTGTATCATTTTAAGACCTCACAAGAGTTTTCTTTGACATACATATCAGTCTAACCTTGATTCTTCATTTCTGTGTCAAAATCGTGCTTTAATGTTCGGTGTATCTTTAATTGCCAAAAATGACCAATTGTGTCACATCCTCGACGTGGAAACAAGTGGATTTGGACTCAGCGTCTAAAATTCTTTAAGTATGCCAAATTTCATCCAGATTGTGATCTGCACAACGAAAATCATTTTCTGAAGGTAATAGCGAGTACCTCCACATGGTCTATGTGTCGTGCCCTTCCTTCGGAGATTGCCGTGCCATTGGCGATGTGGTGCCGTGTCGTTCCATTGGCATGTTACCTTGACCGTGCCATATTGCTCTGTTGTTGATGCTGTTTTGCAGGAGAAATTGGCGAGGCCGAGGTTCGTGCAGCATTGCTCAGGATACTTAAGCTGGTCTTCAAAGACCCACAAAGCATTACCTACGGAGAGTTTGATGATCTTCACGAAGTTCTCAGCTTGGGGATTACTGATGACAGTCGCTTTGCCTCCCTCATGCGGGTTACCTGGGGAATCTGAACTGCAGACAAGACTTCATGCATGCCTGTCTGCCATTTGTGGATGCAAGGGAATCATAGTTTTGGTAAATAGGTCAACGTAACAGTTGTGTAATGACTGAGTATATTCTTTGTAAGTTGGAAAATATGCATAATTTTTATTCCTTCCATCAGTGATCTTTGATAATTGAAATCACCTGTTGCACATTTATTGGAATGTATGCACAATTAGGATTACACGAGACATGTTGAGGCACAAGTTTTGTTTTTCTATTTCAATTGTCTCAACCTGGTTGATCGTTTCAGGAAGAATTTGATGAATTTTTTTGAGGTTTTACCTTTAACTGATGTTAACTGGGATTCATTTTTTGAAATTAGAGTTTACCTTATTTTTCTCGTGAATCTAGTTCTAAAGTTAACAGGGATAAATCCAAGATAAATTAAGTTGAAGAAGTGCTTCTCCAAATATTACAGTTGAGGCAAACACATCATCAGTAGCCAGGGGAAGTGTTGAATAAGGGCCGAGTCTGACACGGTGTTTTAAAGTTTAAAAGAGACTTTTGCAACCACCTTCTGCGAATGTAAAAGGTTTTCAGGCCAAAATACACTTTGTATCGCAAAAACAAACTATTAATTGAATAAGGATAAAATTTATTACAATCTAAAATAAGATTTTCTTTGAATTTTATAATCCATTAAAATGAATGACACAGTACCATGAGTTGCATTGTGTGTACTACAAATATTACCATGCCATAATTAATATTTATAAAAGGGATTAACGTAATATCTTGGGTCACCTCGATGAACAACAGCATTTCAAGCAAAACACATTTTTGACAATTTCTTCACTTTGTTGAAGATTGGGGATAGAGAGGTGCGTTGAAAGAGGGCAACCCTTGCAATTTGATGATTTAGATAATTATCCATCCACATTTGTTGGATTACAGTCATGACCATCAGGCAGGACGACCTGTATGATACCATCTGTTACATGTACCAACCAGCAGCTTGAATGATCTTTTCTGGCTGGTATAATACTGGACTCGATCCTGCAGCATTGCTGACGAGGATGCCAAAGTGCAGAGCTGGCAAGCAGTCATTGAGGGGAACAGGTCTAAAATATTC
Organism: Eptatretus atami; assembly: GCA_035128595.1. Classification (NCBI taxonomy): domain Eukaryota; kingdom Metazoa; phylum Chordata; class Myxini; order Myxiniformes; family Myxinidae; genus Eptatretus; species Eptatretus atami. The sequence continues at coordinate 68,593,077 of CM068956.1, forward strand.
CAGGAAGCAGGCGATACGGCACGGCTTGTGTGTAGTCCTGCCAAGCGCTGCCATACTTCCACGCACACCGATGTTCATCACGAATGCACCGATGCAAAAGAAGAATTGTCATATAAATAATGTAAAAGTATGGCAGCAGGTGGCCATCACCGCAGGCCAAGCAGTACGAGAGGGATCCCAGCAAATCCCCGGTGTAGTTGAAGTGCCGTGCCAGGCCCCAGAAGCCTGACAGAAGAAGCTTGCTCTCATGGCGTTTTCCATCTCCCGACATGTACGAACAGTTCATGCTTTTGGGCGGGCGGCCCCAAATGAAGCACTTTCCATTTGTGCGTCGAAACAGGTCTTTCTGGTGGTTTGCTGTGCGAAATATGTAGTAACCGGCAAGACCAAGGGTAAGACTGGCCAACACCACTGCTGGGGACAGCTGTACAGGATGGTACACGAGGTAAAGGCCCTGGCAGATGAGAAGATGATTAGACCTTTGCTTTGGTTAAAATTCACAGAATGTGGAATATTAGTGGATAACAGGGACTCATGGAAATTCCGCATAATGTAAATGTGACTTCAAGTCTCAACTCTTACCCTCCCCTACTCACCCACATACCCAAGTCCTCAACCCCCACCCCCCCCTCCACTCCAACTCTTTGTCCTCCACTCCCCTTTCTTCTTCAAGTCAGCATCCCAACTCCCCCTCTCAACTATACAACACGCGTATCCCTTCCCCTCCCAATTCCAAGTCCGCATCCCTCCCACCCTCAAAGTCCGTGCACATCCTCCCCCCCTCTACCAAATGCATGTCAACATCCCTCCCCCTCTGCAAACTCCACATCCACATCCCTCCCCCTCCCAACTCCACATCCACATAATAGTCCAATAACTGTTAAGACTGCTACGGTTTCTCGGTAAAGTCAATCGATGAAAAGTAAATAATTTGTTGGACGGAATTGTCGATTATATTATTATTATTATTATAGTAGCTGTGCAAACTAGCCACCCTGAGATTATACACCACTCATGAAACTTCATGCTTTCACTCACACAAGGCATTGTCAGAGCATTCTTTTTGTACACCTCACATGTGTATGAAAATACAGTGGAAACATAAGTAAGGAGTCCCAGATTCAGGTTTATAGGGATTTGAATTCCCCCCCCCTTTTTTTTTTGCTATCATTTTCCTTTGACGGCAATAAAAAAAAATAGTCAACGAACTATTAAGACTGATAAGTTATCTCGCTAAAGTATATTGATAAAAAGGTAATTATACATCGACACAATTCACTGAATAGTTTGTGGCAATGTATTTTTTTTCACTTCCGGTAGGTGTGCAAACCAATGACTGAGCATATACACCACATACGCTACAAAAATGAATAAAACTAAAAATTTGATGAATATCTTTATTTTATACCACTGCACACAATGTCCGGATCAAAGAGCTCTTAAATGAGGTATCATTCAGCACTGTACGTGCTGTGGTTACGATGTTTACCCCATTCAGACACAATCGGCCAATTTCCATCTATATATTGATAGTAGATATACTCGAGAATAAAATGTACGGCTTTTAAAGGGTTTTGACTTCACTCCACAATAGCTTTTCAGTGTATAATTTTGTACACCTTTGATGGGGCAGCCATTTTTGGAATGTTAGTGGAGTCCCTCCATATGGAGTGTTACCACACTTCATGATACAGTAATTTGTTTAGTTATCCTTTCAAATAATTTTTAGTTTAACTTCATGACCAAAGGAATGTTATCAAATGTCTTATCCCACATGTATTGTATAAAGTTTCTTGTTATTAGTCTTACTCTTTCACAGTTTGAGCCATACCAAGTATATAATATTGTTAAATTATATAAAAATAGTGGATATCATCAAATAGTGCCTACCTGTAAAGTGTACATGTAAGGGAGCCAGACGCAATCACCCCAACCCAGGTACCAACCAAAATGATCATGACAGACATCAATGGTCTTCAAGTACCAGGTCTCATTCCAGAAGTAGTCCAGAACATAGATGCCCTGGTGCAGACATGACGAGGTCAGGTATGAGGGGGTCACAGATTGGCTAGTGGTACAAAGGTTTGTGCTGCATGAACCAATGCTCAGAGCGTATTGTCAGGGTCTACAAGTGCATACAGACAGATTGCTACAATAGATGGAATGAGCGGTCATGCAAGTGGTCTCTAGCCTGGATAGCCTTGAAAAGAGCATTTGGTCCATCAACCCTGCATCACATTATTGCCACAGCATGATGAAAACAACAAAAAAATCTCATGATGGCAACCACTAAAGACTGACAATGTGTGGAAAAGCAAAAACAATCTTCAACATTTTTGAACCAATAAAGGTAAGTATGATTTTAAATAAAAAAGTGGAGAGGTGGTGGGGATTTGGTAGATTTTATGTTAAACTTAAATAGCAAGGAGACTAAAAATATATATACAATACAGTGCCTATAGAAAGTCTACACCCCCCTTCAAATTTTTCACCTTTTGTTGCCTTATAGCCTGCAATTAAATTGCATTAAATCAGATTTTCCACATCGTAACCCACAACTTACAAGTGAAAAACAAATTCTTACTTAAAAAAACACTTACAAGTGAAAAACAACGTACCGGCTAAAAGGAACGGAACGTTGGGAATAAAGTCCCAGCTGCTTAGGATAGGGACCATGCTGATCAATGAAAGAAAGACGAAAACGAGCTGGGAACATTTCTATACATTTCTGTTTATTAACAGGCAGCGAGGAAAGGTAATGTGCACAGTGAATTTGTTTATTGTTGTCTGTACAGGAATAGGAAGAAAAGTGAGGTGCGGCAATAGAACAAGCACTTTACAAAAGCAGACACAGAGCAGAGTTATCCCGATATAATTATTGTACAATCTTAACTTAAACGAGGGCAGGCACCAAGACAGACACACGCACACACACACGAAGAGGAGTTGATGAAGATAAAAAGGAGAGATGAGGCTAACAGTCTCTCAATACGTTGCACGATTGCCTGATCGCGCCACCAATACGTTTTGGGGGGGATGCTCCGCTGGGCAATACCTCCCTGACAGCTGGCGCGTCGTCTCTTGCTTCGTGGCACTTTGTACAGCTCGCATCGGTCCAGAGAATGAGAGGCGACCGTTGGGCGTGAAGGGAGGGACTTGGGTGGAGCCAAAAGCCAATGGGTGGAGAGAGAGAGGGGGAGCCAGCAGGCGAATCTGTAAAGAAGGGCGGAGCCAGCAGGCGAATTGGTAAAGAAGGGCGGAGCCAGCAGGCGAATTGGTAAAGAAGGGCGGAGCCAGCAGGCGAATTGGTAAAGAAGGGCGGAGCCAGCAGGCGAATTGGTAAAGAAGGGCGGAGCCAGCAGGCGAATTGGTAAAGAAGGGCGGAGCCAGCAGACGAATTGGTAAAGAAGGGCGGAGCCAGCAGACGAATTGGTAAACAAGGGCGGAGCCAGCAGGTGAATGGGTCGGTTGTCGATCCCAAGCCAGACAGAATGAGCTGACAGGAATGAAGAAAGGAACGATGGGAGAACGATGCTTGAACGACTCAGGAATGACGATGACTCTGGAACGACACACCAGGAATAATGAGCAGGAACGATGACTACTCTCCCGACCGCCCCACGCCCGTCCTTTTGTAGATCCGGTGGTGCGGGGCGGGGGCGATGACCCGAAGCGATGTGTCGTCACCTGAATCGGGCGCTCTGGTTGGGCCCCGGCCAGCACACGGGCCGGCTGCCATGACCTGAAGCGGCTTCTCTCCACTTCCGGTGAGATGGTTCCTTCCAAGCTGCGGAATTGTCTCGCTCCGAGCACCGCGACATGAATCGCCTTGCACCGAACCCCGCGCCGTGCCCCGGCGACCCGCGCTGGTCAATGTGCCTGCTCCATGGTGCGCCACGCGGCCCGAGCGATCCGGCCGCACAACATGCCTCTGCCTGGGAGCAGCTGCATCGAGGCGGAGGTGCAGGAGGATGTCTGCCGTCCACGGGAGACATTTGTTGCCGTCGTGGTGAGCGAAGACCGATGGTAAGATGTTATTGTAACCCCATGCGCAGACCCGACCAAAGATGTGTGTTATTCGTGCCCCGTTCTGTACGATGATAAAGTATCACGGGCTGCACGCGGGTCCGCCATTAAGCACGTGCCAATGCATTCTGTGGAATATTCTCGGCATCCGTGGGATATGCACGGGGCCAGCCCTGATCTGTGTCAGGGAATTGAGGGAAAGGTTTGGATATAATTATGTATGTGGGGTTGAGTTGAAGAAGAAGACAGAGAAAATTATTCGATGGAGATTTGGAAAGGCCGCGGCCGCGTGCGCTCTGCAAGTCGCCAGCATTCCGGGTGCCGTTTCTCCCATCTCCTCAGTACGTGTTCCGTGCAGCGTGGGCGTCGTGCTGGGTGCGCCTTCTGTCCAATGGGTGGAAATTACCGCTGCACGTGTGCGTTTGGCAGGCTGTGATTTCTCCAGAGGGGTGTCCGGCGTCATGCCTGCTTGGCCTTCGCTGAGGACCCATCTCACAGCGAAGGGCTCACGTGGCTGGGATTTACCTCAGGGATATAATCAGACCGAGCTATGAAGTTTACACAACGCACTGTCCCGTAAAACAAAAGGGAAGGGACTATCTGAACGTATATTTATGGAATAACTGTCTAGGGACCGCTGTATGATGGTTGCTATTGCTTTGGAGGGATGCGGTCAGGGCCGGATTTATGTGTTGCGGGGCCCTCTCAGGGCCGCAGCCATTTTTACTTCATATATGCTTATAAAAATATTCATATATAAATGCACCAACCTAGGCTGGGCAAAAGAAAAAACCTCGGTTTATGTGTAAAAAAACATGTATTTCAAACTACTAGTCACAAAAGTTTAAGGCCCTGTCACACCTTCCTTTTAGCCAGCAATTGCACGTATAAAAATGTATGTAAAATTGGCGTACGCTGAAATTTTGAGTTTTTTTTTTTTAAGTTTTGGTGTATTCATAACTGTGTTGGTCGATGCATAACTATTAGTAACGGGCACGGAACGTTTCGTTGTCTTATAGATAACTTATACCAAGAATGCTTAGCCTGTTTTCGCGTTCACAACCTATGCCCAACGATAGTTTAACTTAGCATAGCGCCTGCACGTATCGCCGACGAACTCGTGGCTAGCCTGTTAAAACCTTGCCCACGCCGATTTAAATCAAACCGCCTGAGAATTGGAAGTTCAACATCGCAGTCACCCTTGAATTTAGCCAGCGTATGCCGACCTCTGAAAAATGTGTCTAAAACGCTGGCACACGTCGAATACGGTATGGGTAGTTGTGTATACGTTAAGAGCACCTGAAAAACGATGAAGTACGGCTGTCATATTCGTGTACGTTTAGTACGTCGTGAAATTTCAAGCATGCTGAAAATTTTACGACGTACTCGACGTATGGCTCACAAGTTCCGCATACGCGGCATAAGTTCTCGCACGCTCCGCGATCGTTGTCACCACGTCGGACACACGTTACTTGTAAGTTACTCATAAGTTGAAACACGTCGAGGTAATGTTTGCATACCCGAAACTTAATTTTTAACCTATGAGTAGCGTGCTTTGAACCTATGTGTAACGTATCTCAAACGCACATTGTCGTATGTAGACAATTTGATTGACGTCTTCCGGACGACCACAGAACTTACTGAACGTGTTTCTAACTTAATCTACCGTTAATGGCGATTTGGCAGCTTTAGGGGAATGTGGATATACAAATGGCTTCACAAGAGGAACCCTCAGTGTTCCAGACTCCATGTTGAGTAGATGTCAATGTCAGTAGTAGTAGTATAGTAGTAGTAGTATAGTAGAGTTAGTGTAGAGTATGTCCATGTCAGTAGTAGTAGGTGAGCGTGATGGGGAGGTGTGGGTGATGATGATCCTCGTTGCGTCCACGAATAGAGACTACTTTGCACCATTGTTCGATGTTCTTTTCGGCTAATTTTTTTTTTCATTCCCATGATGAACTATTTTTTTGTTTCAGTTTTTAAAGTATTAAAACGACTTGGACAAATGCATAATGTACTAGTAATGAACACAGAACGCTTCAATAATTATAGATAAGTTATACCAACGATTGATTAGCGTGTTTTAGGCGTCCACAACCTATGCCCAACGATAGTCTAACGTATGCATAGCGTGGCAGCGTATCGTCGACGATTACGTGAGTTTCTATTCATTGCTGCAACTTCACTTTTAATAAATGCCTGTCACTCGCCTATTGTTTTGGACGCTGGTGCTCGGCAATTGAAATCGTTTTCATTGAACGAGTTAAATCGCTTCCACAGCACTGCAGTCACGGCACCAACAGCAGCAGGCTCAGTGCCAGCCTCATGCCAGGCTCAAGCGGATCCCTGTAGAAGGTTGGTACTGCTTGGTTATCCTTGGACCCACTCTGGCTAGCAGCTCGTCGAACATCGCTGGGGCATTCGCAGGAATTGTATGAAGGATGCATGGTCCTCGTTCCGGAGTTCCACCATGAGCTGGTTATATATGCCGTAATGGCGTCGCCTCCCGATCCATGTCTGACCCAGTTCCTTCTCCTCCGTTCACGTCTTCTTCTCCCGGCTCTATTGGCACGCAACTGTGCAGTGTCAACTCGATGAGGTCATGTTTGATGTTGGAGGACAGGTAGGTATTGTCGTCTCAGCTTTCCTATCCTCCATCTCTCGGAATGACATGACATGTACTCACCACGAAGTCTAAAAAAAAAGACGGTTCCTCCTGCGAGCCCTTTTTATATACCAATTCCCCTAATCGCTGCCAATAGCCATTATAGGTATCTGTAAGTTAAAACGCGTTCAGTAATTCTGTGGTCGTCCTGAAGACGTCAAGTACGTCTACATACGTATTTGGCGTAGGCATGCTTTACAAATAATTCCCAAGCACGTTACTCATGGTTATAAATAAGTCACGGGTACCCTAAACATTACTTTGACGTGTGGCGAAGTGTGAACAACGTTCGTGTAGCGTGCTTACAAAACGTTACTCATAGGTTAGAAATAAGTTTCGGGTACGCTAAACATTACCTCGACGTGTTTTGACTTATGAGTAACTTACAAGTAACGTGTGTCGACGTGTCAACAATCGCATAACGTGCCTACAACTTATGGCCAGCGTAGCAGAACATGTGAGTCATACGCCGGCATACGTCGTAAAATTTCAAGCATGCAAAAATTTGAGGACAACCCAAAAGTAACACGTTTAAACCAGCGTACTACGACGTATGGCAGTGTTTTTCAGCGTGCTCTTAACGTATACAAACGTACCCATAACGTATTCGACGTGTACCAGCTTTTAGACAATTTTTTTTCATAAATCGGTATACGCTGGCTAAATCGTCAAGGTGTGACAGCGGCTTTATAACAAGAAACACCACTTGGATGAAAACAACGGAACAGAGAAAATAATCGCAAAACCAAAACGTGTGTATCATCTCAAATCTCAATGTAGAAAGTTTTTTTGTCGTTTTTGCAGATATGATTGCATTATTGACACTTTGGGAATTGCTAAATATTTGCGAGATGTTAAAAACCTACAGAATCTATCTTCCTTGCTTTGATCGCGCAAAGTCCTCGATTGTTTCGCGTGTCTTACTCTCCTGAATAGTCTGTTCAGCACTCAGTATGGCCAGCGATGCCAAACGATCTTGGCAATTTACTACGCAGTAGTTCTTGATCCTTTTCAATTTTGAGAATGATCGTCTCCCGTACAGTTCGTGACAAACATTGACAGATACCCGCAAAGCTATCTCCACGTTGGCAAACGCTGCCACCATATCGTAGTTGTGGACTGTCAATGAGTTTCAGACAATTTTTCTGAGTCTTCTGTCTGCATCGTCTTGAGAAATGCCTGGAAATATACAATTTCGAAACCAGAGAAGGTTCCAGGTCTTCGAAACTCTTGACCAGGTCTGCAGCGGAGTCGTGGAGCTATTCCGTCTGCATGTCATTATTTCTGAAAAGATGAGAAACGTGACGGAGTGTTCCATAGCCTTGAGCGATCTCCTAGTGACGTTGTTAGCTGATCAATGATGGGTATGTAGGATGTGGTCCTGAATCTCTCTCTGGGCGGTAACTGGGTGTCATCGGTGCTGTCTACTTCATCATGATGTCGTTCCTCCTTCGAACACGTCGCCGATCGTCTTCGTACTCGCTGTGACCACATTATCAATAGCAATATGTTCAAAGTCGTCGAACCGTTCCCATAGGTCCTGTACGAACTCTGTCAGTGATTCGAGTAGTTTCACTGCCATGTTCAAATCGAGCCCCGGCTTCTGTAACTGCTGTACTTGTCGCATTGAACCTCTCTAGAAATTCCTGCCATGTTTACTAGCAGATCACCGTCTCAAGTTTTTCCAATCCTTCAGAATAGCAGATGCCTCATTTTTGGCCTCTGCGTTAGATGTTCATCCATTACAAGATCGTCAAGTACCGGATATTTTGCTGGAATCCATTGGCCAGTGCTTCTACAGCATCTGCACGGGCCGACCACCGCTGATTGCAGCATTATGACTGGCATGTGTTTCAGTGCAGCCGATGTTTGCGCCAACGATAAGGTTGACTTCACAGATAAACATACAGCCGGCTGAACGATACCAAACAAGTCACAGCAGCCGGCAGCACTCAGCACACACATCCCGACGAGGTTGAGAGAATGAGCCATGCAAGGAACAAACTCGGCGAATTCGCAACGACTTTTTAGGTGGCCTGGATGCCGCCGTATTTTCCAGACATGTTGCTGGTGTTGTCGTACGATTGACCGCGACAGTCAGAGATCGGAATTTTGTTCGTTTGGAGAAAATCAAGAACTACGTCTGCGATCTCCTTTCCGGTATGATTCAGTAAGGGCACGAATGTCAAGAAACGCTTACTGCCCTCTGGCAACACGTAGCGGATGTTAGACATAGCTGTCAGACGACACGTCCGGAGTGGACCACGATAATATATAACACCTCCGAACTTCCGCTACAATGGCACTCAGAACTTTTCTACCCAACACATTGATTAGTTCGTTACATACTGTCGATGAGAGGTAGTTTACGTTACCGGCTCCTTTGTTGGCATGTTTATGGAGATGTGCCGCAAGGAAAGTGTCGTACTTGCTCTGAAGCTCCATCACTCCCAGATAATTTCCGTTATGTACCGAACCGATCACCTCGTCTCACCTCGGATGGGCAGACCACGTTCACATACAAACATGAGGACATCCACGCACCGTCGTAGCACTTTGTGCCAGTAGTGCTGTTCTGACTCGTACTGACAACTAGTCCAGCGGTAACGCGGCCTTGCAATGATTTTCTTGCTGGGCAGGCTCGACATTTTCCTGTTATGCTGATCTGAATTACTGTGTCCTTATATCGACTCCCTAGCACGTTTCCAATCTTGGAACCTGATGTAAACCGACTTTTAGTGTCTGACATGGATGACATCAGACGGCAAATAAAACAGAACAGACGGCCGGTCTCTTCAAATAGCACAGCCAACGAGATTGATTTCTTCTCCAATAACGTGTTTTCTACTGAACAAATTTTTGTACAATGACGAGTTTATTTCCATCACGGACAGCGGAAGTTCTTTGTAGTCACTGTCTACATTACGACATTGTGCACTACCCTTCTCGATCCAGTAGTTTCGGAACTTCTCTGGTAGCTGTCTGGCAAAGGCCAATGTTCTTTTTCATAATCTTCAGCCGTTTCGCTGTCTACTTCTGAACCACATTCTGAAGCAAATCGTTTGAGTTTTTATCACCGCTAGCATCGACAGCACTGAAACAAGGAGCAGGGCCAACAGCAGATAATGCTGACTTAGTCGTAGCTATGTTTCCTTCGCATTGTTATCCTGTTCATTGTATAACCCGACTGTGGCTGTTGTACTCTTAAGCCAACTTGTAATTTTGGGTAGCTTGTTCCGTTCGCTTTCGGCTGCTATGCTTTCCTTCCGCTTGGCCGCACCAGACTGGTATTTTCTTCCTCGTTCACGTTCACGTTTCGCCATGGCTCAACCAGGTCCACACAAAGGCAGTTCCTACAATAGAAAGCAATATTTCAGCAGTTGACACCTAACACACCTTAATAATAATAATAATCGAGATATATTAACGTGGATTGATAAGAAGCCTAGGGCTTGTCGAGTATCTCTCCACGGCTCAGATTAATATTGCGAGTGTGTCTCTCTGGTGAGGAAACCAGAGAACCCGGAGGAAACCACCTGTTCTCGGCCATGACACATGATTTACATATGCCACCGGTAGGATTCGAACCCACTCCGCCGAATCCACATAGATGTACCAGCCAGCAACCTTACCACTCTGCCACCGAGACACACCTTATAAATATAATAAAATATTATCCTGTGTTAAACTTGAATTACACAATTGTAAATAAACACCCCAGCAGTACGCCCGCAGTACATAGAAAACATAGATTCAGGGCGGGCGTGTTAATTTTGCAAAAATGAAATCGAGACGGCCATACATAGCTTGCTGGATTGGGAAACCCTCACTTTTTTGTGTGACCTATTTCTGTTGTAGACCTTAAGATTGTGCTCTTATGATCAGTGAAAGGGAAAAAAGTAAGTTCAAAGATGTAATAAAATGAAAACATAACCAAAACAGATGCCAAATTAACAGGGATTGAGTATTTGTTTCGTGATTCACTGACCATTTACACAAACGAAGTAGATTTTTTTCACAAACAAACAAAAGGGAAAATAGCAGAATTTCTTGTAATCTTTGGGTTTACAGGCCCCTGGAGGCGCGGGCCCCGGGCCGCGCCCTGTGGGCCCTGCCCTAAATCTGGCCACTGGATCAGGTTCCCAGAACTGCAAACATATATAATATATATATATATATATATATATATATATATATATATATACAGCATTGTTATTTACACATTGTGTAAAGCAGATGAGAGACACTTTCCATAAACAAGTGAACAGAATTGTGGGTAATTTGGCAGCAAAACAAATAGCGCAATACTGAAGCTCTCAATCCCTCCTGCCCCAAGCAGAACTTACCATGTGGGAATTCGAGCCGATACATATCGACATTGAATGGGAAAAGCAGATGGAAAAAGTGAGGAGAAACAGAAAAGTTTCCAAGGAGTTTATTCTTGGCACAGGCCTGTTCTGGGTCGGGCGAGGTTCTGCACCTCATTATCATAGATAGCTCGTGGGAGCCAGTTCGCATTGTTGTGTGGTTTTGGTTTTGATCCCTCTCCAATGGTTATTAAGACTGAAAGACAAGCCGGTAAGCAACATGGGTGGTCGCTATACAATTGCATACTAGTCATACAGTTTTTGACGGATCGGGCTGAAATTTTTTGACAGAGGTTGATTATAGTGCGCATAAAAGCGCGGAAGCCGATTTTTGATTGTCGAAAAAAAACATTTTTTCGGATTTTTTCAAAAATTTCAAAGTCCCTTTGCTAGACAACGGTGGCGTCCATAGCAACGGTGCTCAAAAGCATACAATTAGATCCTGGTATGAACCTACCAGTCAATTTCATCAAATCGGTTGACTCCTCTGGCCTCCAGAGCTGTCCATTACATACAAACAAACAGACGGAAAACCTGAGACTAAGGGTAGTCGAGCGACCACCCAATAACAAAATAAAATCGCCATTCTGGTGCAATGCATTCTGTAGGATATTCTTGTTTTGAGTGCAAGAGAAGATGGCTGTCTCTTCCAAAAGGAAATGCCTTTTCTTCAAAAGTAAACTCGTGGAATGCATCAGGGCCACAGTCTGTGCTAAAAAATAAAGACCAGCAAAATCGGTTAAATGGGTTACACAAATGGAATAAATATATCTGTGGCCGAACAAAAGATCAATGAGCAAATCCATGACCAACTCCACCAACCTGCAGGATATTGACGAGCAGCATGGAGTTGGTGATGTAACCATATAGCTCCCGCTGCTTGGCAGCAAAAGAAAGGTTGATCAGTGTCCAAGCAACGATCCCAGGCCGACCATTGAAGAAGAGCTTGAAGTCAAAGTGCTGACTAATGCGTGGGTTGAATTCGATGCCCATCATGAAGTCATAGAAATGATTTCCTGTAAACTTGCTACAATAATGGAAAGAGAAATGGAAAAAGAGGAATAACTTGTCGACGTTGGTGATTAGTTTATCCGATTATAAACCTGACACGATATTAATGAGAAAAGCCCTTTTTGAAATTGCATTCTGTGGTTGATGACATCATCAGTGGCCAAAACTGAACAGCATGGTGTTTTGTATTTTTTATTTTTTTGAAGAAACCTGGATGGTTTTTGAGTTTACACAGTTCGTTTTCTCCCTTTACTGATCACATGTTTTGGCCACCGAAGACGAACATGGACAGGTTGCGCGAGAACCACCTTTGTAGTTTCCCTGCGAAGTGCAATGCAATCTCACCAATCGGTGGGGTTCGTGGGAAATAGGTAAGCCTTGATGAATGCAAAGATGGACACCACATAACCAGTGATATTCATACACCACAATAAGGAGCCCCAATGATCAAATATGATGGAAGGCGAGAACCACTGGAGATAGACCGCGTTAAGCACCCACAGAGCATGCATTATGAGCCAAGCCTGCAGACCATTGATATGATAGTGATTGATGGCACCTGTAAAATAAATATGCATAAATAAGTTGATTCGTGAACACATTTCCTGTTAAACTAGAATTGTTCAAACAGAGAAGGATTCATTCACAAGGTAACACCAGGTAATTTGCAAATACTGCTGTTAGTATTTCATCACCAATACTAAAGTTTAATTGAGACTTGTACTATTTTTCTTGGCTTCACCTGTTCCAAAAGAGGTGTGTGTGTGTGTGTCACTGGTTATATGTTAGTTGCACGAGGGTACACAAGCAGACCAATGCCCATTTCTTCAAAGTTACCTAACGTATTCACAACATTTTTATATCTAACTAGCAGTGAACCCGTCGCTTCGCTGATGGTAGTTAAACAACATAAGTTGTATATGTTACAGAACAGTAATACTTTTTATTGACGGTCAATATTTGCAAAAAAAATTATTCCAGAAACATTTTGTTCAATGCTAACAACCAGCTTTAATTTTAGAAATCGCACACTCATTTGCCAAAAATCGATATTATGAATTGTTTTATGTTCCCATGTGAGACGTTACAGCATTTTTTTTTGTTTTTTCCCCCCCCCCCCAAGATAGAAAAATGCAATTCTCGCTGAGTCATGACCTAGCCTAGCGCAAGACGTAATGTCGTAATGACGTCCCAGAGGTATTGCTGTCTTACTACACCACCATCTTACTAAATCCGTCATCTCGACGCCCAGCATCTGGTATTCAGCCTTTCGCCTACAAAAATACGATAGTTAGGTCATGGTGTTCATAAAATAGAGATATATGGGTCATGGTGTTCAACTGCCATCAGCGACGGGATGGATGACTGACATGTCCATAGAGGCCTAGGCTAGTGCTAGATGCAAAGACATCCCAAACGTAACACCGTGATCGTAATGACATCCAGGAAATATTATATGTATATTATATATATATATATATTATATATATATATATATATTATATCCACAAGTTTATTCTGTACATTTTATGTGGATTGTATTCTCATTATCCGCTCCCGTTCCTTAGTGTTTACACATGCTGCCATGGTTTGAGGTATGCTACAAGTCCTAAGGCTTAACTAGCGTGCCAAGCCTGGTGTTGGCTTAGTGTTAGGGTGGCGGCTTGGGATCCTAGGGTCTGAGTTCAAGCCCCATTGGCCACTGAATTAATACACCAGGAGGTTGACTCAGCCTGTCATCCTTCCGAGGTCGGCAAAATGAGCACCAGTGCACTGGTTAAGGGACACTGCATCAGCGGCATAGCCGCGTCCCAACCAATGATGCAACCAGCAGCCACAGGCTGCAATCGATAGAGAGAGAACCAGCATGCCCAACTGGTCTGAGGCATAGTTCGACAAAGTTGAATATAATTTAACCAAACCGTTGTCTAATTTAATCATAAAATGATCGTCTCTAACTTGGACATGATGCATATTCAAGGTATACAATCGACTGCAATCTATCAAACTTTTGAAAGTGCTTTAAATTTACATCACACGCACACAGCTTTTCACAGCAATGAATAGCATTAGGCAATTTTGAATTTAAAATAAAATACTGAATTATAAAAACGAGTAGAGTACCTGCCCAATGGGCAATCTTGTTCCAAGCATGTAACACGTTCTTCTAACGCATACCTTTATTTGGGTAGTGTATCGGCAACTGAAAGTCAAATCAAATGGCTTCCCAGAATGCATCTGCATCTGTTCTGAGCTGCGCCCAGAACCTTCGCTCCGAGCTCCGCCCAGAACATCTACTCAGAACATTAATGGTATTGTAAATCTTTACTAACCGACAAATGTCATGACTGACATTACACTGGATGTAATTGGCCGAGAACTGTAGGGAGGAGTAGCGTGCCAAACAAACACACAGACAACGGTCCGTGAATTATATTATAGTTTAAGGATGTAATTTTAATAGTCTAAAATTTTAATCTGCAAAATGTCAAAAAAAGGTCACATTCACATAAACCAAATATTGAGAACCACTGTCCCCAGGGATTGTCCCTTCATTTCCCCTGAGTAGCACTTGCTACCGAAGTGTTCTGTGTATCAGTGAGTGAGTGAGTGAGTTGAAACTAATTCTAAGGTGTACTGTAACTTACACAACCTGGAGAGGTTCTGCAATGTTACAAAGCATTTGGTAAAGGAAACCAGAAAAAAAACGAGAAGTGCACTCGGTAGAGCGCACACCTCCGCCACGTAATGCCTGATCCACGAGAACATATCGGGCCCAATACATTTTGAATACGCATGCTATAACAGTACTATATCGTTTTTGGCCCTGTCTCTCAATGGTGAAGAATCACTTGAGAAATTAAATAACTCTCGTATCCAGATCCCGATTTGGATCTTCACCAAAAATCGAATCGATTTGTCCTTGCCACACACCCAACGTGTCCAGCAAGTTTCGTCGAATCTGTCCACAACTCTTTGAGATATTGTGCTATAGATCGTTTTGGCCGTATCTCTGAATGGTGAAGAATCACTTAAACAAGGACAAATGTGTCCAAGAGGCCGCGCCTAAAAGGTTTTGTCTTCACCAGAAGAAGAACAACAACAACAACGCGGAGCTCTCTTAGAGCCAGCGTTCGCAACGCGACGCGGCTAAAAATTCTTGGAGTTTGATCCAGATCCGGATCTTCACCAAAATCTAATCAGTTTGTCCTTATCACACACCGAATGTGTCCACAAAATTTTATCTGGATCCATCCACAACTTTTTCAGATAT
>CM068956.1:68611361-68622594 GCA_035128595.1 Eptatretus atami
AATGACACACACAACCGACCAACATAATTGCCGAAATCCGAAGGATTCCGGCAATTAACAAACAGACAGGTGAAAACATAATCTCCTTCACCTATGGTGGCGGAGGTAAAAAAAACAAACAACTCAGCTTAACTTGTATGGCATTCAACTGTTTATTTGTCCATTTTCTGCTGATGTCCTTGCAGTTCATGTAAAGTTACTAATGTCTCATGTTGTTGTCTTGCATGCATGTGCAACATATGTAGAAGTTTCACTATAAGCCCGAGATCACTGCAAAATAAATAGAGCAATAAACGAACGAACCTGATGGGGTTCGAGCTCCTTCCTGGATGCCACCAACATACCCAGGGATAAACTTGTGACATATATCAGGCAGAGCAACATATGCAAACACCTGTATTGGGTGGGAACACAGATACAAGGTGAAAAATAGGGTTTAATTAAATCATTTTTGAAAGCAAATACTTTTTATAATAATATTTGATGTTATCTTCTGCGAGAGGATCATTATCACTTGACCTTGAGGATGTTACAACATTTATAGATCAGGAGTTCTGATGAGAGAAGTTGATCAAGCATATGTAAGGAGTTTGGAACCGGAACAAAGTAGAAGTGTAAAGGCATACCTGTACATTAAATAATACCATTGAAAATAATAAAATTGGCATGGCATTTCATTAACTCTTACTGCTTATTTGCCACACTCTGAACAAGCTTAGCTATATAATTAGTGTACCTGTGCAGAATCTTCAATACCAAGGACAGAAAATAGCAAAAAGTAGTTTTAATCAAAACTTTCACCGTATTACCATCTATATATTACTAAAACTCTCATCTTGTATATATGTATGTTCCCAAAATACAGCCAAAAACGGTACACGATAGTGCAAAATTTTTATGGCCACCTTACTCACCATTCTCCTGTGATGTGCAGTATCAAGTTTCGTTCAAATCGGGCAACGAAAAAAATTATAAAAAAATCAATTCCCGATTCAGTCAAGTACTCTTCGGGAGAATTTGATCAATGCAAACAACCTCAGCGGTGTAGTTCGCTGGAGCAATCTTGTTTTTTCAACCGCTGTCACAACGGGAACCCAACGGGTTCACGAGTCATCTCGTATGTAATAAAGATAGCCCAGCATTCGGCAGCTTTGGTGCTCACTTTTACTAACTGTTCGCAGGAAAGCCCGTCAAAACGATGGGTGACCCTTCTGTATTTCTGCACTATTGAATTACAACTCCAAAAACAACATAAATTGGGCAAATTGCTCATACAGTCCAACAAATGAGACACTCCCTGGGGAGGAATTTGACAATGAAATACACAGTTTCCGTTATTAGTAGCGTGCACACATATTACCTCTTCAACACAACAACAACAACTCCAATTAGAGAGTTCATAGAACACCTTACCCCATGCAGTGTTCAGGTTGATAATTCGATTGAAACAAAATAATGATTTTAAAGGTCGTATAAAAAAATTTCAGAAGTTTTGCACCGTTGATGTAGTCTTATACACCACCCTGTATAACATATCCAAGTACTGCAAAACTGCTTTTTGGAAGGAATAACAAGGCGATTTGTGTTCTTCAGTGTTGAAGTATCTACTCTAATAAATAACAGCTTGTGTGGTTGTAGCTATGTCAGCAAATATTCACTTGTTGATTGGTCGTGCACTGACCCATTGGGTGTGACCGTTTTTTCCCAGCATCGTTATTCGTGTCTATTGTTATCGCATCTATCCACATCAGCAAACAACGGTCCATTTAGGTGGTGCAGCAAATCACATGCTTTCCTCACTTCGTGTTACCTCAACCCTTACAGTGTCGATTACCATCTTGGTGATTACAGTGTGGCGTCTTTATCGCACATTTTCCTCATCTTGTGACTCATCCTGGTGATTCCTATATTGATCGCGGTGCTATCCTTGACAATTTTACATTTGTTCGAATCCCTGGATACGAAGCGGCCATCCATGTTCGGTGGGTTGACACGGGTACTCCGGCCTGGAGTGCCCACTAGTATAATTAAATTGAAATAAAACTAGAGTGAAGTTGATGGCATGCCAAGCTGGGTACGTTTTTGGCCCAAGCTTTCACGACCCACCTAGCCAGGCCTGATGTATCTTCTTCAGGTAATTTGTGTAAGAATATGCAATTTGTTCAGGGTGCATGTGAAGCCTCATCGACTTTACATGAAATACACCATGGGATATTTAATAACCATCAACTCACAGGAGTAGACGGTACACCATACTTAACGTTCATCCGAGGGACGGCACACCTTGTGATGAAACGCCCTGCCTGACGAAACGCTATCAGACGTTTTAAAGATTTTTTTCAGAGGTTTTAGTCATTATTATTTTTTATGTAGCCAGTTGCTGCTGGTTGCATCATCACTGGGACCACAGCTGTGCCACTGATGCAGTGCCCCCTGTTTCCAGTAAGGAGGAGATTGGGACCATACTCTGTGCAGAATGTTGGTGCTGCTTAAGCAGTCTCCTTGGCTGTTGGGCACAATCCTGGACGGGTCGCCGCTCCGACACAGTATACCAGCATGCTGGCACTCATTTTACCAACCACAGAAGGATGACGGGCTGAGTCAACCCACCTGGTGTTATTTAATGGCTGACAAGGGCTCAAATTCAAGACCCTAAGATCTTAAGTTAGCCACCTTAACCGTTAAGCCAACACCAGGCTTTCCGGTCATGTTGTGATGGTAACGAGCATGCCAAGGTATCCTGACATCTCCATACCTGTTCGACTCAACCCCGTGCGCTCAAAGACAAGGCCTTGTATTCATCCAGCTCTGACTCACGTTAAGAGGTACGCTTGGAAAATTGTAGATTTAATTTGTGGCACTTTCCTGGCTAACTTGTGACATGCTGCATCCATGCATTTTTGGCCTTGTGTTCATGAAGCTGTTGATACAAGCTGCATTTGAATCAATTGCCACTGTGAAGCTCAGTTTGTGAGTTTCCATGAGCATGGATGATACCTGCTTTTAGTTTTTAATTACAAATTAATGTGTGTGTATATATATCCAGGGTGTCTCAGATTGATGTTACCCCATTTTGTGTTGTGTATGTTACCCAGAAACGATCGAAGATGTCTGTCATTCCATTTCAAAATGCCGAGACATTGCTGGTGAGCATTCGTCATAACAAATTTGATATTCTGCTTCCCCCATGTAAAGAAGTTCCTGTCTTGAATCATTTTTGGCCAATTTATGGCTTAGCAAAATGGGGAAACATATTTCTGAGACACCCTGTATGTGTATATACAAAATCGGCAACTTAGTGTGATTTATCCCGTATTTAGCACCAGTTGTATCAGTTATATTTAGCTGGATTTATACCAGCTACTTAGGTCTAGGTCTCGTTCTACCAACCGGCTCTTTGGCACAAGTTGTACCGGCTGCTTAACACGGGTTGTGCTGGCTATTTAGCTTGAGTCATGCCGGCTACTTAGTTCGACTTATACCAGCCATTTAACTCGTTATACAGGGTGTCTCGATCAGTCGTACCGAGCTGTTAGCTGAAATTATGCCACCTATCAGATTATATAGGATATTATCAGATTATATAGGTTAGTAGTGTGAGCTATACTGGCTATAAGCTGTGCTATTGAGTATGTTTTTTGAGTGTGAGTGAAGGGGCTATTGATATTATCTTGAGTGCAACTGAAATTATGATAGCTTTCAATCATATGAATGAATAGTCTATTCTTAAAGTATTCTCTGTCGAAAGACGTACCTGTGAGGCAAACCACAGAGCATAAATCTTGGCAGCATTCCAACTGAATGAGGGAGCACGCTTCCAGATGTTGTGCAGGGTGTTACTGTTTGAATACAAGTCCCAAACTGGTCCCAAGAGCTCACAGCTGTACTGGTCACATACCATAACAAAGTAGAAGACCATAAAGGGTGCAAAGGCAAGCAGAAGCAGTACCATGATGAGCGAGAACCAGTCCACCTGCCTGAGGGCACACAAACAGGATTCCCGAAGTATGGACAAGCATGCTTCTTTCGCCTTAACAGAGGAAGTGATTTCCGATCACTCAATGAGAAAGGTGGGGAAACCAGATTCCTTCTTTTTCTTCTTCTTATACATGGTGAACACCCATAACCACCAAATTAATACACTTGAAGTACTAAAAACTGCTCAGAGAAGAAGAATGTACAGATTTTCATCATGGTTGCTAAATAGTGGTCTGGTATCTCAGACTGCACGGTCTTGAATGACATTGGGCAGCACAGAGACAGAGGAGTACACAGGGTATTTAAACGAGGTGCAGATGGCCAAAGTTTTCTGGAATGGAATGGAATAGGGGTGAGGTGTTCAAAACTTGGCAAAGTAGGACAGGGGTGAAGCAGTCGAGAAGGTTTAATGTGTTGATGGATAGAGGTGCGCAGATTTCTGCGGAAGATGGCGAGTTATGTTTATGGTAAGAAGGTGATTAATATGGTGAAATACTTACCAAGCTCGTCCCCATTGTCCCACGACTTGCTCCACACCACAGGGCCTTATGCCTTCCTTCACCTCTCCTGTCCTTTTCCGAAGCTCATATTTTGTCATGGTCATACAAGCTGGGAAATGAAATGGCTTTGGTTAAAAACAATCTCTTCTTCAATGTCATCATGATCGTGATCAGGTACCATTTGCCATTCAGTTTTTCGGTTCTGCTGAAGCAGTTTCTTGGCCGGGATCACAGACCTGGACATGTCGCTACACCGACACAAGATACTCAACTGTGTGTCGGAATTTTGAATTTGGCCAGGGTGCCGGCGGTAGCTCGCCTACTCTTCGCAAATGACACCGTGGGATCTTTAGTGTACACCAACTAATGCTGGTAGACGAGATGCCAAGTTTAATATCCCTCCGAAGGACGTAGCACCCATTGATTCCTCGCTCTGCACGCGAAACACCGGGATGACAGTTTATAGCTAGGTCGAGATTCAAACCCAGGCTCGACAACTTGGAGGCAATTGTGCGTGCCTCTACGCTATTCAAAACTAACCGTTATATTTATATTCCATCACCATCTGATGACTTCACTTACCATCAACACAAGCTTCGTCATGATCGTCATTCGTAATCATACATTGTACTTGTATAAAGAGTCGAGGCTTGTGTAAGAACTAGAACACAGAATGAATCTGGACGCAACACAACAAAAGGAACAGCAGAAAGAGAGGGGGGAAATGCGAACAGCAGGGCCGAGGGACAAAATAGATGGAGATGGACAAACGAGATGCGGGAAACAATGAGGGGTTGGGGAGAATGCAAAATATGGCAAAAGGCAATATGCCTGCTGGTGATATAGTAAAAGGGAACAAAACGGGAGTGGGACAGTTGGATACAATAAGCAGGAGAATGAACGAACAGGAAAGGAGAAAAGAGAGGAGCGGATGAAACACAATAACCTGCAAATAAAAGGGTTAGGGTTATTTGGAAGGGTTAATGGGGGTAGAAAAGATTATGGGTATGGGTGGGAAAA
Organism: Eptatretus atami; assembly: GCA_035128595.1. Taxonomy (NCBI): domain Eukaryota; kingdom Metazoa; phylum Chordata; class Myxini; order Myxiniformes; family Myxinidae; genus Eptatretus; species Eptatretus atami. Next base: position 68,616,860 of record CM068956.1, read on the forward strand.
GACATGAAATGGTGGTGTACCACCCGCGAGAATCCCTGGAGAGAAGAGTATGCTTCAGTTTCCTCCGGAAGCGAGTTCCACGTACAGGAGAAAAGAGTGAAGATTGGGGGGAGGCTGGGATAAGCCTGAATGTTGGCATTTTTAAACAGGAGGGGATCACTGGAAGAACTTGTGTATCCTGCAGTTGAGGCGATCAAGTTCAATCAAAGCTTTGCATGTTGATCAGCATCCTCATAAGACAATATTGATGGAGGAAATGAGGCAATCCTAACCTGTGCATCTTAGGATCTGAAAAGCATTCAAGCACGAGACACTCCAGACCCCCATCGACATCAAGAAAAATGTCCGTGTCAGCACGGAGTGCCTTTGATGTGAAGTGACTTTCGACGGAGTAGTTTATGACGAAGTAGTTTCAGCTGCTATCTGCTCCGCTTCAATGACATAACAGAACCAGAGTAACGACGATCGGATGTGAATGGCTCCTCTATTTGATGAGGAGTGATAAAGGTCAGAGTTTGTTCAGCACATGATAGAAGGTAACCCAGCGACAAATATGGAGACAGTCCAGTCGATGTGAATGGGTCCGAGGTAATTTAATGTGGACATTTTATGATTTTGATATGCTGTTTTCAACGCGATGTGAATGGGTTTACTATGGGGTCCAGCACCGGAGTGTGATCCGGAGCGTTGATGTGAATGTGTGTCAGGACAGTACAACTTTTTCTTTTCTTTTTTTTTTTGCAGATATTTTTGACAAAGTAAATCATGAACTTCCCCAGATGCTAAACCCCAGTCATCAATGAGAAAGGTGGAGAAACCACATTATGAACACTCCGTGTTCAAAAAAGGGTTTTAAAGGCTGTAGAAAAAAAAAACACAAAAACTTTTTGGGAAGTTTACCGTCGTTGATGCACCGTGTTTTACACCACCTTATTTAACACATTAAAGGTCCCATGGCACCAAAAGTACTGAAATTGCATATATAGTATAATATGTCCTATAGGAGTTTTTCATCGTGATTTCAGATCTGACAATGTTTTTTCACAATACTCGTTCTGTAAAATGTAAAATTAAAAAAACAAACCTCTTCGGGAACGCCCCTAAAAATACTGCCGAAATCTACTGAAAGGGCGTAACCACATGACGTCATCTCCAGAACGACAAAGGCTGCACGTAAATTACTCGGTTGGGTGGTCTACGTGATTCTATTGGCTTTCTGTGCGTTCCACATTCGATTGGTCGACAAACGCTTCGTTCATTTCTGCTTTAAAAAAATCAAACATTTGGTTTTGAATAATGGATGACATGGACTTTGATTTGTCTGGTAGCGACAGTGAGTGTGAGAGAAATGAAGGATTTTGGTCTGAATCAGATGGAGAATTGTCGGATAAGTAGTCGCGGGAGGTGAAGTTCAGGCAGCTGGAAATGGAATACGGCCTTACCAGTTCGAGCCCGAAGCAGCTCGGAAAGGACAAGCAGAGGACAAGCAGAGGAAAGCAGAGGAAACAGGAAGCAGGACAAGCAGAGGAAACTGGCGATGAAATTCCCGGAGTTTATGACGATCGGGAGGACATCGAAGGAAGACTTGGCAATAACAACTGGTTCGACTAAATCCTATTCGTAATTCAATAATGTAAATTCGACTTGCATACTGCTCGATATCAGAAATATTTTAGTGAGGTGACGTGACCAGCGCAGCGCAGCGGACATGTTGCACCGCGGCGAATGAATCGCAAGCAAGGCCAGTGCATGTCATCGGCCATATCTCTCCAGCATAAAACGAAGCAATTATCTCGCTGTCGCGGATACATTGAAAACTTGTGTGCAAACACACCTTGCGACACAATTGTCTCGAGTAGTCCGATAAATGTGACGTTCTGTTGCATTTTTTATTTATTTTATTCCTACTGTCGTCATGTAGCGCCAGTAGGAAACAATGAAGAAAAGAGAATAATAAAAGAAAGCTACAGCACATCGGATTTATCGGCTAGTCGGACGGACGACGGATTTATCGGACTAGTCTCGACTCTAGAGTTGACAAGTACCTTGTATTAGCATGCACACAATGTACAAGTCAATGCGTAAGAGTCCCGAGGCTACGAGGCCGTGTAATAGGAGTATCGGGGATTTGAGGAAGCGTGAAGTGGCATTTTGTCAGATATCCAAATGGACATTTATTGTCGTCATTATTTTTTTATCTTGGGTGGGCATGGGTATTCCTGTATTGTTACTTGTTGTTTGTAAGCTTCATTGCAAGGGTATACACAAAGTCAACAAGAAGATTTCTTTTCTGTTGCAGTTTTCATTTCTTTGTGCAGGTCTGCTCATTATCTTTGCACTATATGTATATATTTATATTTAATATTGTACTTTACATTTTAATTGCTGTAATATTTTGGGCAAATTACCATGTGCAGTCAGTATTAATTCCTTTACAGTATTGCAAAAAGTATATTCGTTTATGTGCCGGTGCAAACTGTATTATTCTGACCACTTGTACAGTAACAAAATATACTCCTCATGTGCCTTACAAAGCAAGTTGCCTACCCGATACCTTTGTCGATGTGTCAGAGAAGCAGGGACGTTCATTATCCTAAGCGAACCTACCTCCAGGCATGCAGTTGACGTTTGTGAAAACGTTGAGATTTTAAAGACCATATTGTCCTCTGTGTATAGATTTTTTTTTTGCTGCACCAGAAACATGCTGCAACACCAATATTGTCTTTAATTAGAAAATTCTGAAATGAATTATGCTTGCTCCCTAATTAAAAAGTGATTCACATGCAACGGCTTGGTATAAGTGCATGTACAACAACAGTGCTGTTAGCTTGCCTCCACTTGTAATTTATTTCTCATAACTTAGATGTAGCAATACCAACTAGACATTCATTCATCAGAAGACTATCAGTGAGATAGCAAACACATGTGCACAATGCATTTGTACGTACTTTATACGGCGCGCGATGTCTAATCAATCCACTCTGTGCGAGTCGCGTTCTGGAGATGACGTCAACGGTCACGTGACGTGCGGTTCGCTGAACTCACTTTTTTGAGGGCGGGCATAGCAAGTTGTGAAAAGCACTAGAAATGTTCGAAATATTTGGTCTAATTATCCCATTGTTGATTTAAAAAAAGAAACATGGATGATTTCTTCACTAGGAAGGTCAAGTTAATATATAAATAACCAGAAAGTTTTGAGTGTCATGGGACCTTTAAATTAGTTATTTGTGCCTGTTTGTGTCTTTTATGTTATCCCTAACACAAAAGTTTCCTGTTTGGAATGATTTCCAATTTTGTTAGTCTGCCAAACAGGCAGAAAGAATAAATAAATAAAAATACCTTACCCCTCTGTGCACATGTGCACTCGGGACGGGATTGCATATGATTTGCAAATTCAGAGCCAAAGTACTGCTAAACTGCAGTTCGTGTTCCGTGTTCGTGTTCTACTCGTGTTCTACAGGATTCAAACTATATAATTCAATAGAAATCAAGTGGTTCTTCGATCATAGACTGACATCTGTAAACAAATAGACAAACAGAAATAAGTGAACCAATTGCTTCACCCTGCTTTTCGCTTCGTGCATGCGGGGTAAACACCCGGTTAACATATGACAATATTGATTATGCAGTATATGTAACCAGTGTTTACCCCGGACAATATCGGGGGGTTGTTTATTAATTAGGTAAAAAAACCGACAATAAGGGAGCATCAGACTCAAGGCCTCATGATCACATCAATGTGAGGAATGTCACCTGTGAGGATTACACGCTGGATTTTCATGTTACAGATCATGGTGTGGCTTCAGAAGAACCATCATTCTTTGTGCGGATAAAAATATGCATTAAAAACACCCTATCGTGAATACGTCCAGCACCTCTTACGGATCATTCAATGCCCCATAAGAATGCAAACAGTAGTAGTTTTTAACCAAGGAATAGCAAGGTTGTACTGCCACAGTGGAATCGAATATTGTGGTGACAAATGAATTTCAACCCACCCGGCTAACCACCACCCACTCACCCTCCTTGATTTTTACAGCTCAAGGATCCATCGGTTACAAACCACTGCCTTTTGGAGTGACTCACGAAGAAAAGAAAAAAAAAAACAAAGTGAAGAACCTGATAAATTTGAAGATAAATTGCTCACCTTTGAACAGGTGAAGAACTACACCCTGGTGTAAGAGCCAGGTGTGATTTCAGACAGGGACATGGGTTTGTGTGTTTCTGCACCACAAAACCACTCATCCCAAGTGAAACTGCAGGGACTAGTATTTCCACAGGCTGGGAAGTTGGGAGTTATACTAGGTTAGAACCACATATAACCACAATTATAACTAGCGATTGAGAATGGAAGAAATCTGCATCTGCGGACAAGTATAACAATGGATGGAATCAACAGAACATTGATCGAAGTACTGGTACGCCAATCGACGCCGTGGGAAGCAAGGGGAAGTGTAAAGGGAGATTGTTTAAGGGGAAACGAACGTCGAACAGTCGATAAATAAATATATTATGTTCCCTTACAAGGAAATTCATCACAAAAGGAGACATTGGACCAATCAAAGCATGTACTATGATTGCCAACATATGGCTATTTGTCAATGCTCCGTCCCTTGTAAATGCTGAGCACGAAGCAAGGAAGCAGCACGTCCAAAATTTAAGGCTTTGCGGTATGACTGGGTCGGGATTCAATCCACCGACCCTCCAGCCTCAGAGTGGACATTAACCATGATGCCAATGAGTCTAATTAACAGCAAGTGTTGGAGAAAAACGTGCCCTCTTGTGGGCATCAAGAGTGCCCATGACTGGGTCATGAACGTTTCCATATCTTAGAATATACCCTGAACTGCTGAACGTTCCTCTACTCGACCCCGTGCTACCGTAGTAGGGCGCAGCTGAAGAAACCCTCATCCAGGGCCGGTATTTGGAATTTGATCAGAGTACCGCCTCACAACGGCTCAGGGTATTGTGGTATCTTTAAAGTGAGAATGCTAGTAGGTGGGACAGCCGGCTTAACATATACCCCAAAGCCTTAACAGCTACAGTTGCAGCTGCAGATAATGGGAGAAGCCAATAAACTCAACTCGTGGAAGAAGTTACCAATGAGTCGTGGGAGGAGCTTTCACCTGCAGTTAGTGGGAGGAGCTTACACCTGCAGGTAGTGGGAGGAGCTACAGCTGCAGGTAGTGGGAAGAGCTTACACCTGCAGGTAGTGGGAGGAGCTTACACCTGCAGGTAGTGGGAGGAGCTTACACCTGCAGGTGCTTTACACTGCAGTAGTGGGAGAAGCTTAACCTGGCCAGGTCGTAAGTAGGGCCTTACACTGCCGGTCGTGGGGAGAGCTCAACTGACGGTAGTGGAGAGGGCACAGCTGCAGGTGTAAGTGGTAGATTGCCAAGCGCTACGACGAGGCCAGCATATCTTGACTGCCAGGCAAAGGACCAGGGAGATGTCAGAATACACAAGAACGTACAGCAGGTGTGTTAGTAACACATGTGGTTTTTTTTGTAGAGTAATTTTATGTAATTCCAGGAGTGTCGTATTAGCAGAGATACAGCCCTCCCCCGAAGAGGTCCCCCCCCCGGACGTCCCCCCTCCCCCGGGAGAGTCCCCCCCCCCCCGGACAGTCCCCCTCCCCGGAAGGCAGTCCCCCCCCCCCCCGGAGCAGTCCCCCTCCCCGAGGTTCCCCCCCCCCCCGGAACAGTTCCACCTCCTCCCGGAGACGTCCCCCCACC
>CM068956.1:68632811-68647465 GCA_035128595.1 Eptatretus atami
AAGAGAAGAGATCGAAGACCACAACAACTCAACTGAAGAGGAAAGAAAGACGCCCCTTGCGCCCACCGTGTCCGTCTTTATCGCGCGGGCTCCGCCCTTTCGCCCCGCCCGTTCTCGCCCCGTCCCTTCGAGCTTCTTGGAGAAGCCTCTCGAAGGGGGCGTGCCCTCGCGCTTTCCCTCCACCCCGCACCGTCCGGGGCCGGGGAGTCAGTTTTTGGCTCAGGGCCAGAGAATTATTCCCCCAAAAAGAGGCCCCCACCCTTTCTCACCTTTGACCCCCGGCTCGGATCGCACTTCCACCACACCGAGCACGGAGAATTTAAACGGAGCAACAGGCGGGAAAACCTGCGCATCCTCGTTGGTTTTTATTTTCCCTCTGCGGAGATCGTAACCGCACGGAGCCTGTTGAATGGCGAGTGGCGAAAATGCAGTAGGTAGATGGTGAGGTGGCGTGGTTGCAGTGTGGTTGGCACTGTGGTGGGGATGGCGTGGTTGTGGTTGAGACGTGGTTGGTTCAAAAATAAAGAAAGAACAGAAAAACGACTGACTCAAAGCGTCGCAGCCCGAATGAATCACATTAATTCCCTCTAAACAACGGGTTTGGGGCTAACTACACATGTACTTCAGAAATACCTCACCTACGGGACCTGAATGGTGGTTGCGAATTCCACAGCCGTAAAATAGATAATGTCCAAGCACATAGAATTGTAATAATCATTTCTTATTTGAGTACATTTTCCATTAAAGGTTACAACAATACATTTCCTTTTCAATCAAGTTTAACTATAATTGGCAACATTTTACTATTATTATTATTATTATTACTAGTACGTGCCCGTACGTGCGTGGCCGTACGTGAAAAAAAAAAACAACTTTCAAAACCCAAGCCAGAAAACAACACCACACTGGCCGTTCCTTCGCTCTTGCGTGCCCGTACGTCGTGCCGACGTGGTGCCGTACGTGTGTGCCCTTACGTGCGTGGCCCTACGTGCAAACCAAAAAAAAAAAACTTTCAAACCGCGAGCCAGAAACAACCACACAGGCCATTCCTTCGCTCTGTAAACGACGACTGGATTGGGGCATTGTGTTATCTATAAATGCGCATAAGAAATCGAGAAATTATTAGAATACATTGTCATCACTTCCGGAAGTGGTGCGTGCCCGTATGGAATGTTCACATGCATTCCACGAATTATCGCTTGCATTGAAGTAACAACTGCTGTGATACTTACACACACAAAGTTAATTAAAATCCAAATTAAAATCAAGTTTACCTCCCTGTCTTTGCTTGCCATGACATTCGCTGCCATTACCATTGCACTCCTACGCCACGGTAACTAAGGCCCGATCCCACTCGTAACCGGCACGGCACGTGACGTCATCGTCGGCCGCCGCGCACCGGCCTACGCAGCCACGCCTACGCAGCAGCGTGTCCTGTGATTGGTAACTAAATGCCGCATCGGCCACGCCTACGCAGCAACGTGTCCTGTCATTGGTTGGTAAATAAATGGCCATAACTTGGGAACCACTTGTCCGATTAATATCAAACCTTGAAAAGGCACATACTCAGGTCCCCAGCAATATAGCTGGCAAGTTTCAATTAGATCGGACCAGTGGTTGTCAAGAAATAGCGGTCACAGACAGACACATACACACACAGACACAGACACAGACACAGACACAGACACAGACACAGACACAGACACAGACACAGACACAGACACGACACAGACAGACAGACCAAAACACGACAAGACACAGACAGACGCTGGAATTATAGATAGATTATTATTGTTATCACCCTCAACCCATGATGCTAATTTTGGAGAAATTTGCATTGACAAACCCATGGATCGATTCAAAATTATGAGAATTGGGCTGAGTATGAATTATATTGGTTGCCTGAGCCAATTTTTTTTGAATAATAAATGTCCCCTCTGAGCTGACGAGCCTGGGTTGCCGCCATTCGAGTCACGTGGCCGATCGCACGCCGGCGGGCGCGAATTCGCAACACTATTTTAATAATAAATATTTGCATTTTAAAAAACTTTATATCTCTTTTTCTGAATTGAAAGATGATAAATCTGCCCAGTGAAGGTGCAACTAGTTCCCCAAAACAGATTGACCTTTCAAATAATCTTTAATCATTATTCAGTATAGTAGAATCACCTATTATTTTATTTTATTCTGCTTATTAAGGGATTCTCATATATAAATAATTATATTGGCATCCAAAAGTCTGGTTAGCCGTTAGAGGTATTGTTACGGTGGTGAAATTCACAGAACACCATTCAGCTTCCCAGAGATCAGTTATTTCGATAAGTACGTGTTTTAGGTTAGATTCCCCCACCAATGTGTAAAGGAATTATTCGGTGTTGCGGGCTGTGCATCTTTGAGTTAGCCGTTATTTCTTTCTCTGTCTTTAATTTCGAAACATTCATACCAAATTCCTCACCATCGACGAGCAACCCTTCCCCACCGCCACCATGCTCAAAGCCGCCATTGTGCGCCGCGGTGCGAACCTAATTTGCATAACCCGATCACAGAGCGACTTCCCCGAAACCCACGGGTGACGTTCAAACTTTGGTTTCCCGCCGAGGCTCACCAGGGGTGAAAGGTCGGAGGCGAACATGGCGCGGAGCCTGGCCTCGGTTGAAGATCAAGGGACGGCTCGCTCTGGCCGATATAAGGGCGGAACTCAAGCAGATTCAGAGAGTGTCGGAGAAGTGGTTCGTGGTTGTTCGTCGTTGTTCACGGGTCGTTCTCCGGTGGAGATCAGAAGTCGGGAGTCGGGGCTGGCGGCGGAGCGTGGGGGTCCGGGCAGACAGCCCTGATACGGTCGGGCGACGCTGAGGAGTGAACGGGGTCTAGAGGAGAATCAACTCTGAAAGAGCAAGAGACCCGTTCGCTCCTCCGAAGCGTCGCCGGCCAGGCTCACCAGAAAGGGAAAGAGAGAGATTCCTGAGTCACAGCGACAACCTGTTCAGGATTGTGCCCAATAGCCCAGGAGACTGCTTCAGCAGCATCGACGCTCTGTACAGAGTATGGTCCCAATGGATGGATGGATGGTCAGGCTTCGAGCGATAATATAATTCATGGACTCTTGGCAAGGTCACCGTGGATCCACCAACTCATGATGGCAGACAGTACACCAATATTAAACTTCCAGCCGAGGGATGACACTTGCATTGATGCATCACCCAACCCACTTGCACCAGGGTGACAGTTTTAGCTGGCCGAGATTTGAATCCAGGCTCGTCAGCTCAGAGGGGACATTTATTATTCAAAAAAAATTGGCTCAGGCAACCAATATAATTCATACTCAGCCCAATTCTCATAATTTTGAATCGATCCATGGGTTTGTCAAGCAAATTTCTCCAAAATTAGCATCATGGTTTGAGGGTGATAACATAATAATCTATCTATATTCACTTCGGTCTGTGTCTGTGTCTGTGTCTGTGTCTGTGTCTGTGTCTGTGTCTGTGTCTGTGTGTGTCTGTGTCTGTGTCGTGTTGTGTTGTGTCTGTGTCTGTTGTGCTGTGCTGTGACTGCGACTATTTCTCGACAACCACTGGTCCGATCTAATTGAAACTTGCCAGCTAATATTGCTGGGGACCTGAGTATGTGCCTTTTCAAGGTTTGATATTAATCGACAAGTGGTTCCCAAGTTATGGCCATTTATTTACCAACCAATGACAGGACACGTTGCTGCGTAGGTGTGGCCGATGCGGCATTTAGTTACCAATCACAGGACACGCTGCTGCGTAGGCGTGGCTGCGTAGGCTGGTGCGCGGCCGGCCGACGATGACGTGACGTGCCGTGCGGTTACGATGGGGATCGGGCCTTAGTTACCGTGGCGTAGGAGTAGCAATGGTCAATGGCAGCGAATGTCATGGCAAGCAAAGACAGGGAGGTAAACTTGATTTTAATTTGGATTTTAATTAACTCTGTGTGTGTAAGTATCACAGCAGTTGTTACTTCAATGCAAGCGATAATTCGTGGAATGCATGTGAAGCATTCCATAACGGGCACGCACCACTTCCGGATAGGTGATGACAATGTATTCTAATAATTTCTCGATTTCTTATGCGCATTTATAGATAAACACAATGCCTCAATCCAGTCGTCGTTTACGAGAGCGAAGGAATGGCCTGTGTGGTTTGTTTCTGGCTCGCGGTTTGAAAGTTTTTTTTTTTGGTTTGCACGTAGGGCCACGCACGTAAGGGCACACACGTAGGCCACGCAGTACGGGCAGCTGACGGCACGCAAGAGCGAAGGAACGGCCAGTGTGGTTGTTGTTTCTGGCTTGGGTTTGAAAGTTTTTTTTTTTCACGTACGGCCACGCACGTACGGGCACGTACTAGTAATAATAATAATAATAATAGTAAAATGTTGCCAATTATAGTTAAACTTGATTGAAAAGGAAATGTATTGTTGTAACCTTTAATGGAAAATGTACTCAAAAGAAATGATTATTACAATTCTATGTGCTTGGACATTATCTATTTTAACGGCTGTGGAATTCGCAACCACCATTCAGGTCCGTAGGTGAGGTATTTCTGAAGTACATGTGTAGTTAGCCCAAACCCGTTGTTTAGAGGGAATTAATGTGATTCATTCGGGCTGCGACGCTTTGAGTCAGTCGTTTTTCTGTTCTTTCTTTATTTTTGAACCAACCACGTCTCAACCACAACCACGCCATCCCCACCACAGTGCCAACCACACTGCAACCAGCCACCTCCACCATCTACTACTGCATCTTCGCCACTCTGCCCATTCAACAGGCTCCGTGGGTTACGATCTCCGCAGAGGGAAAATAAAACCAACGAGGATTGCGCAGGTTTTCCCACCTGTTGCTCCCGTTTAAATTCTCCGCGCTCGTGTGGTGGAAGTGCGATCCGAGCGGGGGTCAAAGGTGAGAAAAGGGTGGGGGCCTCTTTTTGGGGAATAATTCTCTGGCCCTGAGCCAAAAACTGACTCCCCCGGCCCCCGGACGGTGCGGGGTGGAGGGAAAGCGCGAGGGCACGCCCCTTCGAAAGGCTTCTCGACTCGAAGGGAGGCGGGGCGACGAAACGGGGCGGGGCGAAAGGCGGAGCCCCGCGCGATAAAAGACGGACACGGCCGGCGCAAGGGGCGTCTTTTCTTTCCTCTTCAGTTGAGTTGTTGTTGGTCTTCGGTGTCGAGTTGTTTTCGCGAGTGAAGTTGTCTTCGAGGCTTCCTGTCTGCTTGTCTTGTCGGGGGAAGAGGTCCTGCGCTCGCGGCTTTGGCGAGCGACCTGTGAACGGAGGCACGACCGGGAGACGCGCGGCGTCGGTTTGTGAGGTGGACCTGCGCCGTCCGGACGAGAAGTGACGGAGAGGGTTCGCCGGCCGCAGAGAAGAGGTCGGGGCCAGGCGCGGCCACGCTGACGGTCGCGGGAGAGGGACTCACCAGCCAGAACAAGGGAAGTCGCCACTTCTTTTCTTCTTTTTCTTTTGGGTTCTGTGTGAACGTGTGTGTGTGGCGCCGTCCGTCAAGTAGTATTGTATAAGTGTTGCCGTGTGTTCGTAGTCGGTTGTAGCTCTGCGTCGTCGTTGCTTTATTGTTTTTCGCATTACATTGCTTTTTGTGCATTTCTGACTGTATGCTGTATAGTGTGCTCTCGTGTGTTGTATGAATAAATGTGCATTGTGTTGAGTTGTTCCCCGTTTCGCTGCATCTTTCCTTCGTTTGAATCTCCATCTTGCTTCACGTAAAAGGGTTCGTAGTGGGCGTGTACGCCCGATAATTAATCTGAACCGTCAGGTCGACGATAACTCCGCTGGTTATCCCTGTAGCACGGAACGAGCCGCTTAAGCGGTTCGTGTCCGGAGTCGACCTGTGGGCGTGGTACAACCCCTCGGTAGGTTACCCTGCGAGTACTTAGGTATATCGACTTTCGGCGATTCACCCTATTCGCGCGGTAGAATGCGGACTGGGTTGTGGTGAGGTAAACCCCCACCGTGACTAGCTCCTTGGCGTTAGTTCCAAGAGGGTCACGACTGAATTGTCTGTCCGGTGGGCGAGGCGGCCGCCATTCGAGTCACGTGGCCGATCGCACGCCGGCGGGCGCGAATTCGCAACACTGGTGTCAGGAGTGGGATACGACTCTCGGTCTCCAAGCTAATTCACGGGGAATCGGTCCAGGGGTGAGAGGAGCGACCCCCGATTCCCTCCAAATTACGAGCAGGCTAAAAGTTAACCCGTTACGAGAAATAAGATGGAGTCTCAAGGCGAGCGGGAGCCGGGGTAGTAGAAATGGATGTAGAATTTTTAGAATCCATGGCTCAGGATGGAGACCCCGAGCAGGAAATGCTTGTTGTGCAGGAACACGAACTCCCCAACTGAACCCAGAGCCCGAAATAGGTGCGGCGGCGGCGGCGGTGTATGACACCTCCCCTTCCCCCTCCGCCAAAACCCCCCGATCCTGGCCGAATCGGCCCGGCCGAGTGCGCCCGACATGGCCCAGCTATGCGCCATGCTGGCGGGAATGAACGCAAACATGCAGGCAATGAATGCCAAGATGGAAACAAACACAAACGAATGAAAGCGAAATGGATACAAAACACACAAAATGGAAGAAATGCGTGGTGAGGTTCAGCAAATGGGCCGAAGCCTGCAGGCGGGCATGAAGCAAACAAGGGGAGTGCGTAAGGCGACGCCACGTGTGGGAGCGAACGAGCTGGGAGGGGGTGCAACGGTTGTCAGGCCCGCAGTGGAGGCGGGTGAGGACAAAGTAATTCGGGGGACGTGTTGGGCGAGAAGTGGAAGGTGACGGAGAGAGCAACAGTGACGGTGACCGAGAGGGAAAAATTAATGGGGTGACGGAGACGTGCACGAGGGAGATAAGACACGAGGTGAAAGGAATTGGGATGGGAGAGAAAAGAACAATTAAGACGGAAAGCAGGATGAGGTACGTAGAGAGAGCAGTAAGGGGAAGGAGGGAGCGCTTGACAAGGTTGCTAAGAAAGAAAGAACGCAGAGACTAATAGACACGAGGGGACAACAGAAACTAACTAAGGGGGAGCACTCGGTAAAGGCAAAACCCCGCCGCCAATACAGCTGGGTCACTCAAGTGAACCTTATCATCTATTCATTAAATATGACGTCAACAGTGCTGGCAGTTATAGTTCTTTTCTCCAACATTTTTTTTGGGGGGGGGGGGGGGGGGGGGTTGGAAATCACTTTAAAACATGTAGAATGCAAAAAAAAAGAAATCGAAATTTTGTTGAAAAAAAAGTTGCAAAAAATTTTTTTTCTCTAACAATTTTTTTTGGGGGGGGGGGGGGCGTTGGAAATCACTTAAAACATGTAGAAATGCAAAAAAAAAAATTCTCTAACAATTTTTTTTTGGGGGGGGGTTTGGAAATCACTTAAAAACATGTAGAAATGCCCCCAAAAAAATTTTTTCTCTTTTTTGGGGGGGGGGGTAACAATTTTTTTTGGGGGGGTGGAAAATCATTAAAACATGTAGAAATGCAAAAAAAAGAAATCGTCAAGAGTTTTTCCGTTATACTGTTCACAAATAAACAAACAAAACAAACAAACAGAAAGGGGTGAAAACAGTAACCTCCGATCTTCGATGGCGAGGTTAATAAATGTACAGAGACACGGAGATAGAGGGGTGATTGGACGAGGGTTAGAGAGCCAACACACACACAGAGGTAGTGGAGGACCATGAGGGGGAGCTGGCGGAACTGTTCGTGACCCGGTGCAAGCAGCCGGTAGCCTCCTTCGGGAACAGAGGGAGACCTATTTCCCTCCGAAGCTGGGTCACGACCAGGTGGTTCGGTCGTGCTTCGCGGAGTTGAGGGGAGGAGTGCTGCGAACGGGTGCACGCCGAGCTTGGGGGTATTAGAGCCCCGGACCCCCTTGTGGGGACACGAATCCCCAGTGTGGTTGTTCCGTGTGTGTGGTGCAAGGTTAGTGCGCCCCGTGTGTGGAAGCGACCCCGTGTGTGAATGGTGTGGTCGCAAGTGTGCCGGAGTGGCGTGCTTCCCAGCATGTCGTGCGTGAACAACCAGGGAGTGAGGGAAAGGCCGCGAGTGAGTGGAGCCACGTGTGCAAGGGAGGTGGCATGCGTGAGTGAACGGCCGAGTGTGAGAGAGACGCGGTGTGTGAGGAGATGACGGATGACGGTGGGCATGCGAACATGCAGCTGCGTCCTCCCGGGTGAGTGTAATGTCGGTGGTGTGTGAGTGTCGTGACACGCAGGTGTGGCGTGTAGAAACGGAACGGCGACATGTGAGGGACGAAAGCCGAGTAGCGGCCGTAGTTGGAACGGGGACCGCGCCGGTTCACCAGCAGCGAGCGCCGAGTCCGTGCCGTGCAACGCACGAGGCCGCCACGTGCTCGCTTGCGGGAGTGAAGCCCGGTCCGGAAACGCCAGCGGTGTATGTTTGCCGATCCCCGCGACGGACAAGGTTAGGCAGGTAGACGGATTTGACCGGATGGGTTCTCCACGCGAGCTTGTGTTAAGCTCAACGGTCAGGCACAATGTGTTCGCGTGGGGAGCCCCTCGGAGTGCCGGTTTGCTTTGGGGTGCGCAGGGTGGACGTCATGGCTGCACGCTGGGGTTGGAATCTGGCGGGAGGGGGTATCCCTGCCGGATGGTACCGTCCAGAGGGACGAGGTACACGTGCAGCTGCATGACGTCACGGGCAGGTGGCAAGTGCGCGAGCTGCGAGTTGCCGCGCTGGTGCTGCGCAAAATTTTGAAAAAAAAAAAAAAATTAACAAAAGCAAGCCTCGCTTTCGGGTGAACAGATCCCTGGGCAAGGGGTGGAAGACCCCCCTTGCCTGGGCACAGGATGACACTAGTTAGGGGAAGGGTTTAGGCATGCTAGACCGGCTTCATGGGCAGGGGTAAAGTCCTCAGGGGCCCGGGGAATGGATTAGGTAGAGGATGTTAGTTGAGATTAGGATGGGAAATGGGAAATGACATTTTGGAGGACATGGACAGACTTTGGATGTGTAGTGGGACGTAGCTTAGCTACGTAGTGTTAAATGGAACGTGCTTTGTAGTTTAAGGGACGACGTGGGAGCACGAGTTAGTTAGGGGAGGTATTAGAAGGATGGCAGAGTTCAGCGGTGGCGTGTTGAAGAGTGGTGAGTTGTGAGGTGTGAAAGGAAACTGTTGAGTGAGTGAGGCCAGCGGTCTGTGTGAATGGAGCGAATGGGGAATGCATCGTGCGATGAGTGATTGGGGGAGGAGTGACTCCCGCCCAAGGGACCCCAGGGTCAGTGTAGAAGTGACGTTAGCTCGGTTAGTTAAATTGACAAATGGAGGTTGTTTTGTTGTTGGTGGAAAGTAGGCTCGATACCCATTTGGAGGGGTGCAGGACCCTGTGACGGCTGGGAGCGTGGCTGCGAAAAGGTGAGTATCGCTGAGTGGGTACCCGGGCTACCGGGCTAGTCGGCCGTGGTAGGCCAAGGGCCCATGGGGGGCCGGATAGCGTAGTGGGCCACGGTGGTGCGCCGATGATGCGGGGGCCCGGAAGCGCCGTGTAGCCGCGTGGGCAGTGTTGTGGGCACGGGTGACCCTCCGAAAGGGCCCGAGAAGCCAGCCTGCACGTGAGCGTTTCAGGGGAGTCGCCATGGAGGGACTCCCCGGTGTTTAGGGAGCTGTAGGCTCGGAAGCAGTGTAGTGCCCGGGGGTGCCATCGTTGGGAATCGGCATGAGGGTCGTGCCTGCCAGGGGAGCCACGCGTCCAGCCATGAGACCGTGTGAGGGCACGGGAAGAAAATTGGGGGCGAGCCCGAAATTGTGAGGACACCAACAACAGGCGACGGGAATCTGGGTTTTTAGAACCAATAGATTAAGCGAGAGGCGCTGTTGAAAGCCCGGGGTAGTTTAAAGGTTAATGGATAGGGTAGATTAGGAAGTGTACCCCTCGCACGCTTCCATCCTTCGCTCGTCGTTGTGGGCCGCTGGACCCACCTTGGTTTAGAGATCGCTGAGATCTGGGGAGGCCATCCTGAGGCTTGAATTGGGCCTTCGGCACAGGACGCTAGCTCTCCCTCATTCCCCTCCGGGAAGGGAACGTAGGGTTGGGAGTAGGCTAGGGGACGATAGGTTAGCCGAACAAAGGACAGTAAAGGGGGGTTAGGGGGACGAATTTATAGAGGGATGAAAATAAAAAACAAACAAAAAAAAAAGTTGGGGCTAAATTGGTGTTTGAACAACTTAAGGGGGTGGGTATGGACAGTGACAGGCAAAGCGATAGGTGGGAGGGAGACAGGTAGGTAGGTCCGAGCCCGCCTCTGTGTGGCCAGCACCACCGCACTCCCTCCACCAACCTGCACTGCATGGCAAGAGGCCGGCCAACTCATCGGCTGGCTTTGTGCTTCAAGGCCTGTGCCGGCCAACTTCATCGGCTGGCTGTGTTTTTGCTGCAAGGCCTGTACTGGCCGGATCGTCTGCAGCTGTTTTCTGCAAGGCCTGTACCGCCGGATCGTCTGCAGCTGTGTTCTGCAAGGCCTGTGCCGGTCGGATCCATCGCCGGCTGTGTTTGCCTGCAACGGCCTTGTTCTGCAGGCTGTGTTTGCCTGCTGCTTTGCCATGCCATGCCCACTGCCCATCTGCACCAGCCCCGTTCTGTTTTGCTTTGCCCCCCCCCCCCCTGTTCATTGCCATGTGCGCCAGGATCCTCGCGCAAATTGCAGGGATGCCCTGATGGCAGCTGCAACACGGGACTGCACCAGCAGCACGTGCACCGTTGTTTGTTTGCATTCATCCATCCATCCATCCATCTGCACCACGGGACTGCATGAGCAGCCCGTGCACCGTTTGTTGCTTGCATCAGTGCCCGTTCAGTGTTCTGCAGGACTGCTTCGCAGGCATCGCGACCGAGGACTTGCATTTGCGCAGCCACATGCGCCATTGTTCGCTGCGCCCATTTAAAAGGGGAGGCCTAGGACTGCGGTGTGAGCGCCGGCCACGTTCTGTCACTGCATTGCTTGAGCCAGAGCTGCATGCGAGCAGCCTGGCTCCCTCTAACTGCTTTCTTTTTGCAGAGTCCATTGATCCTGGGCCATGGTTTAGTGTAAAATTTGATAAGTAAGGTTAAGATGTAACTGTAAATATGAGTACGCCCCGCGCATGTCTGTCTAGCGCCGCAATTTATTTAAGTCGTCTGAGCGAGTGGGTGTGTTTTAGTTAGTACTCAGCCCTCAGGTTATTATTTTGGGACACGAATACCATGAATGTCGCACTCAGGGATCCGAAGGTAAAACGTACTAGGGAGAATTACACATGATGGCACACGAGAATTTGACGACTCGGGAACGAGTCTGTAAAAAGGGGAGGGTAGTGTTACGGCTGTGAAATTCTGCAACCACCTATTCAGGTTCCGTAGGTGAGGGTATTTCTGAAGTACATGTGTAGTTAGCCCCAAAACCGTTGTTTAGAGGAATTAATGTGATTCATTCGGGCTGCCGACGCTTGAGTCAGTCGTTTTTCTGTTCTTTCTTTATTTGAACCAACCACGTCTCACACAACCACACCGATCCCCACCACAGTGCCAACCACACTGCAACCACGCCACCTCCCCATCTACGCTACTGCATCTTCGCCACTCGGCCATTCAACAGGCTCCGTGCGGTTCGATCTCGCCAGGGAAAATAAAAACCAACGAGGATTGCGCAGGATTTTCCCGCCTGTTGCTCCCGTTTAAATTCTCCCGCGTCGTGTGGTGGAAGTGCGATCCGAGCCGGGGGTCAAAGGTGAGAAAGGGTGGGGGCCTCTTTTTGGGGGAATAATTCTTGGCCCTGAGCCAAAAAACTGACTCCCCGGCTCCCGGACGGTGCGGGATGGAGGGAAAGCACGAGGGCACGCCCCCTCGAGAGGCTTCTCCAAGAAGCTCGAAGGAGCGGGGCCGAGAACGGGCGGGGCGAAAGGGCGAGCCCCGCGCGATAAAAGACGGACACGGCCGGGCGCAAGGGGCGTCTTTTCTTTCCTCTTCAGTTGAGTTGTTGTTGGTCTTCGGTTGGTCGAGTTGGTTTCGCGAGTGAAGTGCTTTCGAGCTTCCTGTCTGCTTGTCTTGCGGGGAAGAGGTCCTGCGCTGCGGCTTGGCGAGCG
Source organism: Eptatretus atami (assembly GCA_035128595.1). Taxonomy (NCBI): domain Eukaryota; kingdom Metazoa; phylum Chordata; class Myxini; order Myxiniformes; family Myxinidae; genus Eptatretus; species Eptatretus atami. Next base: position 68,644,908 of record CM068956.1, read on the forward strand.
ACCTGTGACGGAGGCACGGACAGCGAGACCGCGGCGTCGGTTGTGAAGGTGGAGCTGCGCGTCCGGAACGAGAAGTGCCGGAGAGGTTCGCCGGCCGCAGAGAGAAGGTCGGGGCAGCGCGGCCACGCTGACGGTCGCGGGAGAGGGACTCACCAGCCAGACAAGGGAAGTCGCCACTTCTTTCTTCTTTTCTTTTGGGTTCTGTGTGAACGTGTGTGTGTGGCGCCGTCCGTCAAGTATGTATTGTATAAGTGTTGCCGTGTGTCGCGTAGTCAGTTGTAGCTCTGCTCGTCGTTGCTATTGTTTTTCGGCATTACATTTGCTTTGTGCATTCTGACTGTAGTAGCTGTATATGTGTTGCTCTCCGTGTGTGATGAAATAAATGTGCTGTGTTGAGTTGTTCCGTTTCGCTGCGTCCTTCCTTCGTTTTGAATCCTCCACTTGCTTCACGTAAAAGGGTTCGTATGTGGGTCGTGATACGCCCGATAATTAATCTGAACCGTCAAGGTCGACGATAACTCCGCTCGGTTATCCCTGTAGCACGAAGAGCGCGCTTAAGCGGTTCGTGTCCGGAGTCGACCTGTGCGTGGTACAAACCCCTCGGTAGGTTACCCGCTGCGATACTTAGGTATATCGACTTTCGGCGATTCACCCTATTTCGCGCGGGTTAGAATGCGGACTGGGTTGTGGTGAGGTTAAACCCCTACCCGTGACTAGCTCCTTGCGATAGTTCCAAGAGGGTCACGACTGAATTTGTCCGTCCGGTGGCGAGGCGCCGCCATTCGAGTCACGTGGCCGATCGCACGCCGGCGGCCGCGAATTCGCAACACTATTTTTAATAATAAATATTTGCATTTAAAAAAACTTTATATCTCTTTTCTGAATTGAAAGAATGATAAATCTGCCCAGTGAAGTGCAACTAGTTCACCAAAACAGATTGACCTTTCAAATAATCTTTAATCATTATCAGATAGTAGAATCACCTATTATTTTATTATTCTGCTTATTAAGGGATTCTCATATATAAATAATTATATTGCCATCCAAAAGTCTGGTTAGCCGTTAGAGGTATTGTTACGGTGTGGAAATTCACAGAACACCATTATTCAGGTTCCCCAGAGATCAGTTATTTCGATAAGTACGTGTTTTAGGTTAGATTCCCCCACCAATGTGTAAAGGGAATTATTCGTGTGCCGGCTGTGCATCTTTGAGTTAGCCGTTATTCTTTCTCTGTCTTTAATTTCGAAACATCATACCAAAATTCCTCACCATCGACGAGCAACGCTCCCACCGCCACCACTGCTCAAAGCCGCCATGTGCGCCGCGGTGCGAACCTAATTTGCCATAACCCGATCACAGAGCGACTTCCCCGAAACCCACGGGTGACGTCAAACTTGGGTTTCCCGCGAGGATCACTAGGGGTGAAAGGTCGGAGCGAACAGTGGGCTGGCCTGCCTCGGTTGAAAGATCAAGGGACGGCTAGCTCCTGGCCGATATAAGGGCGGAACTCAAGCAGATTCAGAGAGAGTCGTCGGTGTGTGTCACAAGAGTGTCGGAGAATGTTCGTGGTTGTTCGTCGTTGTTCACGGGTCGTTCTCCGGTGGAGATCAGAAGTCGGGAGTCGGGGCTGGCGGCGGAGCGTGGGGTCCGGCAGACAGCCTGATACGGTCGGGCGACGCTGAGGAGTGAACGGGGTCTAGAGGAGAATCAACTCTGAAAGAGCAAGAGACCCGTTCGCTCCTCCGAAGCGTCGCCGGCCAGGCTCACCAGAAAGGGCCGCGACGAAGCCGGCCACGGGCCGACCAAGCAGCCGTTGAGCTGCTCGTCAAGCCGCCCAAGCGACTGGCACAATTCGCGACGCACCAGACCGAACGAGACACCAAGGGTCGCAGATCCGAAGACCTCTGGTCGCCACCAGGGGGCGGCAGTAACCTGCCCGCCTCTTGGAGCCCCTTGGTCAACCAGGCCTCCGAGTTTGAAATAAAGGCTCGTGAGCCCTATTCTTTCTTTGGTTTTGATGAAAGTCTGTGGCGCCTTGTCTCCTAAGTAGAACTGATTAAGTGCATGATTGTGTACATGATTGAATAGGCATCGCTGTAGGCTTGCTCGTGTCTCGTCCCCATCCCCCCATCATTGACTGCATGCCTACTGAAATTAAATGCCCCATTGTTTGAATGTTCACCTGCTCGTGCGTCACTTTTCTGCCATTGACCGCCACGGTGCGCTCGGATGTTAACTCGCTATTAAGGCCGACAAACGTGATAATCTGGTCCGACGGGATTTGGCGAATTAAAACCGCTCGGCTTCGCACACGGAACGAGCACGCTTCGGCTCGTTTTCGTACAGGTCCCGTCGAGGTATAAACTCTCGGTATTTCTGTCCGCGCGAATAGTTAGGTATATCGACAATTCGGCGATTGACCCTCTAGCGCGTGGACAGAATAATTGACTAGTTTATGATGCGTTAAGGCATCCGTGGCTGGATTTCGGGGTTGGTCCGGAAAGTCACGACTGGATTGTCGCCTTCGGTGGTCGTGCGATGCGATTGGGCTGAAGCGG
>CM068956.1:68651377-68667612 GCA_035128595.1 Eptatretus atami
ATGGGGATGGGCCAGGCATCTGCCTGGGGGATGGCCAGAAGGTGGCCCATGGACTATCGGTGTAAAGTGGACTCAGTGACTCGCTGCTCCGGGGCATGCTCCCATACCCGACCTGACCTAACCTTACCCCTAACACCCAAAGAAACCCCTTATACAACTGGCCTTAATACACATGCACCATATTTATCCAGGGAAATTAGACAGATAAGATGTGGCATGGTTTGAGGATATGTGTTTGAAAATGAAGCATGAAAACAGAGGTTTGAGTCTGGGTGTCGGAAACTAAGGATTTGAGAATGAGATTTGAATACCGAGTTGGAAAATGAAGGTTTGGAAATGAGGAAGAGATCAATGGGGAAGGTTCTACCTATAATCACAACACATCTGCCTTTCCCTTGATACAAGGTGTGGCTAACTCAACTAAACAATCACTTTGGAAATATTTAAACTCCAGGATTCTTTTATGTGTTGGATGTAACTCCCTGGGCTTTTCCATAATCACAGCAACATAATTATATATATTTTCAAGTGTCTGTGTGTTTGGATGTGCGTTTGTACGTAATTCTTTCATGGCTGCACAGTAGCACCTAGAGACCCAAAATTTTGGATGTAGGTACTGTATTTCAAAATCCGGACAAGGTTTTAAGCTACCACCCCCCCCCCCCCCCCACTACGAAACCCAATCCCCACAAGAATAATCTTTGTGTGTGTGTATGTTTGTGTATGTCTGAATATATAGAAAAAAAAAAACGGCTGTGCCAATCTCCACCAAATTTTGCAAATGTGCTGGGGGTACCCAGGTTCAGGACATTGGCAAAAACATTCACCCCTTCCCCCCAAAATAGAAATGAGGCCATTTGGTCCATCTCAGGTACATCTTTGTGGTGCATTCTCGGGTACATCTTTAAACATCAATCTTCGTGATGGTTTACTAAAATCTAATTAACCCGATGTTTATCGGGTGATCCAGCTTGGGTGGGGTACCCAACACTGCATGGGGGAAAAAACAACGTCGGGGTTTTGGCACAAGTTGTGCATTGACAATATTGAAATATTGAAAATATTTTCAAGTGTTTGTGTGTTTATGCATTATTCTTTTACGGCCGAACCGGAGCACCTGGAGCCCATAAATATTGCTTGTTGGAACTAGAGAATCTGGGCAAGGTTTTGAGCGACCACACATCGGCCTTGAAGTCCGTTTTGAGGCCACCAAAGGTCACTCACTATAAGGTGTATTTTTGGAAATGTGGTCAGGCAGTGCTGTCGCCAGCCCACAGGCAAAAGGTAACCACCATGAGGCCAATAACTCCATGACTTTTCAATGTCCAACATGTCCCTAAATCACCGCTGGGAAAAGTACGCCCGGCCGGTTCGTGATAGACTTGGGGCAAGTTTCCCCGACCAATCCCACTAGAACGTGGGAATAATTGTGTCCATTGCAGAAGAAAAAGAAGAAGAGTGATATACTCAATGACATCTTCATCTGACTTTCCTCTTTTGTATTTCCTTATTTCCTTGTCCACACACTTTCTTGGCTCTTTCATCATTCATCAAGCACATTTATTGCATTTTCTTTCATACAGATATTGAAGCTTTGGGGACAGCAAAAGGACAGATTAAAGTGATGAAAGGGATCGGTATAGGGAGCATAGATGGACAATGTATGTGTGAGTAAAGAAAATAATCACCACTTGCTAATTCTGCTCTGCACGTGGTGGTGGCATCCACCTTGAATCACTGGATGGAAGTTTGTTTGTATAACATGGTTCAGGATCTTTATAGTTCTGATTTTTGTGATACAAATGTACTTTGATTTTAAAAGTAAAAAACAGTACTCACCTTTGGGACATTCGACATTTGCTCCCCGTGAACTGACGTTCACACAATCCAGTGCAGTTCCTATGTTCTGTCCAGGCAATCCAATTTGTCCTACTGGACCAGGTAAACCCATTTCGCCTTGTTCACCTTTTATACCGGGCAAGCCTGGCATACCCCTTGGACCTATTGGACCGTTTCCACCCATTGGACCCACTGGTCCAGTGATTCCTGCAAAAATGTTAAAAAATAATTACGACTATGGAAAATTCAGGAGTTTTTCTCCTTTGTAAGTCACAGTGAGACTGAAAGTGACTAAGTTAATGAATCGATGTAATTTTAAAGTGAAGTGCTGCATTTCATCATCAACTCAGGGCCTTCATAAAGTTCCAGCTTCAGAATTTTGTGAAGGTTGACTGTGAGCCCCCCCCCCTTTCCCCCCTTCCCTGGGAAGGACAAAGCGCATTCACATAATTATAGTAAAGCTAGTTATTCCTTAAAATCCTGAATAGCAGTTAAGATATATCACATGCATGTGGATCGAGATGCGTTGCGAATGTGAGCTAGCTTAAGTCCATGGTCTTTTCCTTCCTATATTCTGGACTCGAACCATTTTCTGCTGGCAACACACACATGCACACAGGTAACACCATCACCACATCCTTCACTTTAGCAGAAAATGTGGCACAATTGGCTTGAAGGAGAGGTTGAGGAGGAACCTCAAAGTCAACCTCCTCCAAGAGGAAGCAATCCATCGAAAGTGACACGTGAGCACCAATACTCCATTGCTGGGTAGTGGGACGAGACCCAGACAATCACCAATGGGGTGGGGGGGGGGCTCTGACCGCCCTTACGAGTCCTGCACCAACAGGAGTCTTGAAGCCGCAGGATGAATGGTGGGGGAAGAAATAAGTGGAGAGATGCAGGAATGGAAAGAGACAGATATAGATTATAAGAGATTATACACTTCGACTTCACTTGGTTGCTTACTGTTCTGACCTCGCTTCAGATGTTTTTTTTAACCCTCTTTCTGACTTTCCTTTCTGACTTTACTTTCTGACTCCGACACCGACTTTCTTTCTGGACTTTGCACTTCTTCACTTTCCAATGTTCTTTACACTTTGTTGACTTTTCGTCTCGCTCTTTTCGTATTATTTGCGACTTTTTCACACCACACCAAGTCTGCCTCACCACGCATCACCGGCTGTTATTTATGAGCTGTGCAGTGCATCACGTTCAGCCAAAGATCATCAGGCACTTCAGATGACCGTGGCGTGAGCGGAGGGAGAATCCTGGGAGAGAGCGTGCAGAAGGCGAGCTATAACCACCGAACCAATGGGTGGGTACAATCCAGCCGGGTTGTGGAAGGTGTGTCGGGGCACATAGATGACCCATTGCTACTTCTTTCTCACCAGTACCACTTCTCCTCCCTCCTCCCCCTCTGTCTAATTTCTTCAAATGTCTGGTGCCTTTGTTTTAGAGTGCTAAGTGATTGATTTAAGGCATCCGATGGTGGATTTGCCATGTGGCAGATAATTTCTGCCATATTTGGTTGAATCCCAAACTCCATTTCTCCTACCAATTTCTGCCATACTTGCATGTAATAAATGCATGAAAGATTTAGCATTGTGTTTTGACTTATCCTGCTCTGGTTTTGATCTGAGATAGCACTCCTGGGGGTAATTAGCCCAAGCAGTTAATGGGTCTCTGATGAACGATAGGGTGCGGCACGCAATGTTGGTTCGCTCGGTCAATTAACATCCGTTGCGTGACTGACGGCATGATTCCCCATCTATATCAATCATCTTGCCAAGAAGCAAAAAGAAGTGAAAAAGGACAAGCAAACAAGAACACAAAGACAAACTATAATGTGAATCAGTGGAGCGTATACTTCCACCAGGCTTAACAGTTTACATTTTGTATCCCACTGGTCGGTCGGATCTGAATCCGGACCTGAACCAAAATCGAATTGGCTTGTTCTTGTCACCTAAACAACTCATCCACCTCGTTTTATTATAAACAGCCCCAAACCTTTTGAAATATGATGCTATGTATTGTTTTTGGCCCATCTCTGAAGGGTGAAGAATAATTAAAAAAAAAAATTTTAATTCTCGGATACCGACATGGATCTGCATTCGGATCTTCAGCAAAATCGAATCAATTCATCCTTGTCATACACTCAACCTGTCCACCAAGTTTCCTCCAAATACATCCATAACCTTAGGAGAATATCGTGCTATTTATCGTTTTTGGCCGCATCTCTCAATCGTGAAGAATTACAGTGGGACCCGCTGAATAGAATCACGGTTAATAGAATCACCCGTATTATAGAATCAAAATCGTTGAGACCGATTCGCATGTGCAAAGTACAAACAATTTTTCCGTTTATTAGAATCAAAAACCCGCTTAATAGAATCAGCTGCTGGCCATCCTTCGACAGTTCAGCGCCTACTGGCCGCACAGTTCCAACTTTTGCCACCAGGGCGGTGACGTAACGCTAAAATAAACGCTATGCACTACAGTGATTTCGGTAGTCATTGTACAGATAGGCAACGGCTGACGGCTGCAGTCTAAGCACTAGGCGTGTCGTCATTTCCACGATGGACAGAAAACGAAAGCGGACGGATCGTTCAACATGATAAAGCACAAATCCTGAGGGACTATGACGCTTTGCAGAATGAGCCAACGAGAAGCTGCAGACAAGTTGGAAATTAACCAGCCGATCTATGCAAGATTCTGAAAGATCGGGAGCATTCTGAAAGGTCAAGTGGATCGTCGCTCTTCTCAGAAACGCAAGCGAAGCGCAACGCACCCGATGTCGAATCAGCAATGGTCAGTGGGACAAACTTCTAGAGAAAAGGAAGCACGCTTTCTGGACCTCTGATGCGGGAGAAGCTCAGTTCGCAGAAAGATCAACAACGAAGTTCAGTGGACAAACGGCTGATTGACCGGTTCAAGAAAAGACATGGAATCGTCCACAAGAAACTTCACGGAGAGGCAGCGGCGGCTGACGTAGGAGGGAAACAACATGTGGACACGTGTTTCCGGATCTCGTAGAAGGCTTCACGGCTGATGAGATCTGGAATGCTGACGAAACCGGGTTGTATTTTCGGGCCTTACCAGAAGAACGTTCCTCTTCAAGGGAGATCAGCACTGCGGGAAAAGAAGAGGAAAGAATCACGGTGCTTTTTTGCTGCTCGATGACTGGTGCTAAGCGTCTCCTTTCGGTATTGGTAAAAGCAAGAATCCACGGTGTTTCAAAGGCCTCAAAACAATTCCAGTTCGCTACAGAGCCAATTCTCCGCATGGATGACAGGTTCTCTTCACTGAATGGCTCGATGAGTGGAATCGCGAGCTTCGGCGTCATGACCAGAAAGCGTTGCTTCTCATCGACAACTGTCCGGCACATCCCAATCACTTCAACTGTCGAACATACTGTGGCATTTTCCGGCGAACACAACCCACACGTTAGATCAGGGAATTATCCGTTCACATTAGCTCATTACGCCGGTATGCTACGAAAGTGCTCACTGAGATTGACAACGAGGATGGAGCAATGACAGCGAGTGACTTGGCGAAAAAGATAACGATCCTCGACGCTATGCTGTTTACGGACGCAGCATGGAATGATGTGAAGACTACCGGCATAGTGAACTGCTGGCGCAAAGGAGGAATTTTCATCAGCGGAAGCGAAGGCGAAAGAGGTCGGAAGCAAGGACGACGACGAGTTAGCCAACCTCTTCAAATGGATCCCGACCAATGGCAGGACTTCGTCAACATGGACGCCACTCTCCAACCACAGACGATGATGTCACAGACAAGCCATCGTTTCGGCAGTCCAACGCGAAATGGGAATTGCTACTGACGCAGACTATGACGCGACACTAAAGTGGAGGAAAGGAGAAGAGGAGATCTCTGCCGACCATCAAGGAATGATGTCTGCAGCTAACGACAGGCTTGGTTTGCTATCACATGGGTCAGTGACATGGCCTTCCTCGCGCAAACTTGACAAGGAGGTCACGCCATTGCCACAGACTCGTTAAAGGGCAACAATCGACAATTTTTCATTACAGAGTAGGCTCATCGACAAACCTATGTTGTTTTGCTTTGAAAAGTACATATGTACTGTACGTGTAATTGTTTTATTTTCAGTAGTAATTTACATGTTTTGAGCAAGTGTGTCATAAATCAACTAAATGCTGAGTATTTGTCTCCGTATGTGTACTCGACATTTGATCTGCTTGATACTCCACAACTCTGGGACGTCTGGAGATAGAAACACCACGCATATTACAACTTTGTCCGGCCCAAAGTGATTCTATTAAGCGGGTCCCACTGTACTTAGTAATTCTAATATCTGGATCCGGATCTTCACCAAAATCTAATCAATTCGTCGTTGTCACACACCCAACCTGTCCACCAAATTTTGTTCAAATCCGTCCTTGCTTTTTGAGATATCCTGCTCACAGACAGACAGACGGGGTGAAAACATAACCTCCGTCCACCTTAGGTGGTAGAGATAACAACAATGTGGAAAAGAGGTAGCAAGGGGAAAAAGGTGGTAGGTCAGGGAGTGTAACGAAAAGCTCAGGGGTAGGAAGAGACTTTGAGGTGTTGATGTTCCTCAGTCTTGAAGGACTGGAGAGAAAGACTCAGAGACTACAGACTAGAAGGTCTGTTCCAAAGATGGAGAAAAAATGGGTTATTGAGCTGAGCAATAATATTAAATGGAGGAGTGTGGAGGGAGATAGGTAACAGGGTAAGTGTTTTTCATAGAGCACTAGCCGCCTGCAGAGTGGAATGATGGGAGGCTGAAAATAAATGTGCAAGTGGAGCAAGATCGTGAGAGGCAGATGACAGCAAGGTCCCCAACTTGTCTGTGCTCGGCAAGAAGCAGAACCTGAGAACTTATCTCTTGCTGAGAACTCTAACTCTAGAAGAAATCGAGACATCTCCAGCTCCCAGAAATAATTGTACCTGGTGCTCCAACTGCTCCAGGTAGTCCAGATGGTCCTGGTGGTCCTGGTTTTGATAAAAGTCCTGACCATTCGAGATCGTTCCTATTGGGTTTTTGAAAAGTAAACATGCAAATGAGTGGTAAACCTCCATTGAAACCAAAATAAAAACACAACCATGCTTCATTACTGATATAAAGACAATAACATTGGAAGGAGAAATAGCACAACTGCAGGAATTAAGAAGTGTACTGATAAAATGAGGAATCAGTTGAGAAGGATGAAATCATTGATGAGGAAAGGAAGTGGTGATACAAAACCAAAAGTATTGATGGGTATTCTTTTGGGTATTTTGAAAGAAATGGGGGCTGAAACAGAGATTTGTTAAACTGTTCTTAAACTTTGTCTGTATTACATCTGGGCATCCTCCATTGTTCCAAGTCTTCCTTTGTTAAAGCAGAACCACTCACCGCTTATAAGGCTTTTATAGAGAGCTCAATGGATTACTTCTTTTCACGATAGCTGCCACCTCAGCATCATATCTGTTTTGCCTGGATTCTATGGAATGTAAAACTCTCAATATTATTGCAATCTCCCATGATGAGGCCGAAGCAAAAGGACTGTTGCTGACATCAGACAGGTCGGTGGCTGTGTATATAGGCCTCCTTGCTCTTTTCTCTCATCCTTTCAGTCCTTAAGATGCGGCGTTTCCAGTGTACCCTCTCCATTACTCGCAGTTAAACTCTATAACCTGTTACTGTGCACTCACTTTTTGCCTACTTTTCACCAATTTATGGAACTCCTTTGTGAGGTGGATCATCACTCTTCGTCCAATGATTCATGCAGGCAGTGCACTACATCTTATGTCATTGGAGCCATTCAGTCATACCCATTTTTCTCTCCCTCACATGAACCCTACTCACTCGATAACCTATTACTTGCAGCTCACTGTACTTCCTACCTCATCTCTCTTCTTTCTATCCATTCATTCCTGATATATGTGTCCAACTGTTACACACTGTCAGTATGTGCTGTTTACCCCCCACTACTTCTCTCTCATGAGTTGCAACTTTTCTCATTTTTTTTTAACGTCGAGGCATGGTGCTTGCGTTGCACTCCACAGAGGACTTGTTGGATTCTTTGTAAGTTTATTCGCCCCGTTGAACTTAGTTTGAAACGGCGACATGGATTTGGTCTCGATTTTCATGTCCGTAGGGGAATGTGTGCGTCTGCAACCATATCTCAGACATGTATGGACCGAATTTATTCGTACTTTGCACAAAGACAAGAAATGATAGTGTACATACGCACATCATTTTGTTTCACGATGCGATCAAAGATGGCTGACGGGCGGCCGTTTTAGTTGTAAAAATAACCTGATGTTGAACACGTCCTCAACCATTTCTCAGACATGCATTTACCGATGTTGTTCAAACTAGGCACATCGATAATGAATGATGGCTTACATATTGTTACGGCTGTGGAAATTCGCAGAGCACCATATAGGTCCTTAGATCAGTTATGTCGATAAGTGTCTGTGTTCAGATAGATTTCCCCACGTTGTTTACGGCAATTATCGTGTGCAGGGCTGTGATCTTTGAGTAGCCCGTATTTTCTTTACTATCGTTAATTTTGGACCAACGCCAATTACTACCACCTACAGAAGCGCCACCAACGCACAACAACCGCACATCACCACTAACCACCTTCTCGTCAACCGCCAAGCATCCACAGACACAAAACCAGCCGCCTTCACAAAACCACCCTTAACCACCATTCACCGCCAACACACCACCCTCACGTACACACCACTAAAACTGCCAGCCCCACCACATGAAGACCACCAAAAGTGCCAGCCATGCCACCATTAACCGCAACCCACCACCCCTGCCTTTCGGCATTCCACCATCAGTCAACGGTTGCGAGAAGCGGCAATTTCCATTCGGGGGAGAAACCGGATCGATCGGACTCACCACTCCCCCAACGGAAAAAACGTGCGGAAAAGACGCCTGGAGAAAGAAAAAATGGAAAAGCCCCGATTCGGCGAGGAAAAACCGCCCTGCTTCTGGAAGCTATCGCGCGCGTGCTGGAAGAGGGGGGGGGGGGCGAAAGGGAGGGGCTGAGGCGCCGTGAAGATAAAAGGGCCGCGGCTGAAACGCCAAGGCAGAGTCGTGGCTGCTGGAGGTTGTGGGGTGTGTGGAGGAGAGGAGAAAGTGTTCGTGGTCAGAGTTTTGGGCAGTGTGTGGAGCCAGTAGGGAGCTGGAGTAGAGAGGAGCGCAGCGGAGCCAGAGGCGCGCGGCCTGCGTACCGGTGCCTTACTGGGTCGTTAGAGAGGGGCGACGTCGAGGGTCGCCCTAGCAATCACCACGATGGTGAAGTAGCCAGCCGGTCTCTCAGAGCTTTGCGTCTACACGGGCTCCGGCTAAAAGACTGCAAGAGGTCCAGTCTACCCTCGTCTGTCCTGGGGTTTTTCCTTTGTTTCTTTGGTATGAACGTTTGTGGCGGGCCAATGCCGTAAGTAGATACTGTATAAGTGTGTACATAATGAAATAGAGCGGTGGCTAGCTCTTTTGTCTTGCTCGCGGTCTGTCCTACCCCATCTTCATTGATGATTGAATACGTGCATTGTTTGCATGCATGACTGCATACCGCATCTTTGACCGTGATATCGTGCATGTTTGGTTGTGAATAATGTGCTTGTTTAAATGTCACCGTTCGTTGCGTCTATTCCTTGAATTGAACTGCATATTGCACTCGAATATAGTTGGTTGTTAAATAACGCGATAGATAGAATCGGGTCCAACGGGGCCTGCGATAATACCTCCGCTCGTTATCCTAAAACGAGCGACTGCTTAAGCGGCTCGTTTCAAACGGCCCGTTGAGGTACAGTCTCTCGGTAGTTCTGGCCGCGTGCGATAATTGGTATATCGACAAGTTCCGGCGATGACGCCTGTAGGCGGGTAGAGATATTGACTAGGCTGTGGTGTGCTCAGAAACACACCCGTGGCTGGTTTCGGCATGATCCGGAAAGCCGCGACTGGATTGTCTGTTCGGTGGCGAAGGGCGATTGGTAACAGCGGTTCGTCGCCACGCAGCGCGCGAGATCCAAAACAAATCATGCTTGCCATTATTTTGAGATCAGATGGCAGATCGGCCAACTGGCGTCCATTTGTAGCTTAAATGGTGTCCCAACAATTTCTCAGACATACTGGTCTGGAATTATATTCAAACTTGGCACGAGCACTAGTACATGATGCGCCTACACGTGAACCTCATTTGTTTGCGATCTGATCAAAGATGGCCGACTGGTAAGAGTGGGCATTTTAGTTGTAGATGAATATGGGCTTGGGACTTTAACTCCACCTACAGCAGAATTACTAAAAACAACAGGGGCTCTGACTTTTTATGTCTTGTTCCTTGTTGTTTAGTATTATTCGATTCCTGGCACTCATTTTGCCACCCAACTATCCCACCTCAACCATCATATTACTAACCAAATCTCCTCCTTGAATGCTGGTGTTGGCTTAAGTGGTTAGGATGGCCGGGCTTTGGATCCTTGGGTCCTGAGATTAAATCCTCATCAGCTGTTGAATTAATACCAGGTGGGTTAAACTCGATGTCATCCTTCTGAGGTTGGCAAATGAGTGCCAGCATGCTGGTGTAGCTGTGGTCCGGAAGTGGCGAACCGCATGCCAGGATCATGTCCCAATAGCCAAGGAGACTGCTTAGCAAGTACCACACTCTGCACAGAGTTTGGTCCCCAATCTCCTCTCCTCCATCTCCAGCGTCTTTTTTGTTTTACAAATGTGCGAAAGACTTATGAAAAACCTCAAACATCCAAGGTTCCACTCTAAACTGACAGCATCTCTCAATCCAGGCTCTGCGATAAGCCAGCCACCATCTTTTTACAGAATCCATCCTCCCAACGTCCTGGAGTCTTTCGTTGTCTCTGCCCGGTTATTATTTCCTCTGAATTAATAGGCCTGAACCACGCGCCAGCAGTGTTGGAGTTGCACTTTACACCAATCACTCAATTTCATCACGTGTCCTTGTACTGATGCTATACTCCAACGCCAGAGAACCTCGTGGTGCGAATTCCGCCTCTGCTCCCCACCTCTTGGTTCAAGTATGTTATGGTGCTGTCCATCCTAACAGTGACACCTTCCCAAATCCTAAAAATCCTCTTTCCTCTCTTTCCTCTCAGACAACATGAATAAAGTTTTAACCACTCTCCCTCTCTCTTCCTCAAATGTGGTGATTCAGTTTGTCATCATGAAAATTGGCTGGGTATGGTAACCTTCTTTCACAACCAGGCAACTTCAGCCAAAGGAATTGTGTGACTCCATGGGGTTTTTTTGTGTGCATTGTCAAAGGCTCGTATGAGAGCTAACACACAATGCACAGCAAAGGGGGGGGGGCATGAGACAAGAGGGGCGGGAGCGGAAAGGACAAAACAAGTGGGAGGGGAAGGGAGATCTATTGGGAATAAAAGATCTGCTGGAAGGGAGAGGGATGGGGTGGGGAACATGGGGAATACAAGATGAACATTACAGGGACTTTCAGGAGGAAAAGCAGGGAATTTGAAAGGAGTAGGTTTGGGTGGATTAACGGGGGTAGAAAAGATCGAGGTTTTGGGATGGGGAAGACAAGAGGTGGTGATGAAACTGCTGTTTTGAAGGCCTTGGAGGGAAGCAATGGGATTGAACGAGCAGTGTGGGGTTTTTATAAAGGTGGGCGAAAACGTAGAAATAAAGGATAATGGATTGAGACAATAGATTGTGAGTATGTCTTACACAAATGTATACCATGGCAATGTCTCCATTCTGGACTTAGATGCATGAACTAATTACCTGTAAAATATCTTATAGTCTTCCTCTGCCTCCAATTGGTTCACCTGGTCATATGCTTGTGAAAGTCAACAATCCTGACTATTCTCAGAAAGCTGTCCATGCTCGGCAAGTCTGGTACATTCACGCAAGCAGATTTGGCAGAGAACTCCAAGCAGCCCTCTCTCTTCAGTGCTTGGTCCAAATAGCTAGTCGCTGATGTTGCAGTTGCCGTCTTCTAGAAGGGTAATCCACCACAAAGGCAATCTCATTGCATTCCAAAAGTCTGCAACGAGGGTGTGTCACTCTCAGGAAAGCTGAAAAACAACACTGTACAAACCCCAAGAATGACTCTTTCAAACTTGTCTCCCTCCTCTAAACCTGGTGGCACCTTGTTTGAAATTGTCTCTGGTGTACTGTTCTATCATCCTTCCATCTCTTCAAATGGCCCAACGCTTGACTCGCTGTGAGAAGGTTGAATGCCTCATTCTGTGTTTGTTCCAATCTTTGTGGGCCCCACACCTCACTTCGTACCCTCTCTTTTAACCTCCTGTCATATCCAACTGCATCCTGCTGAGTGTATTTGCTACTGAGAATGTGTGAGAGGTTTCTTTTCTAACGCCTCAACGATCCACTACTGGAGCTCGGCGGGCACATCAGTTCTGTGTCCAAAAACTCTCTTTGCCTTGACTCCTCTCTCTGTCCTTTTCACTATCATTTATGATAGGTCATTGTTCCATTTGCTTGGAATCCATAACATTACTGATATACATAAGGTGCAAAACTGATCCTTAACTACATACTATCAAGCTTAATTCCAATCATCAGCAATATTGGTGGAAATCCATCTCGTAGTTATGTATTGTTACTTCGGTTCGGGTTTTGGAGCGTCGGAGGTCTCTTAAAGGACTTCTGCTGACGGATTCAAGATAAGTTCCGGGTCGTTATTTGTCCCGTTTTAAACTGTTTATTTTCTCATACATGTTACTTTGTGTTCCTAGTTGGTTTTTAGTTTCGAAAAAATCGTTCTATTTGGTGAGTTTTTGGCGACGTTTGTCTTACCGGGTGTTGAGGCCTTACGGTTCCTCGTGTATGATCTTTTATTTGTTTTTTCTCCCAATTACCTTCAATTTCTATCTCCACTTTCCTAATGTCCCCATTTTCCCAACAATCTCTATTTCTTATCTTAACAAAAATAAAAAAACGCACTTTCCTACCTGAATTCTGTTTTCTTCTTCTTCACGCGCTCTTTTCCTCTTATTTCTCCTCCTTCCCTCCATCTCTCTGACTTCTTCTCGATTTTTTGCTACACACTCCAATGACCTACTGTTGAAAACTTCATCAAACTTATAATAATAAAAACGATATCTTATATATCTTCATCTTCACGCACACACATGTGGTACTCTTTACATGTTTCATAGATACTCTTCTCGATTGTTTAACAGACTTGCTTATTTCGAGACCTCTCTTCTCTTGCTAAAAATCCAACGAAAATTACAGCGTTTTTCTCTCCTTTCTCTGGATTCAGCCTTTATTGCATCCACATCAAGAATTGTGGTTAATCACATCTCTGACCTAAAATTTAAACTCCGAGTTTTGCTTGAGTTTCGCTTTCCCCATCAACATCTCTTTTTTTTCCGAACTCAGTGCCAAGTCACCCTCTCACCTACTCTCACTCTCGACTCTCAAGCAACCATCAACTCTTCTCCCTCTGTCACTCTCTCGAAAAATTCCCCTCACCTTTGTCCCACCTTTCATCCTCACCTCATCTTACTCAAAGTTGCCCCCCCCTCTCTTCCACAAAGCTGCCGGTCGTTCGCACTGCCGCTCTCCCTCCATCTCTTCAACTCCACTCCTCAATCCTCAACTGGCCTTCTTCCCCTCTCTTGTCCCCTGCTCTTGTCCCCTCTCCCCCAGCACCACAGAGCCTATTTATGCCTCCTCATCCAACCCCCCTAGCTATTCTGCCAATCCCCACACTCGTGTTTCAACACCCTCCTTACCTCCTCCTCGTCGCCTTGTCTTACCCTCCCCCCCCCCACCCCCTGAACCCAAAGCCTCCTCCCCCCCTTAAAAAAACCTTCTTTTTTTTTTTATTAAAAGTGTTGGACCTCAAATATTCAGGGCCTTCGCGTCAAACCTTTCAGACTTTCCATACAGGTTGCCACTGACAACCAGACATAATCTGCCTAACGAAACTTTTCCTCCCCCAAGAGTGTCTGATCGCCAGTAATCTCTCCCTGGTTACTCCGCTCCTCGTATGATAGACCTGAGCCTCGCCTGGTGGAGGAGTTGCTCTCTTCATCAAAGCTCTATTCCTCACACTCTCCATGCACTGCTCTCCACTACCCCAAACACCACCAGAAATTATATTGTTATTGTGTCCTCCACTCCCACCTGCATGTTTATATGTGTACTGTAACCGTCCACCTCACAGTGATGAATTCCATCTACACACTCATATCTGAAAACATGGACCATGCTTCTATCTTCTCATCCAAACTCGTCTCTTCTCTTATGTGGGACTTCAATTGTCATCATGCAGTTGGCTAGGTGTGGGTACTCTCGTCACCTGTAAATGGCACTCAGAAAAAGCTTTCTGCGACTCATTGGGACGTGACTCAATTCGGTCATCTTCCCAGACCGGATCTCAACAATGGTACTCATTCTCTTCTGGATCTGATTTTGACAAATTTCCCTGACAGTATCTGCTGCTCTTTCCTCGCTCCAATCGGTTCTTCGACGCACGGATCCTATGGCAAAGTGGACATCTCTCTGCTATTATCAAGAGACCAGCCTCACCGCGCAAGTCTGGGCATATTCACTCAACCGACTGGCAGGGTTTACAAGCAGCCCTCAAACTTATGAGACTGGTCTCGGCATTGCTACTTTCTCCAACATCAACTCAATCCTGGGAATTCTTTAAAGAAGCTGCTCTCCCTCATGCACAGAATTTATCCCTCTCGTCTTCAGTTTCTACGCTTCCTCCGCCCTTGGTTCACTGAAGCTTGTGGCGAGGCAGTTGTCCTGAAGACAACTTGCCTTTGCCTCAATGGAAAGCCAAATGCTGCAGTTCTTCCATAAAGCTGCGGAACAAGTGTGTATCTACCTCAGGAGGAGCCGAAAACAACATCTTTCTAATCTCAGTCTGAACTCTCAACCTCTCTCGCCTCCTCAAATCCTGGTGGCGTCTAATCAAATCTGTTTCTGGTGTAATGGTTCTCCCCTCCATCCCTCCCTTACCTGCAAATGGCGCATTCTGCCCGTGATTCCACACGTGAAAAAAGCTGAATGCCTAAACTCGGTGTTTTGCAGCTATCCTTGTGTCAACAAACCCATCACTTTCTCCATGCCCCCACGCTTACCCAGTCTCGCACCCACTGTCCCTGGACTCTGTGTCCTTTTCTCCTGAAAAGGTGGAGAGCTTGCCTGTCCAAACCTCGCTCAAGATTCTGCAACCCGGTCCAGACGGCATCAGCCCACGTGTCCTCAAAGCCTGCTCTTTCTGCTCTTGCTTCCACACCTCTCTCTGTTCTATCACCTCTCATTGCTCAAGGTCATCTGCCATCTGCTTTGAAATCTGCAAAACTACACTGCCCTGCATAAAAAGGTGGCAATAAACAGAATCCCTGCAACTACAGACCAATCAGCCTTCTCCCAATCATCAGCAAAGGTTAATGGAATCCATCATCCGCTTCAGACATCAAATCCTATCCTTTCTCCCAATGGCTTGATTTCCGATCATACATTTGGTTATCAAGACAGGGTAATCTACGCCTGGATATGCTGCTTCTGCTTCCAACGAATGGATGGAGGTCCTCAATGCCGAACAGGAAATCCGAGCCATATCCTGGACATTATCAACGTGCTTTTGAAAGTCTGGGCACAGCTGCCCTACTCACCAAACTTCTTCCGCATGGTATCCTCAAGGCCTCCCCACTGCATGGCTCGCAGACTTCCTCTCCTGTGCAGTCAACCGTTGTGGCCCTAAATGGATTCTTTCTCCCTCTCTTCCTGTCCAGCGCTGGAGTTCGCTCAAGGATAGCGTTCTGGGCCCTGTTCCTTTTTTTTTTCTTTTTTTTTTTTGTATACCTTTTGTGAGGCTCGTATGAAGAGCTAACACACCAAGCATCAGCAAAGGGGCATGAGACAGAGGGGGGCGGCGAGTGGGTAGGGACAAAACAGTGGGGAACAGACACAGGAGATCTGTGGAAGGGAGAGGGCTGGGATGGGGAACATGGGGAATAGATAGACTGGGACATTACAGGGACTTTCAGGAGGAAGCAGGGGAATTGAAGGAAGTGGGCTTTGGGTGGATTATCGGGGGAAAGAAAGAGATCAGGGATTTGATGGGGGATGATAAGAATGTTGGTGGTGAACAGCTATTTTGAAGCCTGGAGGCGAAGAATGGGAATGAATAGAGTGAGGGAGTTTATTCCCAGGTGGGAAAAAAGAGGAATGAAAGAGTAAGGTGAGCAGTGATTCGTGATTTTGGTAGTTTTAGCCAAGAAGGGGGTTGTTGGCGGAGCCTTGAGCGCCCTGTGGAAAATGTGGTGGGGACAAATCGGCAGAGAGAGCAGGGGGGGGGGCAAGGCTGGAGAGGAGACGGTAAGAAGACAGAAAGACCACCGACCAG
>CM068956.1:68700445-68712703 GCA_035128595.1 Eptatretus atami
AGCTCTCAGGGCAAGCACTGATCATGGAATTTTCTGCAACCAGCGCTGCGAGTAGGGCCAAGGCTACGGACACACAAGGAGAGGTAAATGGACATATATCTTGAATCTACATGATCGTCACGTTAGCAGTTATCAAACCTATTCGCTCACTGTGAGTTCACATGGTACTGCAGGTTCTACAAATGGCTTCCAGTGCCTGGTGCAGTAACTCATCCGGCGATGGATGGAAATCTTCCACCCCATAAGGGACAAGCGGCACAAGTGAACTTAAGGATCGCCTTCGCCAAGTCTCCCTCCATTTAGTCCCTGCATCCTGCTGTTGGTGCCCCCCCCACATCCTGTAGGTCACCAAGTCTCCCTCTATTTAGTCCCTGCATCCTGCTGTTGGTGCCCCCCCACATCTGTAAGTCACCAAGTCTCCCTCCATTTAGTCCCTGCATCCTGCTGTTGTGCCCCCCCACATCCTGTACGTCACCAAGTCTCCCTCCATTTAGTCCTGCATCCTGCTTTGGTGCCCCCCCCCCACATCCTGTAGGTCACCAAGTCCTCCTCCCATTTAGTCCCTGCATCCTGCTGTTGGTGCCCCCCCACATCCTGTAGTCACCAAGTTTCCCTCCATTTAGTCCCTGCATCCTGCTGTTGGTGCCCCCCCACATCCTGTAGGGTCACCAAGTCTCCCTCCATTTAGTCCCTGCATCCTGCTGTTTGGTGCCCCCACATCCTGTAGGTCACCAAGTCTCCCTCCATTTAGTCCCTGCATCCTGCTTTGGTGCCCTCCCCCCACATCCTGTAGGTCACCAAGTCTCCTCCATTTAGTCCCTGCATCCTGCTGATGGTGCCCCCCCACATCCTGTAGGTCACCAAGTCTCCCTCCATTTAGTCCCTGCATCCTGCTTTGTTGGTGCCCTCCCCCCACATCCTGTAGGTCACCAAGTCTCCCTTCATTTAGTCCCTGCATCCTGCTCTTGGTACCCCCCCCACATCCTGTAGGTCACCAAGTCTCCCTCCATTTAGTCCCTGCATCCTGCTGTTGGTGCCCCCCCACATCCTGTAGGTCACCAAGTCTCCCTCCATTTAGTCCTGCATCCTGCTGTTGGTGCCCTCCCCCCACATCCTGTAGTCACCAAGTCTCCCTCCATTTAGTCCCTGCATCCTGCTCTTGGTACCCCCCCCACATCCTGTAGGTCACCAAGTCTCCTCCATTTAGTCCCTGCATCCTTGCTGTTGGTGCCCCCCCACCATCCTGTAGGTCACCAAGTCTCCTCCATTTAGTCCCTGCATCCTGCTGTTGGTGCCCCCCACATGCTGTAAGTCACCAAGTCTCCCTCCATTTAGTCCCTGCATCCTGCTGTTGGTGCCCCCCACATCCTGTACGTTCACCAAGTCTCCCTCCATTTAGTCCCTGCATCCTGCTTTGGTGCCCCCCCCCACATCCTGTAGGTCACCAAGTCTCCTCCATTTAGTCCCTGCATCCTGCTGTTGGTGCCCCCCCACATCCTGTAGGTCACCAAGTTTCCCTCCATTTAGTCCCTGCATCCTGCTGTTTGGTGCCCCCCCACATCCTGGAGGTCACCAAGTCTCCCTCCATTTTAGTCCCTGCATCCTGCTGTTGGTGCCCCCCACATCCTGTAGGTCACCAAGTCTCCCTCCATTTAGTCCCTGCATCCTGCTGTTGGTGCCCCCCACATCCTGTAGGTCACCAAGTCTCCCTCCATTTAATCCCTGCATCCTGCTGTTGGTGCCCCCACATCCTGTAGGTCACCAAGTCTCCCTCCATTTGTCCCTGCATCCTGCTGTTTGGTGCCCCCCCCACACCCTCATTCCCATTTCCTTTTGTTTTTTTTTCGACTCTGTAACATTTTTTTTTCCCTTATAACGAGTTGCTAATCTGACGAGAAACGATCAGAATGTTTGTGTTGTTTTTTTCTCTTTACAGGAGCAAGGCTCATGGAGGAACAAGTTAGTGTTCGAATCCCTGACGAACCTTATTTATTCGATTGGTGATGAAGTAATCTGAAGGCACTCGAACTGTGATGAATGATCTTGAAATGACAGGTCAGTATGGAAAGCCTGAGCCTCGATTGGCATCACTGAGAACCAGCTTTAGGGTCGGGAACTCGAGTGATTGGAGGGTGTGGTCGGTCTCTGAGATAGCAGATCTCTTCTAGGGAGGTCATTGTGCTGCGGTTTGGGTGAGTGATGAGTGAGTGTGAGTGGGCAGGTTTATAGACTTGTGAGATTAAAGTGATAAAAATGAATAATTTAAGGACTGGTAAATGGCAAAATCAGTTCGAAGTCGTGTCTTGAGAGGGAAACCTGTCATGTTTCAGATACATTTGAGCAAGATGACCACCTGCACCTCAAAAGTTAACCCATCAACATGTACACTTATTAAAGGGTTTTGTTCTCCTGTTTATTCTCAAACAATTATCCCTGCTGGCACAGGTGATTGTGAGCAGGTGACCCGAGGCTCCATGAATGTAAATGTGTACCGGTGGGAACTGTTCTTATCCACCTCCAAGGAGTGCATCTGATAACGGGTTTTACTCGGACAGCAGAGGTCGTGGGATCTGTTTTGGATTCCCACCGTGCTATCGTTTCTACCCCCGTGCAGCACAGGTATGACCATCACCCGATACCCTTGAGTCCCTCTTTACACAAGTACATCAACGCAATTGGGACCGTTTCACACACAAGGAAATCAGACACAGGTGGAGGCCAATTCAGCCCATCCATGCCTGCGCCACATCAGCACCACAAACAATTATCAACACAAGATCAAAATTTAAAAATGCCAAAAACAAAAATTGTTTTTTGATTTCAAGTTTTTGTGTTTTCTTTGTGTTTTTGGATTTTGTGGGTTTTTTTGCCCTTTTTTTTTTTCGAACGGTGATGGGAGCTGGTCCTGGTGAATGATGTCCTACGTAGGATCCTTCGGGCACCATCACTCACCTTCATGCTGTCTTGTTATTTGTTCAAGTTGTTCGTTACAATACTTGTTATTAATGCTGTAAGTGAGAATATTTAATTAACGTTCATTCCTTTGGGCTCAGGTCATGCTCGATCCCAATGAAACCTCGTGTAGACTATCATTCCACACCTGACAAAATGAGAGCACCAGTTATAAGTGACAACTATGAACGATTGAGTGGACTTAACTCTGCCAGTGCTTGAGATTGACAGTTGTAACTTAAATAGTTTGATTGAGTTCAATTTTTTGACTAACGTCAATCGTTGTTGTACATACATCAGTAAGTATCGTCCGACAGATGTTCAAACAAATCGGTTCTTTTCTGATCTCTCATATTATAGAAACTAAAAAGGTCCACCATGGTTATAGAGCAGGAGTTGAAATAATTAGTTGAAGATGGCCATTATATAAATCCACTGGTTACATTTTAAAGGGATTAGATCTCTCACTGTCGACGAGAAATCTGATCTGGTGTACAGAGTGGCCAATAAATACCTGGTATATTCATACTTAATGTAGAAAGGAGCTGATAACTCTCGGTCCACCACCTTTGGTGTGGGTGTGAGAAATAGACCTGGTGTGATATGGAAGCTAAATATTGAACGGTTTTTGAACTATCACATACACAAGCCAAGTTACAGAGATGGTTGCAATGGCAACATAATTCAGCCAATCACAGCTGTGATCTGATCAGATCAGGTTGAGATCGTGTCATGAGGAATAGATATCTGCAATATGAAAGCTAAATGTTCAACGGTTTTTGAAATATCGTGTAAACAAAGGTACATGTATGGATGATTGTTCGGTCATTCGGTCGGAGCTCATTTCAATGTCCGTTTGTGACCTTGTCGGAGGGGTCTGGGACAAAGAGCCTTTTAACATAAAATGAGAATATTAGCATATCCAACAAAACACAATCTCAGGATCTCAGGTCTTTTAACCCACTGCACAACATGAACGGCCTCAGTCTTAAAAAAACAATGCCTGGCTTGGGCCGAATGCCACGCAGATCGTAATCGATCAGAGCCGAGATGTCTCCAGCTGATTGCTCATGAGCTGGGTTGTGAATACAAACAGGGCACATTGTCCAGCAGAATGCTCATCAGGAAGGTGCCATTAAAATAGTACATGAGCTGGATTTTGAATATATAAGGTCCACCATTTTCATGTATCTAACATGATTAGTCCACCATTTTTCATGAGCTGGGTCCACCATTTTCATGAGCTGGGTCCACCATTTTCATGAGCTGGGTCCACCATTTTCATGAGCTGGGTCCACCATTTTCATGAGCTGGGTCCACCATTTTCATGTATCTAACATGATTGGTCCACCATTTTCATGTATCTAACATGATTAGTCCACCATTTTCATGAGCTGGTCCACCATTTTCATGAGCTGGGTCCACCATTTTCAATGTATCTACCATGATTAGTCCACCATTTTCATGTATCTAACCTGATTAGCCACCATTTTCATGAGCTGGGTCCACCATTTTCATGAGCTGGGTCCACCATTTTCATGAGCTGGGTCCACCATTTTCATGAGCTGGGTCCACCATTTTCATGAGCTGGGTCCACCATTTTCATGAGCTAGGTCCACCATTGTCATGAGCTGGGTCCACCATTTTCATGTATCTAACATGATTCGTCCACCATTTTCATGAGCTGTGGTTCACCATTTTCATGAGCTGGGTCCACCATTTTCATGAGCTGGTCCACCATCATGACTGGGTCACCATTTCATGTATCTAACATGATTAGTCCACCATTTTCATGAGCTGGGTCCACCATTTTCATGAGCTGGGTCCACCATTTTTCATTGAGCTGGGTCTGCCATTTTCATGAGCTGGGTCCACCATTTTCATGAGCTGGGTCCACCATTGCATGAGCTAGGTCTACCATTTTCATGAGCTGGGTCCACCATTTTCATGTATCTAACATGATTAGTCACCCATTTTCATGTATCTAACATGATAGTCCACCATTTTCATGAGCTGGGTCCACCATTTTCATGAGCTGGGTCTGCCATTTTCATGAGCTGGGTCTGCCATTTTCATGAGCTGGGTCCACCATTTTCATGAGCTGGGTCCACCATTTTCATGAGCTGGGTCCACCATTTTCATGAGCTGGGTCCACCTTTTCAAGCTGGGTCCACCATTTTCATGTATCTAACATGATTAGTCCACCATTTTCATGTATCTAACATGAGCTGGGTCCACCATTTTCATGAGCTAGGTCACCATTTTCATGAGCTGGGTCCCATTTCATGTTTACATGATTAGTCCACCATTTTCATGTATCTAACATGATTAGTCCACCATTTTCATGAGCTGGGTCCACCATTTTCATGAGCTGGGTCTGCCATTTTCATGAGCTGGGTCCACCATTTTCATGAGCTGGTCCACCATTTTCATGAGCTGGGTCCACCATTTTTAGAGCTGGGTCCACCATTTTCATGAGCTGGGTCCACCATTTTCATAGCTGGGTCACCATTTCATGTATCTACATGATTAGTCACCATTTCATGTATCTAACATGAGCTGGGTCCACCATTTTCATGAGCTGGGTCCACCATTTTTCATGAGCTGGGTCCACCATTTTGATGAGCTGAGTCCACCATTTTCATGAGCTCGGCCACCATTTTCATGAGCGGGTCCACCATTTTCATGTATCTGACATGATTAGTCCATCATTTTCATGAGCTGGGTCCACCATTTTCATGTATCTGACATGATTAGTCCATCATTTTCATGAGCTGGTTCCACCATTTTCATGAGCTGGTTCCACCATTTCATGTATCTGACATGATTAGTCCATCATTTTCATGTATCTGACATGATTAGTCCATCATTTTCATGAGCTGGTTCCACCATTTTCATGAGCTGGTTCACCATTTTCATGTATCTGACATGATTAGTCCATCATTTTCATGAGCTGGTTCCACATTTTCTGTATCTGACATGATTAGTCCATCATTTTCATGTATCTGACATGATAGTCCACCATTTTCATGAGCTGGGTCCACTATTTTCATGTATCTAACATGATTAGTCCACCATTTTCATGTATCTAACATGAGCTGGGTCCACCATTTTCATGAGCTGGGTCCACCATTTTCATGAGCTGGGTCCACCATTTTCATGAGCTGAGTCCACCATTTTCATGAGCTGGGTCCACCATTTTCATGAGCTGGGTCCACCATTTTCATGAGCTGGGTCCACCATTTTCATGAGCTGGGTCCACCATTTTCATGTATCTGACATGATTAGTCCATCATTTTCATGAGCTGGTTCCACCATTTTCATGAGCTGGGTCCACCATTTTCATGTATCTGACATGATTAGTCCATCATTTTCATGAGCTGGTTCCACCATTTTCATGTATCTGACATGATTAGTCCATCATTTTCATGTATCTGACATGATTAGTCCATCATTTTCATGTATCTGACATGATTAATCCATCATTTTCATGAGCTGGGTCCACCATTTTCACGTATCTGACATGATTAGTCCACCATTTTCACGTATCTGACATGATTAGTCCACCATTTTCACGTATGCCACACATTTTTACATGTATGAAATTCCAAACACACATACTGTGACGCATACTGTGTAAAGGTCGTTAGTGTAAGTGTTCAGGATTGTCTTCCCCCAAATAAGGTGTTCTGCTCATTGCCATAAGTGAGCTGGAAATGAACTTCATCTGACACGATTAGTTCTTATAAACTTGTCATCCTCCTCGCCCATCCGGAGAAATGTGTTTTACAAAATCCATCCAGCTTCATTGATTAATATCACGAAGTTTGTGAACCACTTGGAATTTGTGGGGAAATACTTGTACGTGCAAATCATCCTTCAGTATGGTCTGAAGGGATGTTCTCTTTATGTTCGATGCCTGTGATCGTTTTCTTGTTGAACGGTTTGGACTATGCTGAACAGCTACATGTACAACAGCAATGTTGTTCGTCGTACGGACATTTCTGGGTCATCCTGGAGGAGGCGACACTTGTGAACTGGCAGTTTCACGAAACCTTTTGGTATATATATATATATGAGAGTCCTGTGTTCCTGGAAGGACGTTTTCTAACATTATTGCAAATTATTTTGAAGTCTCTTTGAGCCTGAATTAATTATTATTTAACCGGACTTGAAGTAGAGTTCCAGGATCCTTGCTCTTTCGATACTTGTCCACTTATCCACGTTTGTAAATCTTACAGGAGTCCTTTATAATCTGCAATACTGTATATATATATATTAGCATTGCTTGGGATTTCACGTAAATTTAACATGTCAATTATTTCTTGGCTACCCTGTATGAGCACCCCTCGTGGCAGGACAGCTGCTCCCATTAATAGTTGGAAAGGGGTTTTTTGTAATAATATCGAGGCTCGTGGAGGAGTTGGAGCAAAGAACAGAGGACGTAACAATACAAAAGGAACAGCAGGAAGAGGGGGAGGAAACCCAACAGTAGGGTTCAGGGACAAAATAGGGATGTGGGGAAGAATGAGGGGGTCGGGAAGGACACACCGGGTAGAAAGATGGATACGGCCACAAACTCTCAGGAAGAAAAATCTTGGAAACTTGGAACGCGGTGGCTTGGGGGAGGGAGTGGAGGTCAACGGGGGTAGAAAGGGTCATGGTTTTGGATTTGGGATGATCTGAGATGGCAGTGGACAGCTATCTTTAAGAACTGCAGGGAAGAATGAGATTGGAGAGGATGTGGCTGTTGATTCCACAGGTAGGAAAAGAGGAAACTAATGGGTGGAGGTAGGTAGTGATCCTGGATTTAGGTAGTTTCACCAGAAAGGGGTGATGCTGGACCATGTGTGCCCTGTAGAAACCTGGGGAGGGACAAAGCATGGAAAGAGCAGAGGGTGCAAAAGCAGGAAGGAGGCGGTGGAAAACAGAGAGACCACCGACCTGCCTGCATGCATTGTGAAAGTGATAGGACCATAGACTCAGCTTCAGAGCGGAAGATTCCATTGATCTTTAAGGCCATGGTTTCCACGGCGACAAGCTGAGCAAGGTGTGAGGATGGGGAGCCAGCCCAGGGTTGCCATGGCAAGCCAGCACCACTATGACATGAAAGTTGTGTTTTGCATGTGCAGTGCAGGGTAAAGACAAACTTGATGCACAATTGTTGTTTTAACAAAATAAAAAAACTTCGAGCACTATGTTAGAGTAGGTACTTTGCAAAGCACCTCTGCCTTTAAGAGGGCTGGGTTTCTTTTCTTCATCGTAATGTGACAAAGAAGGTGTTGGAGTATTATGGTGGTCCGGTGGTTTGAGTCGTTCAGGCTACGTGGGTATGTAACCAGCAAACCGGGCACATGTTCGTGCAGTCAAAGGTGTTTTAGGGTCTCGTGTATTTGGGTTTGCCAATGTCCTCATCGTCTCTTTCCATGCATTTGCATGTGGATACCACATGCGGACACAGCATGTTCTAGTATATACGGCCTATCACTCCAGGCCATCTCTTCCAAGTCATGTCGAGGCGAAAGGGCCAAAATATCAAATTGGTGTCTCCATGCATTTACATGGGAATACCGTTCAGCACTGCCATGGTGGGCAAGGACTAGACTGGGTGTTTGGCTTCACGTTCCCAGCAGTAGCCAGGGCAGGGATTTGTGATTTTTTTTCACGCTGTGCTGGCGATAACTCCCCTACCCCCTCCCAATTCAGTGCAATTTGAGATGAACAACAGCAAGCCGACGGGTAAACGCTACCGCCGCACTATCCCGTCGGATCATCGTATCCTCCTGTGAAATGATTTCATTTAGATCGAAGTAAAATACAGTTGGATTGCATTCCCTAGGTTAAGCCATACTAGGGAAATTTCCATTGTTAAAGATGGAATAAAATTTTAAAAACCACTCAATCCAAATCAAACACAAATACAAAAAATTCAGTAAGAAGAATTTTATTGTGAAGATAAGAAGCTTCCACTGCATGTAAAAGACAGTGTTGTAAAGAAAGAAAGACCCCCTGAGATGTGAAGCAATTATAACTAATTTCCTACCTGATTAACTGTAATTTCAACTAGTTTTAACGTCAACAAAAAAATTCTGCACATTGAGAGGTGTCTCTTAATTTCATGCGAAGTTTGACAACTAGAACACAAACTGTCTGTTTGATCCACTTGGTACAGGTTCAGTGGTTCCTACTTCTGTCTCACACTCAAGCTCCACACTCAGTAGGGACTTCTCCACATTGGCACAAGTAATTTTATCTCCCTCTACAACCACCTCACCCATGTCTTTAACCCACTGCACAAATGGCTGCAGTTCACAGGTGCAATTCCAGGATTTAGACAAAGTATTCTTAACCAGGGATTTCTCCATTGCTGAGAAAATGTCCCCAGGAAGGTAACTAAGCTGGTTTCCTTCCAGGTAGAGCTCCTGCATCGAGTCTTGCGCGTCAAAAGAGCCGGCTTCGATTTCACTGATCTGGTTGTTCGTCAGGTCGATATAGGTCAGGTTGAGAGATGCAAGATCGTCCTTGTTGATGTTGGTGATAAGCTGAGAACCCAGCAGTACCATCTGGGTATCAGTGGTAAAGTCTGTAGGAGACAAGTTGGACAGGTATGGGGTAAAAACCCTCCAGGTGTACAATCTAGAAACTGAGTGTGAGTGCGACACGGGTCGAAAATTACAGGGAAGTGTGTACTGCCTGGTGTAGTTATTGAACTAATTAGACATTGCAAAACACATCATATAATATTTAATACTTTAACTCCACTCACTGGACATACTCACCGGTTGGCACGGCGGTAAGGTTGGCGCCGGTACAGTCAACCGTCACTCCCAGCTCCTCACAGATGCAGCTCTCAGGGCAAGCACTGATCATGGAATTTTCTGCAACCAGCGCTGCGGGTAGGGCCAAGGCTACGGACACACAAGGAGAGGTAAATGGACAATATATCTTGAATCTACATGATCGTCACGTTAGCAGTTATCAAACCTATTCGCTCACTGTGAGTTCACATGGTACTGCAGGTTCTACAAATGGCTTCCAGTGCCTGGTGCAGTAACTCATCCGGCGATGGATGGAAATCTTCCACCCCATAAGGGACAAGCGGCACAAGTGAACTTACGAACAAGGTGCACTTTGCCATCTTGCTGTGATACTCGTGCCGCGGAGAAGGTGCACCTTCCTGATCGTTCAGTGGGAGAACGTGCCCTGTTTATATTCACAACCGGCTCATTAGCAAGTACCGGAGAGGTCTCGGCTCTGATTGATTGCGATCTGCGCGGCCTTCGGGCCTAAGGGCAGGGCGGTCATTCCTCGGGTTATCTCGCAACTCAGTCGGGCACTTACCTGTTTCGCAAATTCTCACATCACATAATTTTTCATGATGTGGGGTTGTGTCGAGTAATTGAAGTAACGCACTGACTTGGATGGGGAGTGATCAGGTCAGTTGTAGATTAAACTAGAAGGGCACTCGGTAGAGCACTACCTCCGCCACATAATGCCTGATCCACAACAACATCTTAGGCCCAATACATTTTTGAAATATTATGCTATCCAGTACTGTATCGTTTTTGGCCCTATCTCTCAATGGTGAAGAATCACTTTAAAAATTAAATAATTCTCGTATCCAGATCTGGATCTTCACCAAAATCGAATCAATTCGTCCATGTTACACACCAACACGTCCACCAAGTTTCATTCGGTTCTGTCCACAACTTTTTGAGA
Organism: Eptatretus atami; assembly: GCA_035128595.1. Taxonomy (NCBI): domain Eukaryota; kingdom Metazoa; phylum Chordata; class Myxini; order Myxiniformes; family Myxinidae; genus Eptatretus; species Eptatretus atami. The sequence goes on from CM068956.1 coordinate 68,711,117, forward strand.
TATCCTGCACACAAGCAAACAAACAAACAAGCAGTCATAGACTGGTACTTACGAAATCGTCAACTTGACCTCTGACCTTGTCTAATAAAAGCTGTCTCTAGAGAAGGTAGCGACGCAAACCAGAAGTTTCTACGATGATTCTGTACCAAACCATCAAAAATCGAATTTTGACCTCACCGTGACCTTGACCTTTGACCGATTTTGACCAAAATCTAATCAGCACTAGCCATCACCCTCCTGAATCACGTGGTGTTATTTGACATTGGTAGCTTCTTCCTTCTCAATTATTGTGCCTACAAACAAAACACAAACAAACACAAAACACACAACAAAACACACAAACACACACAAACACAAACAGATGATGGAAGTCATCAATATACTTACGAATAGATTCGTAAACAGACAGAAAGGGGTGAAAACATAACTTCCTTCACCTTCGGTGGCAGAGGTACAAATCTGGTTTTGAGGTTTACCTGTCAATTAATAAGCTCTTAATAAATTGGTTGTCCTTTTCCCAGATTATAAAAAAAATACTGTATTATCATTCTGTATATTATTTCCGAGTTTGTGGTTTCCTGTCGCGCTATCTCGACTTTGTTCTGCGCTCGAGTAACGTGATATTCGGCTTACATTATCTCAAAGACCATATGAGGTGCATGGTACAAAAAAAGTAAATAAAATGGTTCTGAAACAGTGAAATCGTATTCCATTACTGCATTAAAGTAAAATTACTACTGATACTCTGCATCAGTTCCTTTCTCAAACACACCCACCCCAACATGTCGCGCAGAGCGCAGGTTATGCTAGTAGTATTATAAGTAACAGTGTCTTTTGACAACAACATTTCCATTTAGTTAATCTCACATTGTCATTATAAACAAGTTAGACAGCTTTGTGGCACTCACAAGTTGTGAACGTTTACTTGGCTTGGACCAATCCTGGACAGGTTGCTGCACACCTGCGAGGGCAATGGTACAAAGGTGAACTCTCTCTCCACCACCAAGCCATGAGACTCCAACTACATGTGTGAGCTTGAGAGAAAGTATGCTTTGCACACACACACACACACACACACACACACAATTCTTCCCAGGTCTGAATGCGAAAAAATTCAGACATACGCCATGGAAAGCAACCTGTATTGCGATTCATTCATATCTGCAAAGAGAAAAGGAAGAGTTAATGAGTAGTCACAAGTTTTCAGTCACCGCAGCTGCCGGTCTTCAACTCCACTACGTATGGTGGACGGAGGTTTTGTTTTTCACCTCTGCTTGTTTGTCTGCGAGCAGGATATCTCAAAAAGTTATGCACAGATTATAACAAAACTTGGTGAATGAGTTGCATTGGTGACAAGAACAAGCCTATTAGATTTTGGTTAAAGTCCAGATCCAGATCCGGCCTATCAGTGGACTAAAAACAGAAACTGTTCATCCGGTGGAGGTATGTGCTCCACTGAGTGTTGTTCTCGTCTACCATGTTATACATATATATATATATATATATATATATATATTATATATATATTATATATATATATACACAGTATATATTAGTGGAGTATGCTTACATATTCTCAGCAATAAC
>CM068956.1:68728141-68740815 GCA_035128595.1 Eptatretus atami
CATTGGCCGACCGACGGCAACCTCGCTCGCATCCCCCGGATTGGGCGAGAGACGCCAGGTCCTCTTGAACTCCGCCCACCACGAGCGTTATGGCATTAGGATGGAGCGAAGGTGTTGTTGTAGTTGTTGGTGATGTAAAAATGTAAAAGAAAACCCTGACTATCAAAATAACTCTGCAGCGCACGAACATTTAATTCCCATGAGACTAGGGATATATCTATAAACACACACTTACCAATATAACTGTTCTATAAGGACCTGAATGCTGAGTGCAGTAAGCTTCCAAATTCGTAACAATACTTCCAAGAACCCTGCAATATATATCGGTTGAAGACGAAGCTGCCATTTGGCTATTTACATCTATGGTGATCAATAAAGTCTCCATCTCATAAACTGTGACTCAACGTTATCTTATTACAGTGTATAAGGTAATTTATAAGACTGCATTAGTGGTGCTAAAGTTCCGGATTTTGTTTTTTCACAATCTTTAACATGTTGACCCCCGACTCTTCGAGTATACACCACTTCCATTTGCAAGCCAAGTGCAGCATGCATGTTCAGAACGTTATTATTTTCAAATTTTACCATTCTATGAGCAAATCTAAGTTCGTTTCTTATTCATCGGTCGGGAAACCGCACGTTGTGAGAACTCGTAGCAGGCAGTGGGACAAGATTTTCAATTCCATATGCCAGGTACGAGCTATATGGTAGGACTATAATTAGCACTGAATCGAAGTTGGTATTACGTCATTGCTAATGGTAGACTGTGTGCTGAGTACCATGTGTTTTTAGCTCACCTGGAACGCAGTTCCTGGGAGCTTATGGGATGGCGTGTTGTCCGTCCGTCCAGAAATACTTGAAACCTCTTCTCTGAAACGACACATACAATTTCGATGAAACTTGACGACAACCTTCATCACCCGTGATGTACCAAAGTTCGTTCACGGCATTAATAAAAAAATCCATAGGTATTTACTTTCTTCACCGTTACATATTTTGTGGGTCATCCATGCCTTCCAGTGGTTCCCTGGTTGTTATCTTATCCAGCCGCTACCAGGTGAGCACCTCGGGGTATTGTCCCGATGTTTTTCTTTTTTGCTACTTGTTCTTACCCTTCAAAATGGCACGTATGAATGCAGATGAAGTGGAAAAACTCGTCATGGAGACTGATAATGATGATCATGATTATTACATTAATTTACGTTCACTAAAATACCAGCAGATTGTTTGTTGTGTTATTTGGCATGGCAGCACATTCTGTTTACAATACAATACAATACAATACAATAGAGTGATCTTTTCTACGAGAACACTCAGTGGTAGAATCTGGTACACCCAGCACTATGAGTTTACTCGTCGTCAGCAGTCAACACGTTAAAATCATTATTTAATTAAAATTGAAGTATACAGGATACTTGAACACTGCACAGGGTGTCGTGTTATATGAACTCTGGTGTGTATTGCATTGAGATCCCGTAACCTTCTGGATCTGCCAACTTGTTTTACAACTGCATGTCAGGCCCACGCTTCATGAGATTTTTAAGTCGATGTGACAAGGCCTTGAATGACTGACTGTTTCAGCACACCTTCCTTTGGTCATTGAAAATCAGCTTTGGTGTATTTAATATGCCATGGTACTGTAGATAAATGGCATCAAAGGGTATGTAGGTGGTCAATAGAAATCGACACATTGTTTGGATAGGATAATTGAGAAAAATAAATCCTATGACTCATGGCTTTCATGAGCTGAAAGGATTATGAGAAGTTTTTCATTGCTATCTTTTGTGGGTTTGTTGTATGTTCATCAACTTTTAAAATCACTTCTCTCCTTCCAAATTATAAGTTTCCCAACTGTACCTCCAGATGATGGATATGCAAAGCTTTTGGAGAGCAAACATTTTGATTACTGCCATACATTTTACATTTTCTGTAACAGTGGCTATGGCTGCGGGGATCACTTCTTCGAGAACGACACTTGTCTTCACTCCTTCCAGGTTCTTGCCGAACTTTTGCTGTCTCCAATCACCCAAGACATCATCTGTGATGTGGGCATGTAAGTTTCATTTTGATATGGCATATGCTGATTTTCATCCACCACTACATTGACATATACAGTCCAGTGTGTGTGTGTGTGTGTGTGTGTGTGTGTGTGTGTGTGTGTGTGTGTGTGTGTTGGGCTGATATCGGAATCGGTTATTGGTAATCGGCATCGGCCGATTGGATTTAGTGTGAGTGCCGATTACCGATTACAGTACTGTATACAACCCAAAAACCTTGAGTAGCTTTCACTCTATAGTTATGGTGAATTTCATTGAATTAAAAAAACAATGTTGAATTTTCGCCATTTCACGGAGTTGTGCATGCACTTTATTCTTTATAAAGAGCTGCCAATCATCGTGTGACGGGTTGAAAAAAATTGGCTCGGTAATTTGGAAAACGTGTTGATACCCAAACTACTTGTGAACCTGGTGTTATCAAATTTATTTTCCTTTGAAACTCACAAAGAGAACCAACATGGCCTTTCTAAAGCACAGTCGATTCATATAAATTGACCAATTGCTTTAGAAACAGCCGCGAGTACAAAGGAAAACACGATTGCTCGTACGCTGCTGAGGTTAAAAGTTAAAACCTGCTGTTCCTCCTCCCTGACCAGTACGTCTTGAGGTCATACGTTCCAGGCGTACTGAGTGTATCAAAACTTCAGTTAAATTAATTTTTTTCACATTTCAAAGGTGTAATGATAGTATTTTGGGATGCTGGAGTATTCTGGATTGTTCAGTGCTGCTTGTGCAGCATATGGTAACAAAATAAACCGTCTTTCATATTATAAGGCAGAGAAACTCATCTTTCTCAAAACGAATCTGACCTTTGTGGACTTTAAATATTAAAACTCCTAAACGTGGCATTTTCCTTATTTTGAACTGTGCGAGCATGAGTAACAAGGTAATGGTTGGTCTCCCACTTAGCTTGTTAAATCACCGGATGAGTATAGCTCCCACTTGTGCACTGATATCACCATTTATAACACTGACTCAATGGTTGATCAATTTACTTACTGTACGAACGACTGCTCAGATCGGAATCTCTTTGTAACCTGGGGACTCGCGGCCTGTACTGTATTTTGAATAAAACTTGCTTTTCACACGACCAGTTAAGTATGAAACACTTCATTTTATATCCGTCATCGCTTATCGAATGAGCACACAGTAGCTCATCATTTGTTTTGAAATGACAGGATGCTGTACCGTTCGATGCACAAATTGATTAGAGAAGGGATTTAAAATGTATCGATTCACAGGCACTCCATCATGTCAATCACGGGTACGGCACCGATCCAGCACGGTATCCACTTCATGTGTGCACAATGCATTATGACGTCATTATTTACCACTTTATAATTGGAATCGGCATCGGATTATTTACCACATTGATTATATGCCTGGTTCACACTCCAGGAAACTGAGCTACATAGCGAACAATTGCACCTATGGGAAATAAGGGGATGTGTTTCAGGGGTGGGGGGTATCGCTCAACATGATGTTTTTTTGCACATTTATCGTTAACAAAAATAAAAAAAAAATGGACCTAAAGTAAATTCAACACATAAAAATAACATACTTGTATATTATTTATAATGATTTAGCTACAAATACTGTGCAGTACAGCTTGCAAAAATAAAAAAAATTGTATACAGTTATAGCGAAGGACTCAGGGGTTCACTCAGAGAGAGGGACAGGGTTTCCAACTCCTCACTGTCCTCTCCATTGATGCCACTGCCCCTCTCAACACCCTCACGAGCTATGACGACGGCACGGCTGGTTGACAGAGGGAGTGGTGGCACAACTGATAGGGCACAGCATTACTTACTTTCTTGGCATGCAGAGGTGCAGTCTGTGATTGAGGTCGATGTTTGGCAGGCATCTTGATGCTATTATTATCAATAAGTGATGTTTTTTCAGGGGTGCAGACGTACAGTGATATTACATCAGAAAGTAGCCCTACAGATGTTGGTCAGACAGTCACATGATGCATTCTTGGTGAGTGGCGAGGTATTTTGAGCTGTTAGGGAGACTGCTTAGGCAGCACCAACGCTCTGGGATTGAACTCAGGATCCTAAGCCAACGCCATACATATACTGAAACGCAAAAGAAACTTACCACCTTTTAAAGCTTTAAATATCAACAATAACACTGCGTGTAGTAAATTGTTGAACTTATTTGTGGACAATAGTGTCCTCACTGTCAGACAAAGGTCACGGATGGTCACTTGAACCTTCAGTTGTCACTTCATAGCACAGCTGTTGAACAGCCGTTTTGACTGTCAGTGATTAGCCAAGGGGTACGGGATGATTTAATGAGCTGCACGTGATGTCTTGATATTGGCTTTAAAAAGGCCAGTGCAAAATGGGCATTTCAATCACATGCCACGATGTCAAGGGATCAACGGCAGTGTGCCTTGGGCATACTGCAAGGCGATTGAGCTACCGTGAGGTGGCACGTCGCCTTGGCTGTTCACACCAGAGATATCAGCCCTGGTGGACAGAGACACCCTCCACAACTCTGCAGATGACAGACCTCAATCAGGGAGGCCAAGAGTCGGCAGGCTGCTTCAGACATTGAGGACTGAGTGGGACAGAATCCAGCAGCAATCCATCCAAAGACTGGTAGGCAGTATGCGCGACGATGCACTGCCTGTATCCAAAACAATGGTGGCCACACACGCTATTGAAAGGGGACTGACATTGCACCTGTGCTGTTCTGTACTGTAGAACAAACTGATGAGATGGTGTATCTTGGTCAAAACTTGACATGTCATCAATAAAATGCCAATGTTTCAATTAGCAATTGTTGGTTGTTTTATTTTGAACTGTTACAATTTTATTACATTTCAAACAAGTGGTAAGTTTCTTTTGCGTTTCAGTATATATACATATATATATATTAATATTTATATTTATATATATTATATATACATACATATATATATATATATATATTAATATACACACATATGTAGATACTATAGTTTTTGTTTTTAGGTCAGCGAGCTGACCTAATAAAACCATTCGATGTCCTCAGTCCGTCCGTCCGTCTGTCAACTTTTTATTTTTCCATCTCCTCCAAGACGTCTCGGCCGATCGAGTTCTAACTTAACACGATGATAATACTAGTTGCTCTCTATAGATGGTCTGAGCCCTTTTCGCATTTTCGCCTCGGGGTCAAGGTTACAGGGTCATCAAGTGCAAAATGACCGATTGGTCGAATGGCCTATAAGGAAGCATCAGACGGATTAATGGCATAATGGGTTTCATAGGGATTATTAAGAAGATTTATTTCGACCAACTAGTTTCTCGTTACCTCTGTCATCTGGCCCTGTTTATAATATCCAGTTTCCATTCCAGATAGTACCGAGCTGACCGTCAATCCCGCTCGGGTGTATTATTTTTAATACGAATCCTAGGTTCGTGGAAGTGTGAGCTGACAGAGATGAATGCAACGGAATAACAGAGGGCCATTGTCAGGTAGACACAAGCAAGAAAATTGATGAACAGGAATAGGCCGGAGGGGATGGAACAAAACAGAGTGGCTTAATCGTCTCTGCAAAGTTCTACTGCAGACGAGATGAATAATTTATGTTATAAACGAAAAAAATTGATGAGTATGTTTACCACTGTATGAAAAGAGATGCAGATGTTTCAACCATTGACCATTTCAGCTTTGTTTTGCTCTGACCAAGCGCTAATGCTGGAGACATCAGCCGAACCTTAATTTCTCATGTCATTTCACACAAGTAATAAAATTTTTATTTTTTTTAATGTAAAAGGATGTAGTGATGGTATGTAAACAAGGTAGGATTAGTCACAAGAAATGATCATGTGAAACCAATTCCTACATCTTTCTTTGAATTTTGGTTGTTCCCTGTCCATCTCTGAATCCATTTACAATGATAGTGTATGTTTAGTTTTCATGTATGAATTTGACCAGTGAAATCACACACATGAGCGAGCTTTCCCCTGGTCTCAAAGCACCCATGTCCAACAACACCAACACACACACGCACACACATCCGGATCTTCACCAAAAGGAGGTGGATACTTTTGAGACCTGGTCTCCGTTCCATCTCCTGAATCCCACCCACGTGTGGAGATAGCAGCCGACAACAGCAACTTACATGCACACACACACACACAAACATAATCATACACATGTATGCACACGTATACATGAAGGCCGGTGCTTTGGGACCAGGGAGGGCTCCGCTCCACCTTATGGGGCCCACATGTGGAAATGCCAGCTGGCGACACACATTCAGTGGCCTACAAAAGTGTTCACCTCCCTCCAATGTTTTCATATGTCGATGCTACTTGAGCTTATTTCATGATGCTTTCAAATCAAACTTAACACATAAGAGTCTTCACAAGCTACTCAAAGTGATAAAGCTAAAAAATTCAGATAAAATGTGAATAAGTTAGATTATATACCAGAGAAAATCAGATGATTTTTCAGTTGCATAAACATTCAAACACTGCCTAATTTACCCTCGTTAACTTCAGGAGCAAATTATTTGTTTGAAAGATTCCAATATAAGTGTAATAGGTTTCACCTGTATGTAATCAGTGGATTATATAAAAAAAAATAATCTCCCCCACTTGTAAAAGGAGTTTTAAGGTGCAACTCACTTGGTCAACCAACAAGGCAAGAATGAAGACCAAGGAGCTTTCCAACAAAGTCAGACATTAAGTGGTAGAGAAGCAACGTTCAGGAGAGGACGATTCTGAACCCAAATCGAGAGAGATGTATTGTGTCATTTACAGGTACAACCGTTATCCAAAGAAAGATGTGGGAATGGTTTCACATGATCATTTCTTGTGACCATATGTTGAAAATTATGGATTCCATATTGCAGAAGGGCACCATGTGATGCACCATGTAAAAAGTCTTGTGCCAAGCATTATACCCGGTTCTTTTGACGATGCTCAAATTTATGTTTTTTTATGTAAACATCTGTTTTTGCTGACAGGCCAGTGATGCACAAGAATGTTCGTTACAACTGCAGAGTGATCTTCTTAAACGGGTGAGTTTACAAGTACATCAGCTGCCTCACTGGTGTGAATGGTTGGGAGTGGGGTCCTGGAGGGGGTTAGGTGGGGGTTTGAGTGGTCAGTGGCAAAGTAGTTTTGGGGAAACAGTTGGATAGCTGTTCATAATTCATTGCAAGGTGACACTCCACAAATATGCATGTGCATGTAGGAGACCCTTTTTTTTATTTCTACGACAAAATGGAGGCTCCTGGAAGAGGAAAATGACATGGCAGGCCTATTGAAGAAGGCAGCAAGTAGAATAGTCATTAGTCAGGCGAGGTTAGGAATTCAAGTATCCACCTCCTACCGGTAACATGTATCCGGTACTGCCTGTTCATGGTTGGATTGTCAGCGACTAAACCTGCAAACCACCTGAGTCAGTATCCTCTGCCTCGGGAAGGAGAGTGTCGAGACACTCAGTAGGACAACAAACAAAACCTACGACCTAAGGACTGCTCAGGGGATGGAAAAACCAGACATCTAGGTTGTTTGAGGTGGAAGGTTGTCGACAGCAACCACCCAGGGTAGTACTACCGTTCCTACTTAGAAGCACTAAAGTGGTGCCCAGAACCATCTTACCCTCTTACCCTCTCCGTGTCAGGATTTCTGGTCTTGCTTTCTGTCTCATGCAAACTATAGCTACCAGGCTAGCTTTATTCTTTCTTTCTCGCAAACAAACATCATACACTTTTCTTACTCATTTTCACAACATAACTTTACATTCCCTTTCTTATACTTCTCTTTCCTCTAATTTTCTCAGAAACCTCCAATTAAATGTGATTAAGTTCGAAAAGTTAACGGCCCCAACTTCCCAGCATACGGGGTGCGAATAATCTCTGGTGACATACCTGCCTCTGCTGCCAATGAGAGGGGGAAGTGGGGAAGGGGGAAGATCAGGCAGTAGTAGTATTGGTCCCTCCCAAGACCCTTTCCTTTTGAATCAATATGACTTTATTTTTCAATTCATTTCACCAACAGTCGTCGTCTTTCTTCGAATCTTTCCTGTGTTTATTCCAACATCAACACGCCTGTTTTACTCCTTGGGGACCTTGAATATCCAAACTTTCCCGACTATATAGTTGAAGGACACTTGGACACTATAGAATATCCAAACTATCCAAACTCTCCCGACCATCACTATTTTTCTCTGTTTCATTTACCGTTCTCCCAACTATACAAATTTTATAACTGTCTTTGACTATCTTAATTCCTGCCATGAGGCCAGGACATCCTCACACCCTCAGGCAGAATTCCTCGATTTAGGAGACTTCATTGTACCCCACAGGGAGTGGTTGAAATATTCCCACACAGATGTTGGGGGAGTTGAAGCTCTTACATTTTCCATTTTCAGTGATTTGGAAGAAATTATCAACCACCCTAACCATCTCCCAGGTCGTCATGATCACTCTTCCAATACTTTTGGATTTGTTCTTCACTTCCAATCCGTTGCGTTTCAGCCACACAATTTCACCTTCAATTGGTTCTTCTGACCACAATCTCCTAAACGTTTCTTTATCAACCACCACTCTTTTCCTCCAACTTCTCCAACTAAATGCCACTATTGGCATTTCAATTGTGCTGACTGGACTGGTTTACAAAACTTATTTTCTGACTCCCTGGGAACATTACTGCCTCTCTTCCGGCAATGCTTCTACTTCTGCTGAACATATAGCTGAGGTTATTGCTGCAGGAATGGAGGCTTATATCCTTTCTCTTTCAATTTTGTCTCTCCGACCAATTCTTGGTTCAATAATTCCTGCTCTGTGGCCATTCATGTAAGGGATGCCACATATGGGACATGGAAAAACTCTTCTTCCTCCGACTCGCATTCAGCTTTCATTTCTGCCAGAAATCATTGCAAACATGTTATTCGTGAGGCGAAGCATCCTTATCCAAAATAAATGTGACAACCTCTCATCTTCTTCCACTAATAGATCTTTCTGGTCCTTTGCTATAAGTATCTTCAACAATTTTGTCGCTCTACCTTTTCTCCACTTTTCTATTCTGATGATACGATTGCTGTCTCTCCGACTGATAAAGCAACTCTTACTCTTTTCTCCTCTAATTCCACACTGGATGACTCTAACATTCCACCTCCCACTGATGCACCCCTTACCAATCCTCTGTCCCTTCTTATAATTTATTTTCATGCAGTCAAAAAAATACTCCTCTCTCTGGACACAAGCAAGGCGTACGGACAAGATGGCATTCCTCCTCGTGTCTTGAAGGAGTGGGCTTCAGAACTTGTACCCATGCTTGCTCGTCTGTTTCGCTTTTGTTCAAAAACCCAAACTTTTCCTCTTTCCTGGAAACATGTCTTCGTACAGCAGATTAAAGAAGTGTGATCATTAAACCTCTAACTACCGTCCTATTGCTCTGACTTCAGCTGTTTCCAAAGTCTTTGAATGTCTTCTCAATTCACATTTCCTCAAGCATCTTGAATCTCACAGTCTTCTATCTGACCACCAAGATGGCTTTCGCAAGGCAAGATCTGCAGGTGATATCCTTTGTTATATTACAAATGTCTGGGCTTCTTCTTTGAGAGACTTTGAGGAATCCTTTGTTGTCGGCCTCGATATCTCAAAAGCCTTTGACAGAGTTTAACATCGGGGTCTGATATCCAAGCTTCCCTCTTTCAGCTGTCCTCCTTCACTCTGCTCTCTCATATCGAGCTTTCTCTCCGACCGCTCTATCTCCGTAATTGTTGATGGTTCAACATCAACCCCCTTCCCTATCAACAACGGTGTATCTCAGGTTTCCGTTCTGTCTCCAACACTCTTCCTTCTTTTTATCAATGACCTTCTTTCTTCCACAAATAACCAAATGCACTTGTATGCTGATGACTCAACATTATATTTCTTCATGTTTTTCCCATCTGCCCCGTCTTCGCTCATTCGATCTACATCTCGTTTCATCACAGCCACCTCTTTAAATTCGGATTTGGACAAGATCTCTGTGGGGCAAATGTAATCAAGTTAAGTTTAAGGTTTTAAAACTCAATTTCTTCTCATCTCTCTCTCTCTAAAACTCCTCTCATCTCTCCAAATCTCCTTTGATAGCTTCACAGTTACACCAAGTGATACAATAAACCTACTGGGTATTACCCTCACATCAAATTTATCCTGGAATCCACACATTACGCAAATAGCTAAGTCTGCCTCTAAGAAACAAGGAGTCCTGTTCAGATGTCGAAGATTCTTCTCTTCTGAACAGTTGCTTCAACTATATAAAAGATTGATTCATCTTAGTATAGAGTACTGTGTTTTCCAGTGTATATACCACGACCGTGTATTAACCGCACTCCCTGTTTTTCACCCTCAAAAAAAACTAAAGAAATAACTTTTCCGGTATATTACCCACACCCATGTTTTTCACCCTCAAAATATACGAATATATTGATCATTTTATTTTATGATCGAGATCGAAATACGTTTGACCACTAACTTTGTACAGAACAAAGTGACGGAGGTATCAACATGCTCACTCCCATGTCCATTTACTTTCGTCTTTGTCTTATTCTCATTTTCAAGAGGTTGAAGAGAGAGAAAAGGATACCATCCATCCATTGAGACCATACTCTGTGTAGAGCATTGGTGCTGCCTAAATAGTCTCCTTGGCTATTGGGCACAATCCTGAACAGGTCGCCACTCCAACACAGGATACCAGCAAGCTGGTACTCATTTTGCCGACCGCGGAAGGATGACAGGCCGAGTTAACCCCACCTGGTATTAATTCAACAGCTGAGCGGGATTTGAACTCAGGACACTTGGATCCCAAGCCCGCCACCCGAACCATTAAGCCAACACAAGGCATAAAGGATACCAATAAGTTTTTATTTTTCTTTCTTATTACCTCTGCCATCGAAGGTGAAGGAGGTGATGTTTTCACCCCTCTCTGTCTGTTTGTTCCTTGCAAAATCGAAGATTTTTCAAGTATATTGGTCTGTCGATTTTATTATTGTCTGTCTGTCTGATTGTCTGTCTGTTTGTCTGCTTATCGCTGACAGGTCACAATTTTAAACCGATCTTCACGAAACTTCACCGGTAGAGTTTGTCATAAGGAAGAAGCCTATTGTTTTTGAGGTCAAAAGGTCAACAACTAAGGTGAGATTTCTAAAATCCTCAGTTTTTATCCAATTGACTTGAAATTTGAAGAAGATTTATATTTCAGGTCACTGAATTCAATCAACCAATTGTTTTTGGGGTCAACATGGACCAAAAGGTCAACATAGGCCCAAGGTCAACAACTGAGGTGGTATTTTGAAAATCCTCAATTTTTATCCAATTGAATTGAATTGAAATTTGAAGAGGATATATCATTCAGGTCACTGAATTCAACCACCAATTATTTTTAAGGTCCACATCGACCAAAAGGTAAACATAGGCCGAATTTCTAAAATTGTCAATTTTCATCCGATTCACTTGAAATTTGAAGAGGAGTTGCATATTTGGTCATTGAATTCAACCACCAATTATTTTTGAGGTCAAATTTGTTTGATGGATTTTGCAAGTATCGTGTTCGGCACAATGTCTTCTTCTTGTTTGTTAATTGCCGGAATCCTTCGGATTTCAGCAATTATGTTGGTCGGTTGTGTTGTGTCATTATGTGTGTCATTCTGTGTGTCTGTCTGTTTGTTTGTGTGTTTCTTTACCCTGAAGCAGCCACACCATTTCAGCGATCATGACCAAACTGGGTACAGACGTCGGCCATGGTCCAACTTAGACACTTGTCATTTTTGGTGAATCTATGTCAAAGGTCAAGGTCAAGGTCACCGAAAAACCGAAATTATTATTTTCGCAATAACGTCCGCTAAAATGGTCGTATCGACTTCAAACCAAATCCAAAATGTGCATCTTCCAATACTGCATCCAACCATATGTCTCATTGGGGTGTCACACCATCACCCTTCTTAGCGGTCAGGGGTCGAATGTCAGGGGGTCGGGTCAAAAATTTCAAATTGCGATAAAAACGCCATTTCAAGTCCGATTGACTTCCAAGTTATGATCATGACCAAACTAAGTGCTATAACTCATTAAACAGTGGCACTATCGACTTGTAAGAACCAAATTGATTTCCAGGTTTTGTTTTTTCAGAGATCATGGAGATATGACAAAGTTATTCCGGCAATTCCTTGCTCAACGAGCAATTTCATTTGTTTGTTTGTGTGCAGGATATCTCAAAAAGTTGTGGACGGATCCGGATGAAATTTTGTGGACAGGTTGGGTGTGTGACGAGGACGAGCTGATTAGATTTTAGTGAAGATCGCGGATCCGGATCCGACGACTAGAATTTTTTCAGTAAATCATCACCATTGAGAGATGGGGCCAAAAACGATATATAGCACGATATCTCAAAAGGTTCTGGATGGATTCAGATAAAACTTGATGGACATGTTGGGTGTGTGACAAGGAAGAATTGACTTGATTTTGTGGAAGATATGAATCCGGATCTGGATACGAGGATTATTTAATTTTTTTAAGTGATTCTTCACCATTGAGAGATAGGGCCAAAAACGATATAGTTCCGTATAGCATGATATTTCAAAAATGTATTGGGCCCGATATGTTCTCGTGGATCAGGCATTGCGTGGCGG
>CM068956.1:68740832-68754934 GCA_035128595.1 Eptatretus atami
TTTTTTTTTTGTTCTTGGAAAAAGGAAGGAAAGGGATTCATACCGGTATCATACATGTTTCTTGTGGATTTGCGGTTCTGAAAATGGCCGTTTGGGTTTGATGAAGCTTTTCAGCTAAACCCGAGGAAATCCTCGTCAATGCTTTCCTCGTCGAAGATGGCATGTATCTCCTTGTCTGAATCAGGGTGGAGCAAGTCCACATCGCTGTCACCGTCATTTGCAGCCTCCTCCTTCCAAATGATGTCGTCCTCTGTGCCGTCCATGTCGTTGGAGATGCAGCATTTCAGAAATGCTCGCTTGATGATATCCGACGGTATCTTCTCCCACACCTTGACGATCGAGCCGCAGATCATCGGAAGGTTGACCTTTCTCAACCTCCCGCTCTTGGTGTAGGTCTTCTCCCCACTCATTATCCAGTCGGACCAGCAGTGACGTAACCTGTCCTTGAACGGCTTGTTGATGGACACATCGAGGGCCTGCAGGAGCGATGTCATCCCGCCTGGTATGATGACAAGATCAGTGTTGGTCCGACGGAGCAGCACTTTGATGTCGTCGGTCTTGTGACAACTGAATGCATCCAGGACTGGCATGCTCCGTTGTCGGGAGAGACCACCATCCGGCCTACTACTCCAGACCGTGCGTACCCAGTTCTAGACTAGTCCCTCATCTATCCACCCCTTCTGCTGCACAAGAACAATGACGCTGGCTGGAAACTTATCTTTGGCCATTGTCTTCCTCTTCAACACGACATACGTGAGAAGCTTGCCACCATCTGCGGTGCAGACGAGCATGACGGTGAATCGGTCCTTCTCGTGACCAGTGGTGTTGAGCGTCACATTGCGTGCAAGCTTATTTGAGGTGGGTGCTCCATTATTAGACTCTAGCTATTGTGAATAAATCTTCTTTTGATGTGAGACCAGGTGTTCTTGTTCTTCTTTTGTGTTTAATGGCGTTTTCAGAGCTGCGAGGCTCTATTTACGCCATACACCTCTACTCTGGGCATCTCCGGATGTTTCCGGATGTTTCTGAGCATGGCTTTATTTAATTTCCGCAGGCGGTTAATAAAACGCTGCACAAACTCTTAATCTGAACTGATTTCCAAAATTTAAATGGTGGAATTGAGCTTATCAGCAGTTCTGACTGCTAAAAAAAAAGTGTTCATTTGGAACATAATTAAAATTCAACATGGATAGTTTTGAAGATCATTGATTGTTTTTTCTTTACCCGTGTATTAACTGCACCCCAAACTTCTTCCTTTTTTGCTGAATAAAAAAGTGCGGTTTATACACCAGAAAATATGGTATTGCTTTCATATATCGGGAGGTTCCAGCTCCACATACTTACTGGACAGAATTGAATCCAAAGTAATCTGACTTATCAACTCTCCCAATCTGACCTCAAAACTTGACCCGCTCGAATTACGCCGCAAAGTTGGCTCTCTTTCTCTTTTCTATTGTCGAAGAAATTTCTAAGTCATCCTGTACATTTGAACATTTATTTAACAAACAACATAAACAAATACATCCAAACACATACATATGTGCATATGGAGGATCTGAACACAGACTTGTTCAAGATCTCTGAAATACATGGAGAATTTTAGTTCCTTATATAGTGTTCAGTGAGACATAGTATTTTTTCATTTCCAAACGCTGGAGCCAACTTTGTCAGGTCTTGACATTCCCCAGTTGAAGCTTATCTTCAGCCTTTGTGCAGCCCCAGCTTGACCTGATTGAATGGTTGTAACATATATTTCAAATCCAGACGTGTTGATTCTCTCCTGGCACAGAAAACACACACAGAATGCTGGAATGATGTCAAACTTCAACTCTTTTGGGCATTTTGATAAATTCTATAGTATGTAGGTTAAAAAGCAGTCTGCCTCTCCCAGACTGGGAAAATATATTATCTTGAAGCGAATAGAGCTTAGTGAATACATCTGGACATTTTCTTAGACCCACATTCCAATTTGGTGCCTTTTATATAAAAAAAAATCCCTTAGCTTTTAAATGATAGGCAATTCTTTTTACTGAAATCAGCTTACTTGAAAAGTCAGCCTGCTCATCACATTTTTAATAGTCAGGTCGATCTTTCCATACAAGGGAAAGATATGATTATGCTAATTAAAATTAAAATAGAGACATGTTCAAGCACATAGAATCATATCATATTTGTGTAAATTTTATGTTTCAGATTTAATACATTTATTTGAATATCAAGTTTTAATTATCAGCATTTTATTATTGTTTTTATCACCCTCAAACCCACTACGCTAATTTCGGAGAAATCGCATCGACACCATCAATATTACTTCGGTTTCTGCTCCCGAGAACTTGATGCTTGCGTTCCTCCGCCATTGGCAAGATCACAAAATACTCGACAAGCCACTACATCGCATGATTATATTATTGTGTGGCCATTGGCAACTCAACGGTGGGCCGTTATGTTTGTTTCTTCTCTTTCACTGCTAAACTCTGGAACTCTTTACCTTCTCATGTCTTTCCAAACACTTATGACACTCCCTTTTTCAAAAAGCAGAGTTTTTACTTCCTCAAAAAACTCTTCGTCTAGTCTCTCTTTCTTCACTGTTCTATCGATGCAGTTCTTTTTTTATGGCCTGGCCTCAATGAGACCTCTAAAGTCCGTGACTGGAGCCTTCAACATGTAAAAAAGAAAGAAGAGATGAAGATTCATCATGGTGAGGATGTTGATACTGCCTCGCATCACTCCCATTGTTGCTTTTGGTCTGTTTTGGTGAAGAATTTGGGTGAAGTGGCTTATTTCAAAGTAGATATACCCTCCATAAACCTTGTCATATAGTATGAGAAGGGTCCATTTTGGGTAATCCTGCAGTCATTTCTTGATCTCCAAGGTTCTCGATTGATGACGACAGAAAACTGCAGTAATATTTGTGAACTACTCTCGCTGTTATTAATTTTGAAAGATCCATGACGATTTGAGATGGAATTGATATAACCACATGGCAAGTAGTTACAATGATTGTTGTACTGTGTGTGTTTGCTTGACCGACAGGCACATCTTGCTCATTCGACCAAAGCTTAATCTCTGCAACGATGGAAACTATAGGGAGCTGCGTTGGTTCAGCCCTTGGAGGGGGCCGAGGTAATGTGGTTTTTGGTGTATTTATCGACTTGTTGAGGGCATTGCAGCATCTCTTAAATTGAGGGAATGGAATTTAAGAGACTTGAACCATTGGGTTATTTCACACTGAATAATCACATACATCTGCCATAACTATCTCGGAGTTTCTTGAAAATTGGTTCAGGTTCCCCCCCCCCCCCCCCCCTTTCATGAGAGAACTTTCACAACCCAAATTGTCACTTCCTCAGTAACATTAGCTGCTATAAGGAATCAAACTTGTGAGAAGGAATGAAAAGTTATGTCATCCTCGAGCTCCTACCTACAGAGGGGGAAGTGCGATATACATTGGATGGCTCACCTATATCGGGGAAGGTGACTGTCATGCTCAGCTTTTCAAATGCACCCTTTCAAAATTACCGCAGGAGATCCCGTTGTGATGTTTTGCATACTGGGCATATGATTGGCACTTTTGGCTAAATTTGGCACTTTTGCTCAGAACCCAAAAAATTCCTTTTGAAAAGAGCTTTTGTTTGACACCAGAATCACCTCGTAATGACAATTTAAACCGACATGCAGCCTTCTGAGCTTGCCAGGGCTGTGCAAAAGCTCAAAAGTTCCTGTCTCTTGGCACGGATTTTGTCATTGCGAAAAGGCTTGCTGACAGTGGCCTAGAAACCCTCAGACGCCTGAGAACATTTGTAACGTCACCACATTGTGACACCTTTCCACGTGGACCTTTATTGAAAAATTTCCGCCTTTCAAAATGTATTAAATTTTTCTGCATTGTCCTCATGAAACCTTGCTCGTTTGCCTTCTCATAATATGCACCTACTTCTTTCAACGCCCTTGGATTCAAAATGCAGACCTCCTTCACAGCCAAGTAAACAGAGATTTATGTCTTTGTTTCATGTACCTTTGCTTTGTAATATGTTGTCATTTATCCCGATTACAATTGTAAAACTACTTCACGATCGATCTCTTCCGTAGTGTTTTTAATTTGGCAGCAAAATCTCGAAGCACTTCCTTTGACAAGCTTTATGATTATGCTTTGGCATTGTCTTATTTTGCCTCAGGGAAGTGGAAGACTTTATTTTACCGAAAGAGATTCAGGATATCACTGGGCAGGTGAGAAATAGCATATCTGACCAGTTGCTTTTTCTGCTATCAAGTTGATCCACATAGTGAGTGGTTTATCCTCTTCTTTATACCCTCACTAACTCCCCACCCCAAGCCCACCTCCTTCCAAATTTCCAGTTTCTCCATCCTGAGAGAGTGTGCTTCTGTATCCATCTTTTTCACCCCATGCATGCTCCCCTACCCCTCATTCCTACCCACAGCGATTACTTGTCCAAGTGTCCCTCCATTTTATCCTTCAACCCTGCTGCTGGTGTTCCTCCCCCCGCTTTCTTCTGTTCTTTTGGTTCTGTTGTGTCCTCATCCGTTCACTGTTCTCACTCTTCCACGAGCCTTGCCCTTGTATTCCAAAAAAAATCTGATTGGTATGACTCCACATCCACTGCATGCTATTTTCTTTTCTACAGGGTCTAAGGCTCATGGAAGAGCTGAAACACGTCATGCACAGGCAGACAAATGCTTGAGACTACACCATACTTAACTTGAAACAAACACTGCAGCTGGGTGTGGGGAAGTGACGTAACTTCCTGGGGCAATCTGAGTACCAGCGCATCATATTTATGAAGCCTATTTTTCTTTCCCTACTTTGTGGGTAAATTGAGGAGGAATTTCCTCCTCCTAATGGAGGCTAACCCATGGTGTTTTCCAATGCTCTATCCTTTAAATGCTGAGTGTCAAGCAAGGAAGCAGCATGTACCATTTTTCAAGTCTCTGGCATGGTCGGCTACGGTCCGGAATGACCATCACCTCCCCGACTCAGAGCGGATGCTCTAACCCAGCGTTTCTCAACCTTTGATGGCCCATGGCCCCCCTACCGAGTCGCTTAACATTCGTGTCCCCTGCCCTTCAATAAAAGATGCAGATTTCGTTTTATGAAATTTATTTATTCAGTCTTAAAAGATAAATCAAAGTAAACATTTTTCTAAGCAATACAATCAATGAGACACTTGCTGTTGGGCTTGTCTGACGAGGCCTCTTATGTCCGGCTCCGTCTTGGACACAGCAAGGCGAATATCGTTCCCAACGTCAAGACAGTTTCTGGACTTCGTTTTAATGGTCGCAAGGTCAGAAAATCCAGATTCGCAAAGATATGTTGTGGCGAATTGAATGAGCATTACGGATGCCTTCTTGCTAGTAGTGGATACACATCCTGAACAGACAACCAGAAGGTGGAGTGGTCTTCTTTGTTACTGAAGACCAGCTTCATTGCTTTTGAAACCTTCAACTCTGCCAGCTCCTCTGCTTCGTCTTCAGTAGGTTCAATTTTGGCGTTAAACGGGTCTTTGTGCCACGGAACATCCAACGGTGCATCGTCAAAATACGATTTGAACTCAGCGGAGAGATTGTCGAGATGTCTAGTGATGCAATCTTTGATGCCGACGGGAAGCTCAATCCTCTGCGTCTGCAGGTGCTCGTCAGAAAGGAAACGAGGCAGTGGACCCGGCCTTGATTCGTGCCTGCCAGACTTCCATTCTAGCAGACAGTCCGGCAAGCTTGTCTTGAACGTCACTGACTGTCACATCACGGCCTTGCAAGGACTGGTCATTTCGTTGAGTCGGCCGAATATATCGGCCAGGTAGGCGAGCATCATGACGAACTCTTCATTGTCGAAGTGGACATGGAGGTTGTTTTCGTTGTCTCGCAGGAAGATTTCC
The DNA here is from genome assembly GCA_035128595.1 of Eptatretus atami. Lineage (NCBI taxonomy): Eukaryota > Metazoa > Chordata > Myxini > Myxiniformes > Myxinidae > Eptatretus > Eptatretus atami. The sequence continues at coordinate 68,746,724 of CM068956.1, forward strand.
ACCTCAACCCGGAGTTCATACAGCCCAGAGAGGCATTCCCCCTCGATAGCCAACGGACTTTGGTGTGGAACAGAAGTCCAACATGTTCCGCTCCCATTTCGTTGGCCAGGAGTTGGAAGAGCCGATGATTTTTGGCCTTCGCGCGAATGAAGTTGATCACTTTGACCGCGACGTCCATGACTTCCAGCAAACGAGGTGGAAGAGTCTTTGACGCAAGAGCGTATCGGTGTAGCGAACAGTGGGGGACGTCACATGGGGCCATTCGTTCTTCACAAGCGTGACGAACCCTCCTCTGACGCCGACCATCGCTGGGGCACCATCAGTACAAATGTGCTTGAAATTCTGCCAACCGAGTCTATTAGCTTCAAAAAAAGAGTCCACATAGCTTTGATATCTGCCGCTGTCGTTGTGGTTGGTAGGGTATTGCAGAACAAGAACTCTTCTTCATCTTTCCTTTCTCTCGTAGCGAGCGAAGGCGATCAACTGGCTCTCCAGGGCGGTGTCTGTAGACTCGTCTAATTGAAGGCTAGCCTGGAGCGTGCTTTGTTTGATTTCGGAGCAAACTTGACGGCACACATCAGCGGCCATGTCGTCAATCCGTCGTCGATCGTGTCATTAGGAGACCGAAACTTGCTGGATCTTCTTTCCGCCTCTGGTCCGATCATCAATTCCACCATTTTCTCTGTACATGCTTGATAAGGCCTCAGCAATAGTGTGCGGCTTCTTGCACTTCGCAATTCGGTATGCCATTCGTAGCTGGATTGAAGAGCAGGTTTTTCTTCTGGCCGGAATCCAAATTTGGGAAGTGTCGCTTCACGGTCATATCGTGATCGTTTCGCAGACAGAGCGTCGATATTATCTTCCTTCCTTCCGGGATGCATCTTGTCGCGATGGTTTGAAAGTTTGGAAGGACGTAGTGACGCATTTGACATCACGACCGAGCAGTGCAGACATTGCGCGCAGTCCACGCCATCTCGACTGACATTCGTGAATCCAAACTTGACATAGCTGTCATTCCATTTTCGAACTTCGACATCTGAGAAAAAATTGAAAAAACAAAATTCTAAACGTTTTTGTAAACATTGGTTTACTATGAATGCTTAGCTCTGTGGGCTCCGCCTTCTCTTTTAAAATCGTGGTTAAACTCATCTACCCTTTTTACTTTGACACTGACCGGAGACTCGTCACCTTATTGTACATTACAAGCTTCTGCATTCTGAATCGCAGTTTTTCGGCGTCCGCTCATGGCCCCCCGGTCGAAGGCCGATGGCCCCCTTGGGGGCACGGGCCCCCGGTTGAGAAACGCTGCTCTAACCATTATGCCATTGAGAGGAAATATAAATTGAATGAGAACGGCAATCGGTAGAGTAACGTACCTCCAACAGGCTGAACAGTTTACGTTTTGTATCCCACTGATAGGCCGGATCTGCATCCGGACCTTAACCAGAATTTAATTAGCTTTTTTTGTCACCTACCCAACTCATCCACCAACTTTTGTCATCCGTCCACAACTTTTTGAAATATCATGCTATATCTTCACCATTGAGAGATGGGGCCAAAAACGATAATCACTTTAAAAAAACCAAAAAATACTTGTATCTGGATCCCGATTTTCACCAAAATCAAATCAATTAGTCCTTATCACACACCTAACCTGTACACCAAGTTCGGCCGAATCTGTCCATAACTTTTTGAGACTCAGTATCACGCTATACTGTTGGACCCTGCTATTTGCGGATTCGCTATTCGCGAATCCTGCGTATTCGCGGGTTATAAAGTGTGACCACCATCCACTTTCACGCTTTGTGTATTCTCAGTTTGTTTATTTATTTATTTATTTGTTCCACCAGGACTGGTCTCTGATATCCACCTGGGAAATTGGAAATCAGCTAACATCACAGCATCACATAAAAAGATGCTAAAACGGATCCCCTTCACTGCAGCCCAATTAGCTTACTGAACTTCCAATCATCAGCGAGGTCATGGAATCCATCATTGCAGTTGACATAAAATCATTCCTTTTCTCCAACAGCCTCATCTCAGATCATCAGTTTGGATTCTGATCTGGTCACTTCCAACTGGACATGCTGCTTCTACTCTCCCAAAAATGGCGGAGGCCCTCAATATCAGACATGAGATCAGGGCCGTCTCTCTGGACATATCTCAAGCTTTTGATGCAGTCTGGCATCCTGCCTTGCTCTCAAAACTGTCTGCCAATGGAATCCAAGGTGAACCCCACTCTTGGATTACTGACTTCCTCCATTCTCGTAGCTAACGTGTGGCTCTCAACAGAACCCTTTCATCTCCTCTCCCTGTCAAGGCTGCAGTACTCCAAGGTAGTGTTCTAGGCCCCATATTATTCCTAATCTTCATCAATGATCTCACTGACTCTGGAAGATCCTCTTTACTCCACCGTCTGCTGTGACATCTCTCATCCTTCTGCCAGACTTGATGGATGCCAGACTGCTCATGGAGAGCAACCTGTTCCCTCTCCTCAGACCTTGACAAAATCACTAACTGTTAAAACACAATTTTGTTTATGCATCCATATTGTCCACCCTTTGCCTTCTTCCTTACCCCTCATCGTTACCTGCATCCCTTGTTTGTCCATCTCCGTCTACTTTCTCCCTCCACCCTGCTGTTGTTGTTTCCCCGTTCTCCTGCTGTTCCCCTTGTTATGTTGTGTTCTGATTTGTTCTGTGTAATCACTCTTCCATGAGCCTAGACCATTTAAAAAACAAAAAAAACAACAACAAAAACGCAATGCCCCGACATTTCCGGGATTTTTCAGGAACGTATCCCCTGCGAATGGAGGGGTCTGACAGTTTATCATTTTTGGCCCTATCTCTCGATGCTGAAGAATCGCTTAAGAAATTATTGTCTGGATCTTCACCAAAATCTGATCACTTCGTCCTTGTCACACACCCAATCTGTCCACCAAATTTCGTCTGAATCTGTCCATAACCTTTTGAGATATCCTGCTCACAGACAGAGAAACAGACAGACAGGGATGATGAAAACATAACCTCTGTCCACCTTCAGTGGCAGAGATAATGACAAATTACTTTGTCTTTCTCTTTTCACTGTTTTGAAAAAGTGTAACGTTTCCACGCAGACCTCTCTACATGTGAACCTAGCTTTAACACGACATGGTCATGTGGGTCACCACCGGGTCCATGAACCTATGGCTTTTACAAGGTCATGTGGGTTTCACCAGCGCAGGAGTATTGTATTCCATCATTATAGAAGCAGTCAATCCTGATCCTTCAATGGGATGTAAATATTGAAAAGGGTGTTCATTCGCTTGAAGGTCTTCAGCAAAACTAAACGAAATAGTGGAAATTATTTCTCTTTACTTTTGCTAGCAAATAAACATTCTCAGTGAGAATGTCACGTGTACATTGAATGCAATGTCTGGCAAATGTCCCCAGGTCCACGTGCTGTTTGGAGATGCCGTGATCGCCACGCAAGAGACCTGTTTTGGCACTGAGATGTGTGAGGAGTTGTGGACGCCAGACAGGTGCGGATCACCTTGATATCAATGTGAAGTAATAATTGCATATTCTATCCCTTTAATTTAGTGGAAGATTATCTTTCTTGCATCCATGTGATGTATTTGCGCTTTCTGCAGTCCTCATGTACACATGGGCCTGGATGGTGTTGAGATTTTCACTAACAGCTCCGCGAGTCACCATGCACTCCGCAAGGCTCAATCCCGTGAAGAACGTGTGTGCTATGCCACGGCCAAGGTTAGATCGCCTCCCATTCCCACTTCATTCACTGATCTTACTGAAGGCCGGAGGTAAACATGCCGTGGTTCAGTATGAGATCCATCTTTGTTATTCGTAATTGTTCTTTGTTGTTCCAAAGATAAGATTTTTGATTGAGCAGTTGAGTGTATTGGCAGGAATGTGTTCATCATTTGTATACTTTGCCTTGCAAATAGCAAACCATTTATGGCATTATTATTTCAAAATGGGGGAAGACAGAGCAGATCGAACCAATACATACAGATCGAACCATACAGTATTTGACCATCGATTTTGCCTTCATGTTTACCTTGCCTACAGAGCGGAGGGGTGTATCTGTTCTCCAACTTGCGTGGCTGTGATGGTGAGCGAACATACTATGACGGTGGTGCCATGGTGGCTGTAAATGGAGAACTCCTCGCTCATGGAGAGCAATTTGCACTTACTGATGTGGTGAGCCTGAAATCTCATCTTCGTAGCCATCCCAACTAACAGATTAGGGATTAAAATGGGGCCTTATAGTGTCAAAATACATTTGAGGTTTCTATGAGAAATCATCTACATATTACTAACAAAAAGCAGAACCCACAAAAAGCAGGCGGACCCGCGCGCACTGTACGGGGCATGCTCGATGGCGGGTGGACCTGCGTGCTGACCACGTGTACAATGGTGGAGTCGCGTGCAGCCTGTGATACTTTATCATCATACAGAAGGGGGCACGAGTAACACCCATCTTTGGTCGGGTCTGTGCATGGGGTTACAATGACATCTTACTATCGGTCTTCGCTCACCACGACGGCAACAAATGTCTCTCGCGGATGGCAGCCATCCTTCCGCACCTCCGCCTCGATGCAGCTGCTAGAGGCATGTTGTGCGGCCGGATCGCTCGGGCTGCGTGGCGCACCATGGGGCAAGCACATTGACCAGCACCAACCGTCGGTCGCCGGGGCACGGCATGGGGTTCGGTGCAAGGCAATTCATGTCATGGTGCTCGGAACGAGACAATTCCGCAGCTTGGACCCATCTGACCGGAAGTGAAGTGGAGCCATTTCCGGTCATGGTGGCCGGCCCGTGTGCTGACCGGGGCCCAACCAGAGCGCCCGATTCGGGTGACGACACATCACTTTGGGTCATCGCCCCAGCCCCGCACCACCGGATCTATAAAAGAACGGGTCGCGGGGTGGCAAGGAGGAGAGTGGTCGTCGTTCGAGAGTCGTCGTCGTTCCTGGAGTGTCGTTCCTGCTCGTCGTTCCTGGGGTGTCGTTCCAGGGTCGTCGTCGTCCCTGAGTCGTTCGGGCATCGTTCTTGCCCGTCATTCCTTTCTTCGTTCCTGTCGGCTCGTTCTGTCTGGCTTGGCATCGACAACCTACCCATTCGCCTGCTGGCTCCACCCTTCTTTACCAATTCACCTGCTGGTTCCCCCTCTCTCTCCACCCATTTGCTTCTGGCTCCACCCAAGTCCCTCCCTTCACGCCCGACGGTCGCGTCTCATTCTCTGGACCGATGCGAGCTGCACGAAGTGCCACGAAGTAAGAGACGACGTGCCAGCTGTCAGGGAGGTATCGCCCAGCGGAGCATCCCCCCAAAACGTATTGGTGGCGCGATCGGGCAATCGTGCAATGTATTGAGAAACCGTTAGCCTCATCGCCTCTCCTCCTTTTTCTCTTCATTAACTCCTCTTCATCGGGTTGTGTGTGTGTGTGTGTGTGTGTGTGTGTTATGACACCTGCCCTCGTTTAAGTTAAGATTGTACAACAATTATATCAGGATAACTCTGCTCTGTGTCTGCTTTTGTAAGTTGCTTGTATATTGCCGCACCTCTCACATTTCTTCCTATTCCGGCTACAGACAACAATAAAATCTATTCACTGTGCCACATCTTTCCTCACCTGCTTATTCATAAATCCTGTGTAAAAATCTTCCCAGCTCATTTTCGTCTTTTCCTTCATTGATCCAGCATGGTCCATATCCTAACTTAGCTGGGACTTTGTTCCCAACGATCCGTTCCTTTTAGCCGGTACGTCCTTGGCAGTGTCGCTCAGCTGCATCTGATCCGGTAAAGTGATCCGGTTCGGTAAAGTGATCCGGTTCGGACAAGGGTACCGAGGGCATATTCCCCGGTAATTAAATCATGTGATTAATTAGGTAACCCAGTTAACCCATAGAAGGGAGTTCACAGTTCACAGACCCTAGGTCACGCGGTTGAGTTATTGGCGTTCACAGTCGCTTAGCGACCCGCCGCGTCACAGAATTATCCATGTGCGACGGCCTGTAATTCCGGGGAGTCTTGTGGGAACCCGAGATAGCTTCCCCCCCCTGGTGGACTTCTCACCCGATCCCGGCCCGCAACAATATAGATATATAGATATATAAATTCCTTTGTTCGTGGAGGTATATTTTATACCTAGTTTTGCGGGGGAGGAGCACTGAATTTTAACATTCTGTAACATCACCAAAGAAATGTTTATGGAGTGGAAGAGATCACGAAATATATGTCTTGTCTGATATCATTTGATTCAGGAGGTTGTGGTTGCCACAGTTGACTTGGATCAGGTCCGGAGCTACAGAAGTAGCATCACATCACGTAACAGTGCTGTGAGTGTCCTTTACCTTGCTAATTAGTATTTAGAAAAACTGACTTCCTTTTGCCTTGTGATTATTTGTGTTCTAGAGCAACTACGATGAGGTGTCTGTAGAAAAAGAAATTGATAATTGTAATTGTGGTCATAGGCAATTCGGGCTTGCGCCTATCCCCGCGTCACTGTGGACTTCTCAGTAGCCACTGACTGCAGCCTCGCTCAGATTTCCACACCACTAAAATGGATTCAACCATCACCGGCTGTGGAAATCAGGTAACATTGTCTGGATGTCTCACAGCTGTTGCTTTGTTCATGGGTGATTTATTGAACCTGTCAAATTGGTATTGCAACTCGTAATCAGTGCCGTTCAGTTACGTATCTCCGGACCTTTGTTTCAGCCTCGGGCCAGCGTGTTGGCTGTGGGATTACCTCCGTCGAAGCAACCAGGTAATTCATTTGCCAGATCATCATTGAGGTTAGTAATTGCAATGTCAATGAGCAGAAGTCTTTCTCAACATTCAGGAGGAGCCAGTTTCTGATGGAAAAGCTTGGATTATGTATTCAGTTGCTTGTGTATCTGGAAGAGTGAAGCTTCTTGTCAACTTTGTTGATACTTGCGGATGCATGGGCCTTTTGTGGAGGAATAGGACTTGAGTTATCTGAGGGATTAGATTTTTTGCTTTGTGAAGTCGTCATGTACCAATGGGCCTGTAATATCATCCATTCTAGGCCGGTTTCTTTCTCCCACTGAGTGGCGGTATTGATTCAGCATCTACAGCCTGTGTGGTGTTCTCTATGTGCCATCTTGTTTGTACGGCTGTCCTTGCTGGAGGTCAGTGTTTAATTTATCATCATTCCACTGCCTGCGAGTCCCTTCCACATCGCCATGTTGTTTCCTCTTTTAAACTTCTCATCAATCCTCCATATATCATCCACCCATCCCTGCCAGACACACAGGTGCTGGCTGATGTCCGCCACATAGTGTCTGAAGAAACATTCACACCGCGTGAACCACAAGACCTTTGTAACCGAATCTTTACCACTTGCTACCTTGGTGGTGAAAATTCTTCCCGTGAGACCCGGAAGCGAGCCTCAGACCTGGCTCAGCAGATTGGGAGGTGGGAGAGCTGAGCCGAGTCAGAGAGAGAGAAAGAGCCTTTTCCATGTTACTGTGCTATACCATACCTGACCAGGCCCAGCCTTGGTTCCTGTTTCGTTGTTGAACATTTACTTGGTCTTGTACTTCACGTGATTGTTGCATCGGTTCAAATGCATTTTAACACGTGTTTTCACTGGTAGTGTTTACCCCTAACTATGAATTTGGCTCCATTTGTGCTTTGGAATTGGAATGTGACTCTAGCATAGGAAAACTCTACTGCCCCCTTGCTGCTTATTGTTACTGCTGCTTATTATGCTTACTGCAGCGGTAAATTGCAGTGTTGTGGAATCTTAACACATTAACTCTTCCTGTACCCCACATCGACTTCAAACAGCCCTCTCCGCTCAGTGCAGTAATCACATGAACTGAACACATGAACGCTTCCCGTCAGCCTACCTCTTTCAACTTTCAAAATGAACTGCACTCTTCCTGTATCTCTTTCAATGCCCCCTTCTGTCAGTGTTAGTGTTTTAACTTGTGTTGCTGTCATGTTTGAGTAGCTCTATCAGTATACCTTGATGGTAAACATCTGCCAATTAGCACCGCAGAGAGCCTCAAGAGTAACTGCTTGCACTTTATAGGAATCGTATTCTTCATAAGGGGTGAATTCCATTATGTCTTGGTATCAAATGGTTTTACTGACCAACATGGTAGACAGTAAAAAAAATTAAAAAGTGTGCGCAGGTCAGTTAACACGTTTTCTTGCGACTCACCTACGTACCTC
>CM068956.1:68761119-68777702 GCA_035128595.1 Eptatretus atami
ACCAGACAAATGAAAGTCCATGTCATCCATTATTCAAAACCAAATGTTCGATTTTTTTTAAAGCAGAAACAAACGAAGCGATTGAGTCGACCAATCGAATGTGGAAACACACAGCAAGCCAATACAATCACGTAGACCACCAACCCGAGTAATTAACGTGCGACTTGGTAATCCTGTAGTTGACCATCGTCATGTGGGTTACGGCCCTTTCAGGAGAATTTTTAGGGGCGTTCCCGAGGCGTTTTTTTTTTAATTTTACATTATCAAAAACATTGTCAGATCTGAAATCACGATGAAAACCTCTAGGACTATATAAATTATTTAGAGGACCTTTAAGGTCACCGTGCGACATCAAATCAAGAGACGTACGGCACCCCACGATTTCGGTCACGTCAGATTGTCCCCCTAAACGTACGCGATGCGGCCCCGAACAAATAAATAACACTATGTGAACTGCTAGCTTGTGTGACTCTTGAAATAACTGCAGCGCCGTATAGATTGCTAGTGGCCGTGAAGTGGAGACCCCAACGGCCGCAACCAGCAAATTGTATTACCTCCAAGAGAACACTCATCTAGTTATTCACACACATAGTGGTTCTTTCAATCTACACCAACTGATTCCAACAGATTCAACACACACACCAACACAACAACACACACACACACGTATAGATAGTTGTTTAATGTTCACTAATCAAGGCTGTGGTCATTGCAGGCTCGTATACGGATGGTACTGTCATATCTGTTTGCGCAGCTTGGGTTGTGGGCCAGGAACCGTCCAGGAGTACAACTTGTCTTGGGATCTGCCAACGTCGATGAAAGGTATGAGGTATTCATACATCACATGGACATGCAATGACATTTCGGTGAGTGACGAACGTATACAGTGACACATTGTGGACTGGGTTTGATATGTACTGTACTCTCTCAGTCATATTTGAAGTTTCTAGTTGTGGTTTTTAAAGTTTTTTTTATATATACCATGTCAAGGCTCATATAAGAGCTAACACAGGGAGCAGGAGACAAGAGAGACGGGAGAGGGATGCACAAAACAGTGGGGAATAGACACATGACATCTGTGGAAAGGAGAGGGATGGGGGGTAAAAGGGGTAAACAAGATGGACACTACAGCGACTTTCAGGAAGGAAAGCATTAAATTTGAATGAGGTGGATTTAGGGTGGATTAACAGGGGTATAAAAGATCATGGTTTTGGATGGAGGAAGGTGGGTTTAGGGTGGATAACAGGGGTATAAAGATCATGGTTTGGATGGAGGAGTGGGTTAGGGTGGATTAACAGGGGTATAAAAGATCATGGTTTTGGAATGGGGGAAGATATAGGATGGTGTGAACAGCTATTTTGAAGACTGGAGGGAAGAAGTGGGATTGAAGAGAGTGTGGAGATTTTCCAAAGGTGGAAATAGAGGATGAGAAGAGGAAGGTGAACAGTGATTTTGATTTGGTAGTTTTTACCAAAAGGGTTGCTGGGCAGCTTGAACACCCTGCGAAATATGGGCGGGAACAGATAGACAGAGCGGTGGGGGGTGGGGGGGAGGCCGGAGAGGAGACGGTAGAAGACAGACCACCGACCTGCCTGCAGTGAGAGAGTGAGAGACCCAAAGACTCAGCCTCAACGCGGGAGATACCAATGATTCAAAATGCCTTAGTTTCCACATCCTGAAGTCGAGAAGGGTGAGAGGCAGGAGCACCAGGCCAGAGGGGAGAGCAGTACTTCATCAGGCGCAGATGAAAGCTTTGTATATGGTTAGGAGCTTCGGTGTGCCAAGGAATGACTTTGCACGATGGAGGATTGCCAGTCGGTGACTCGCTTTGGAAGCAAGCTTGTAGATATGGCTTTCCCAGGAAAGATCATGGCAGATAGTGAGACCCAGAAGTTTGAATGAAAGGGCTTCTTCAAGAGGAACTTGATATGTTGATACAATAAAATCTGCAAAATACAGCCACGTATAATATGTGGCTGTAACATAATTACGATAAGAGTTTTTCATTTCGAAACCACCTTGATTAAGCCTGGTGGTGGCTTCATATTTAAGGTGCTTGGCTTAAGATCATAAGGTCCTAAGTTCTAGCCGTGGTTGTGCCATAAATAACATCAGGTTGGTTGACTCAGCCTGTCATCCTCCCGAGGTCAGAAAAATGAGCATCAGCTTTGGAAAGAATGAGTCATTCAAGTGTCCTGCATCGGAGTGTAAACCTTTCTCAGATTGTGTCCCCTAGCCAATGAAAGTGCCACCTTGAATAATGTTGCATCCTAATTTATGCACATGAGGGAGGTTTTGGCTGTGGTATGATTGTCTGAATCAAGACAACATTCTCTCTCTTAGACCATGAAAAAAAATGTCCTGGCTTGTAGACTTGTTAAATGAATTAAATGAGTTATTTTTTTATTTTTTTATTTTTTGCTCAATTGTCTGCACCATGCATCTTACCCTGACTCCAGCCTGCTGGGATATCTCACCAAGTATGACTGTTCAAGTGCAGACCTCAACCCCATCGGTGGGATCAGCAAGATCGATCTACGGGCCTTCCTGCAGCACTGTGAGCACACGCTGAACCTTCCAACACTGGCCAGGTATGTCGGGCACAGTCCGACCACTCGCTTATGAAGCTGCTTCAGATATCGGTCTTTGTGGGACCACAGCACAGTGCAGTGGGGTTTAAAAAGGGGTGGCATTGTATTTCACGATTACAAAGAACCTCTTTGCTAATACGATGTGTGTGTTTTATAACGTTTTCTACCAAAATATTTTTGTTGGGTGGGCTGCCTCGTGTTCATTTTCCTCTCACTTCACTTTCACCCACCACCCATGATGAATTATTTAATTATAAAGATATTTACGAGCATTGTGCCTTTGATAACTGGGCCTAAATATTCCATACTACGGTTTCCTAAATATTCCGAGGGACGGGCCTAGCTGCGTGCGAAATACTTGGATAACAGTTTTATAGCTGGGTTGAGATTCAAATCCAGGTTAGACAGCTCAGAGATGAGGGCAATTGATATGGTGTAAACATAGCACAGGCTTGAGGGGTTGAATGGCCTCCTCCTGTGTCCAAGTTCCTTGTCTATGCTCGTGCACACCTCGAGACGACCCTGCCAGCCTGGCATGGAAACACGTTAATGTGGATAGGTGTTTTGTTTTTATCAACCATACATCTCCATCACACCATGGTCTTTTTGCACATTAATATCAGCAAGAAGAGGTGAAGTGTAAATTAAATCGTGCTGCACAAGAAATTACCATCATCCGTTAACAATGATGGGATAGGTATTGTAATTGCTCTCGCCCAGAAGGAGACGTGAGACTATTGCAGTGTGTGTGTGTGTGTGTGTGTGTGTGTGTGTGTGTGTCTGAGTCTGAAACCGCTTGTCTGATCGATGTGTAACTTTAAACATATGAGGAACTCCGCATGGAAAACCTTTTATTGCTAAATCTGACATCATAGGTCATATGATATGGCAGTCATATTGGATTAAAGGAAATTTTTTTTGACGTTTTCCCCAAAATCACTCAACGAAAAAAAACTGAAACTTGGCAAATGTCATCAACTCTCCATGGGGGTATATAGGGTGATTACGATTATGTCATCGGTGAAGTGGTATTCCAGCCATAATTGGTTGACTTGAAATCATTGTCCAAAAAAAATATCTGAAACTTCATATATCTCATCTACGACCCGATGTGAGTGAAGAATTAAATTAATGACGTTAATAACCCATGCCAAGAAACTATGTGACATAATAGGGTGCATGGATGATTCGGCTATATGAGCCACACCAGCAGTGAGCTATAATAGTAGCGTGTACAGTTGACGATGATAATTTTGTTCAGAATGAACACGCAAAGCGAGACTATGCACTCTGAGTGCCGTTATAGGTTGTCATTGTTTCAGTGTATGTGCTTCGTCAGTGAGTCCACAGGCAGACCAACTTTAATATAGCTTCTCCAATTGGCCTTATGCACAGTTTGACAAAGTTGTTTCATGAAACCAAATGTCAACCATAACCTGACTTTGTATCTTGAATGTGGATTATGTCAAAGTTACCCATGCACGTTCCTGAGTGTGTGTTTGCCCGCACCATTTGTGGTTTGACGTATGCTGCAAGGCCTCTGGACTCGACTGGTGTGTCCAATCGGCGTTTGGCACAGTTCTACAAAGTTGTCTAATTTAACCACAAGTTAATAAATATATTTTTATATATTGTTGCGGTTCTCAGAACCGCATGCATACAACATAAGGTGGACCCAAGACAGTTATTCCATTAATATAGTGTAGATAGTCCATTCCCTTTTGTGGAGCGGGATAACAGGGGAGTGGTGTGCGAGGATCTCATAGCTAGATTTGCTTACATCATTTCTTCTTCCTTTCATTTCTCACGTCATTCCTACTCTTCTTTTCTGATTATTCCTGAGGTAAATCTGAGCCACATGCGCCCTTCACTGTGGAGATGGGTCCTCAGAAAGGCCAAGCAGGCATTACACCCACACCCCTCCGTAGAAAAACACAGCCTGCCAAACGCACACGCACGGTAATTTCCACCCAATGGACAGGAAACACACTCAGCACGATGCCCACGCTGCGGGAACACATACCGAGGAGACGGAAGAAACAGCACCTTAGAAAGGGGCGCTCAAACACCACATGAGCATCGACAACACAGAGCTCCCGTCCTCAAGCGATCCCTCAATCGAGGCCGATAATAGTAAAACGACAACCACACCACGGGCTGGATGCGAGTGTGAAAGGCGCAAGTGGCGCGTTCCTTTCAACCCATTTCTGGACAAATTATATCAATGTGGTTTCGCCCCGCGCACACGATAGCAGAATTGGGCGAACACGAGCGCTGGCCACGTGCGTAATGGCGAATGTTCGCTCACTGTACGGAATGTGCTCGAAGGCAGACTCGTGCAGCGTGGCATGAATGGACACATCTTGACTGTCTGTGCATGGGTTCGCCATAACATCACCTCCGCGGGGAACATCCGCGGCTCCAGCGAGAACCAAAGGTACGAACGGTCTGCTCGCCTCTACCGTGCCAGGAAGCTCGGTTCGGCAGAGGCAGCTCGGGCCACGCACACGAGCGCGCGCGTTGGCCAGCGCTGGTTCAGGGCGCCGAGCGGGCGTGCGGGACCGACGCTGCCCTCGGCCTGTCATCAGGGCATGGCCCGGGGATTCTTGCAGGGTGATTCATGGTGCGGAGTTTGGTGTGGGTGATTCATATCATGTTGTGAGGTCGGAGCAAGACATTTTTATGGCTCGGGGTCATCTTGCCGGAAATGGAATGTTGTGGTTTCCGGCCTTCATGGCCGTCCGTGCAGGGGGTCGGGGCCAATCAGAGCGCCAGATTCGGGTGACGGCACAACGCTTCAGGGTGGCCCCCTACCCCGCGCCGCGGGGCCTATAAAGGTCCGAGCGGAGCCATCCTTTCGCGCTCTTTGCCCTGCCTCTCCCACTCAAGCTGGACTTCAACCCCACCTTCTGTCGTCATCGCTGGACTCCTCCTCCTCTTCTCTGCCCACACGTCGCTGAGTCCACCCACCCATCTGGTCCCACCTACCACTCCGTACACTCGCTCTGGAATCCACCCTCCCAACTCAAGCCCCTCCTTCATGCCCACGGTCTCGACTCGAGCTGCCCGAAGCAAGAGATGACGTGCCAGCTGTCAAGGGGGTACCGCACCACGGAGCATTCCCCCCAAACGTATTGGTGGCGCGTTCAGGCAATCAATTGTACAAAGGTACCGAGAGACTGTAGCCTCAACTCCTCCCCTGTCTTGCTTCAATTCCTCTTCATCGGGTTTTGTGTGTGTGTGTGTGTGTGTGTGTGTGTGCACGCGCGCGTGTGTGTGTGTCCTGGCGCCTGTCTATATAAGTAAGCCTGCAGAAGATTGTTATTATTATTTTCGGGTTAGGTCTGCTCTGTGTCCGCTTTCATTGTTTGCTTGTTTATTGTTTGCTTGTCCGTTGCTTGTTTATTGTTGCACCACACCTTTCTTCCCTATCTCTGATTGCACACCCCCAATAAATCTCTTGATCGTACCACATACCTTTCCTCGCCCATTGTTAATAAATTACTATTAGGAATGTTCCCTGCTTGTTTTTGTATTTTCTTTCATTGGTCCAGCATGGTCTGAATCCTAGCTTGGCCGGGACTTTATTCCCAACAATCCGTTCCTTTTAGCCGGTACGTCCTTGGCAGTGTCGCTCGGCTGCATCCGATCCGGTAAAGTGATCCGGTACGGTAGAGTGATCTACGACGTTCGGACAAGGCGTATCGAGGGCGTGTTGCCCGGTAATTAAATCACATGGCTATTTTTAGGTAACCAGATTAACTAGACGGAGAACCCTAAGTCACATGGTTGAGTTATTGGCGTCCACGGTCGGTTAAGCGACCCGTCGTGTCATGGAATTATGCGTGTGCAACGGCCTACAATTCCGCAGGGAGTCTGGTGGGAGCTGAGATAGCTCTCCCCCCCCATCCCCCAAGTGGTCTTCTCACCACCCCCGGCCGCAACAATATATTATATTATATATATAATTATACATATATATATATATATATATATATATATATATATATATATATGTAACATACATATTTTTTGTTGCGGTTTGGAACCGCATGCATACAACTAATAGGTGTCCCAAAAGTGAATTCCATTTATTATACGTGTAGATATTCCCCTCTTTTGTTTAGCGGGACAACAAGGGAGTGACGTTGCGACGATCTAATAGCTAGGGTTGCTTAAATCATTTTCTCCCTTCATTCATCCTACTCTCCTTCTTTTTTCTGATTATTCCTGAGGTAAATTTCAGCCACGTGCGACTTCGCTGTAGGTGGGGCCTCGTGGAGGCCAGCTGCGTGCGGCGCTGCGGTAGGGAAACTGCAGCGCCGATCATGTGGTGTGCTTGTTGGTGCGGGATTTAACGACACAGCTTCCGATGATCTGGAGGATTGCCGGTTGCATTAAGAAAAAAGATGCGAATAAATACCTCTTAAGAGGCTGCACTGAATGGTGTTTTTTCACGGCACGGGAAACACGGCCAGCACCGATGCCCACGCTGCAGGAAAACCATACGGAGGCGATAAAGACGAACTCCACCCATGCTTTTTGGACAGGATAGAGTGTGCGAGTGGAAGCTGGCTTGATTTGTCCTTTTTAACCTCAATACCTCGACACATATTGGTGTTCGCCCCGCACACATGCTAGCGGAGTCGTGTGAACGCGAGCGCTGGCCACGTGCGTAATGGCGACCGCGCGCAGCTGTATGGAATGTGCTCGAAAGCAGACACGTAGCGCTGGCCTCGTGAAGACGTGCATGGATTTAACCATGATGGTGTACCTTCGGTCCTTCGCTGGCAGGCAGTGGATTCTCCATGGATGGTGAACGCTTCTCGTCTCTAATGCCAGCAAAGCTATGACGATCGAGCCAGGGATGTACAGTCGGGCCACGTGGCGTGCGCATGGAACGAAGCGCAATTGATCGACCGGCTGGCGACCGCCCGAGCTGGCTGCCGGGACCCTCGACCGATCACCCGGGGCTAAGGCTCGGGGTTTTTGCAGGATTATTCTGCGTGCCAATTTTGGTGGTGGCGATTCGTGTCATGTCGTGGGTCGGAAGCGAGGTGTGTTCGTCTGTCTGGGATGGCCTTGCCCGAAACGAAGTGAGGCGGTTTCCGCCAAGCTGGCGGCCACGTGAGGGGTCGGGGCCAATCAGAGTGCAACGATTCACAGGATGACATTACGATGGTGCCCCACCGCCCCGAGCTGCAAATTCCTATAAAGGTCGGAGAAGTGTTCCTCCGTCTCTCTCTTGCCCTCTTGCTTTTTGAGTTTCTCAACCTCTCTCTCGCACTCGCCTCGTCGACACCGGTCCTGCCAACGACCCACTCCTGCTCCTCGTCTCCGCCTCCTCATCTCCACCCACAATGACGTCGACCCACCACGCCTACCTGGTCTCGCCTATCACCGCCCTCGCACTCTGGACTCCGCCCATCTCCACTCAAGCTCCTCCTTTCCGAACACAGTCTCCACATATGTGGCTGAAGCCAGAGGACGCGTGCCCACTGTTCGGGTACCCACACCACGTGCACCCCCTCCCCGCCGAACGTATGGTGGGCGCGTCGTGCTAATCGGCGCAAAAGGTACTGAGATCATAGCCTCAACTCCCCTCCTTCTGGTTGCAAACCCTCTTCAATCGGGTTTCTGTAGTCTGTGTGTGCGTGTGTGTTGTGGTATGCTGGCGCCTGTTCTGCTTAAGTAAGACTGCAAAGATTGTTATCATTATTATTGTGTATTATTTCGGCGTTAAGTCTGCTCGTGTCCCCTTTGTAAGTTGACTGTTAATAAATCATAATTAGGAATGTTCCCATGCCGTTTTTGTTCCTTTTCTTCATTGATCAGCATGTGCGAAATCCTACCTTAGCCGGGACTTTAAATTCCCAACGACCGTTTCCTTTAGTTCGGTACGTCCGGCAAGTGTCCGCTCTGGCTGCATCCGATCCGGTAATAGTGACCGGTCCGGAGAGTGATCCGGGTTAGCCAAGGCAAATACCGAGGGCAGATGTTCCCCCGGTAAATTGAACAACTTGATTAATTTAGGTAACCCAATAAACCCATAGACGGATGACCCTAGTCACGCAGTTGAGTTATTTGCATCCACGTCGGGTTAAGGCGACCCGCCGCGTCACGGAATTACGTGTGCGACGCCTATCAATTCCCGGGGATCTGGTGGGAAACCGACATATGGCTTCCCCCACCTTGTGGTTCTTCTCCTGACCCCCGGCCCGCAAACAATATACAGGGGTACACTAAAAAAAAATGACATCATTTCGTAGTCTTAAATAACATAGCTAATTCTCGGCTCAAAATGATCTCAAATTTTAAAACAAAATTGTAAAACTAACTAAGTGAATTTTTAAAATTCTTATCTCAAATGAGAATTACCGGAAGATGGATTGGCATGCCAGTGATTAATGACAATGTGCTGTTGAAATGGCCACCACGTCACCTGACTTGACAACCTTTGTGATTTTTTCTTGGGGCTATGTGAAAATGGCTGGTCTATATCCCCCCCTCTTCCTACAAGCCTAGAGGAAACTTAAAGCAGAGAATCCACTGAGTGCTGGAGAATGTTAACGCAACGACATGCTACAGCATGTTTGGCCAGGGCTGGACCACTGACTTGACGTGTGTCGTGTCACAGGCGGTGCGTATTGAACATTTGGTGAAGTTTTGAGAAGACGGTTATAAAAATCTACAATCCCTCTGAATCTCTGTTCGAATTTTGAATAAATAAAATCTTTATTTGTTCAACATGAAAGCCTATTTACTTTCGTTGCCTGGGAACATGTAGTTATTAGATATTCAAGTTTCAAATGAATTCATTTTTTAGGCACAGCTGTATAGTGTGTATTATTATATATATATATATATATATATATATATTATATATATATATATATATATATATATATATATATGTATATGTATATGTATCATACACACACACATATATATATATATAATATATAATAGTATATTATATATATATATATATATATAATATAAGGGCCCCGCGAGGAGGAGTAAAGAAAGCGACATTTTAATGAATATGTTGATGATAGGCCTCGGTCATGGGTAAGGGTTAAAATAGTGCTAATTGGCATTATACTCAATGGCGATTGTCCCTTACATCACTCCTCCTCGTGGCGCCTCATATATACTATCGTGCCCGTACGTGCGTGGCCGTATGTGCAAAAAAAATTTCATCCACGTGCCAGAAACAAACAACACACCGGCCGTTCCTGTCCTCGCTGCCCGTAGTGCATGGCCCGTACGTGCAAAAAAAAAACAACTTCAAACAACCCAAGGCCCGTTCCTTCACTCTCGTAAACGACAACTGTGGATTGGGGCATTGTGTTTATCTATAAATGTGCATAACGAAATCGAAAGAAATTATTGGAATACAGTAGTCATCATCTATCCGGAAGTCCGTACGTTGTAAACCCGTAATGGGAACGCGGCTGAGGATCTCTTCCCCAACGGCCACGCATACGCAGCAACGTTCCTGTCATTGGGTAACTAAATGGCGCCCTTTCCCCAATCGGCGCAACGCCTACGCGCAACGTGTCTGTATTGGTTGGTAAATCAAATGGCCATAACTTGGGAACCACTTGTCCGATTAATATTGTTGCGATTCGCGCCGCCGGCGTGCGATAGGCCACGTGACTCGAAATCGCGACCAGCCTCGCCCACCGACGGACAAATTCGTCGTGAGCCTCCCCCGACTAACGTCCGGTCTAGTCACGGGTCGGACCTTTCGGACTGCATCAAACCCAGTCCGCATTCTACCCCCCGCGCGGAATAGGCTGAATGCCGAAAGGTCCGATATACCTAAATACCCGCACGGTAACCTACCCGAAGGGGTTGTACCTCGCCCCAGGCCGACTTCGGACACGGGCCGCTTAGCCGATCCGTTCCGTGCTATCGGGAATAACCGAGCGGTGTTATCGTCTGGCCTGACGGTTCAATTAATTATCGGCGTCCGCGCCCACTCAACCCTTTACTGAAGCAAGATGGAGACCACAAAGGAAAGGACCGCAGCGAAACGGGGCAAACAATTCAACAAGCCACGCACATTTATTTCACGCCTCACATAGAGCACCATATAGACGTATTTACGCCAAAATTAGCAAATGCAGCATAATATCAAATAGAACAAAGCAACACAATGAAAGCAATCGCAGAGCTACGACCGACAAAACGCGAACACTCGGGCAACACTTATACAATAACTATCTTCCAAGACCATCGCGCAACAACACGTCACACAGAACCCAAAAGAAATGAAGGAGTCGCGACTTTCCCTGCTTCGAGTCCTTGGGACCGTTCCCTGAACGAGATCCCGTCTGGCCCCGTGACTACCCGTGCCTCTGACGCGTGGTCGGCGGGTCTCTCCGGCGTGCCTCTGCCTGCCCGTGCTGGCCACCTCGACGCCACGGACCGAGCACCGACTGTGTAAAAGCCGAACCAAAGAGAGAACCACCAAGAGAGAACCGACCAAAGAGAGAGAGCGAATGCCGAACCAAGAGAGAACCCAAAACAAAGAACGAGCACGAGCGAAGCTACCAGACCAGGAGAGAACCCCCCCTCCTGCGCCTCCGATCTTATCCCGGCGCCACCGCCCTGTTCTGGCTCCACCTCCTTCGAGGCGCTTCTAGAAGGGGGGCGTTCCCTCTCTCGTTCCCCCTCCGCGCCATGCGGGGGGCGCGAGGAGAAATCCGTCCTGGCGCCGGGCCAGGGAAGAAAAACAGGCAGGGGAAAACCCGCGCGCCCTCGCTGTGGTGATTTCTTCTTTCCTTCTCGCGGTTCGAACGGTTCCCACGCGGAAACCGTCGTACGTGGACCGCGGAGATGGCGTTCGTGGTGTGGGTAGTGCGAAGATGGTGGTAGTTTTTGGTGAGATGGCGGTGCTGGCGTTGTTAGTGGTGGCGTGGTTGAGGTTGAAGTGTGGTTGGTTCGAAAATATGAAAGACAAAAAACGACTAACTCAAAGTGTCACAGGCCGAATGAATCACATTAATTCCCTCTAAAAATGGGTTTGGCTAACTATAATGTACTTCAGATAAACCTCACCTACGGGAACCCTGAATGGTTTTGCGAAATTCCAACAGCCGTACAAATATCAACCTTCAAAATGCACATACTCGTCCCCAGCAATATACCTGGCAAGTTTCAATTAGATCAGACCAGTGGTTGTCGAGAAACAGCGGTCACAGACACACACAACAACACACACACACACACCACACACCAACAACACACACTGCTGGAACTATATATATAATATACAAATAGTATATATTGTTACGATTACCGCCCGCCCAGCGCGAACGCCGCTTTAGCCATGGCGGCCGTCTCGCCACCCGGACGGACAATTCAGTCGCGACTTTCAGGAAATACGCCGAAACACCAGTCCGGGTGTGCTCCAAGCGCACACCATGGCTAAGTCAACACTCCTACCCGGCGCGACAGGGTCAATCGCCGAATTATCGAATACCTTAAGTATTTCGCGCGGGCAGTCAACGAGAGACCGTAACCTCAACGAAGGCCTGCTTGACACGAACCGCTTAAGCGGTTCTTCCGTTCTGGGATAACGAGCGGTGTATATTATCCCAGGCCTCGTTGGACCCGATTATATTATCGGCTATTTAAAAGCCCTCTAATTCCTAGAGCAATACGGCGGTTGAATGGGGAAAGAGGACCAACAAACTGGGTTAAACATTCCACACAGCACATTTATATACCAAGCACATTTACATAAAGCATGAAAGTCATGCAGTATGCAAAACACACAAAAGCAATGATGCGGCATGCATGCAGTTATTCTGTCAATGGGAAACACGCATGCAGTTGTTTTGCGAAAGACTGCGGGACGGGACAAAGACCGAGCAAGGCGAAGCGCTACAACCGTCTAATAATGAATTATGCAGCGCACTTAACAGTTTCTCTACTTAACGGGGACACTGGCGCCCAATTCATTACACAAGATAAAAGCAAAGAAAGACCCCTCAAAGGCAAGGGAGTCAGCTGCGACCCGTAGGCCCTTAATTCAAGGACTGGTTTACGAAAAGGGACTCCAGAGGCCGCCGCAGGTACTCCACCCTCGTGTGACTTGGTTGGGCGAAACCCGATGGACCGCCTCTCAACGCACCTCCACCGACTGACTGCTCCACCCAGAGACCAGACCTCCACCGACCGACTGCTCCACCCAGACCGAGAACCCCACCGACCGACCATAAAACCAAATTTTTTGGGAACTGCGGATGCTCGTGCAGCCCTTTTTATTCCCCCTGCCTGTCGCCGCCGCCCTCTTCCAGCCTCCCCGGAGCCTTTAGAAGGAAGGGCGTGTTTTACCTCCAAACGCCCTGGCTCTTCCCTTCCGGCGCGGCGAAGGGAAGAAAGAAATCGTTGCGTGGCCCTCAATGGAATTGGCCCAGGGATATTTTATTGCCCAAAACTAGGCCCCACCCTACATCACCTTTGACCCTGGTTAATCTGCCCTTCTCCCCAGTCCCGAAGCGCCGGAAAGCAGGAGGGAAAATCCTGCGTTATCGAAACCACCTTATTCTTTCTCCATGCGGAGACGGTTTTTGATGCGGAGAGGTTGGTGCGTGGTTTGGAGAAGGTGATTGGTGGTGTGGTTGGTGGTTGAGGTGGTCGTGGTTGTTGAATGGTCGATGTGGTTGGCGTTGTGTGTGGCGCTGAGGGTGGTGTGGTTGGGGCTTGTTAAAAAAAAAGTGGTTGGTGGTGGGGTTGGTGGTGAGGTGATCGTGGTTGTAATGGTGGCGTGGTTGGCCAAAATAACGATAGCAAAGAGATACGTGCTAACTCAAGATCACAGCCGCTGATAAACAAATAATTCCTTTTAGACACACGTGGGGAAATCTTATCTGAAACACACACTTAGGATATATACCATGAATCATTGGGGATATCTTTATGGTGGTTTCCTGCGAATTTCCACCAGCGAATATATACATTAATATAACACAAAATATATGTACATCACACAATATTATGTCATATATAATTATAATATATATATATATACATATAGTTTGCGGGTGGGCGATCGGTGAGAAGACCAACAGTGGGGGAAGCTATCTCGGTTTCCCAACAGACTCCCTGGAATTGCAGTCTTCGCACACGGATAGTTCCGTGATATAGCTGGGGGTCACGAACCGACCGGAACGCACATAACCTCAACCACGTTGACCTACGGGTCCTCCCGTCTATGGGTTAACCGGGTTTACTAATTAATTCACGTGATTAATTACCGGGGACAACGGCCCTCCGTATATGCCTTGTCCGAACCGGATCAGATGCAGCCGAGCGACACTGCCAAGGCATCGTACCAGGTTTAAAGGAACGGATCGTTGGGAACCAAAGTCCCAAGCTAAGTTAAGATACGGCCATGCTGGATCAAGTGAAAGAAAAGACGAAACGAGCTGAGAAGATTTTACAAAGGTGATTTATTACGAACAGGCGAGGAAAGATATGTGGCACAGTGAATAGATTTTATTGTTGTCTGTAGCAGGAATAGAAAATAGTGAGAGGTGCGGTCAATATCAGCAGTTTACAAAAGAGCAACACCAGAGCAGAGTATCCGAATAATTATTGTTACAATCTTAACTTAAACGACGGACAGGCCCGCAAAAACACCGCACGCACACAAAACCCGATGAAGAGGAGTTGATGAAGAGAAAAAGGCAGAGATGAAGGTCGTCTCTTGCTTCGTGGCACTCGTACAACTACCGTCGGTCCAGAAGATTGAGGACCGACCGCTTGGCGTGAAGGGAGGGGATTGGGTGAGCCCAAAAGCCAATGGTGGACGAGAGAGGCGGAGCCAGCAGGCGAATTTGTTTAAAGAAGGTGGAGCCAGCAGGCAAATTGGAAAGAAGGGCGGAGCCAGCAGGAATGGGTTAAAGAAGGGCGGACCACAGGATGGGTAGGTTGTCGATCCCACATCCAACAGAATGAGCCGACAGGAAACGAAGAAGGAACAACGGGCAGCGAAACGACATCCCCAGGAACGATGAGAGCAGGGAACGACACTCAGGACCGATGAGCAGAGATCGACACACCGGACCGATGAGCAGGAACGACACACCAGGAACCGACGAACAACTCTCGAACGACGACTAACTCTCCCTCTCGCCCGCGGACCCGTCCTTTTATAGATCCGGTGGTGCGGGGCGGGCGGCGACGACCCGACAGTGGTTGTCATCACCTGAATCGGCGCTCTGGTTGGGGCCCCGGCCAGCACATCGGGCCGGCTGCCCAATGACCTGAAGCAGCTCACATTCACTTTCCCGGCCAAGCATGGTTCCAAGCTGCGGAATGTGTCTCGCTCCGAGCACCGCGACATGAATTACCTTTGCAACGAAACTCCGTGCCGTGCCCCGGCGAACCGCGGTTGGCACCTGGTTATGTTTTTTCTGTGCTCCATGTGCGCCACGCGGCCCAAGCAATCCAGCCAAACATGCCTCTGCTGGGAGTAAGCTGCATCGAGGCGGAGGTCAGGGAGGATGTCTGCCGTCCATGGGAGACATTTGTTGCTGTTCGGTTGTGGAGCGAAGACCGATGGTAAGATGTTATTTAACCCCTGCGCAGGAACCCGACCAAAAGATGTTGTGTTATTCGTGCTTGTTCTGCACAATGATAAAGTATTAGTCGGAGCGTAGCCTGCCGCGCGCGATGCCGCCATTAGCACGTGGCCCCGCGCGGGTCGCGCATTAAAGCCACGTGCCAGCGCGCGGTCCGCCATTAACCACGTGGCCAGGTCGGGTCGCGCCGCCATCAAGCATCGTGTTCACTTTTATCAAAGGCGGTGGATGCCACGTCCCAGCCCTGATCTGTGTCAGTGAATTGAGGGAAAAGTTTGGATATAATTACTGTGTGTAGGGTTGAGTTGAAGAAGAAGATAGAGAAAATGGAGAAATGGTGGGAAGAGAACACTGGCCTCTGCGTTCCTGTGCAGTGGGTGGAGTTGTTTATTGTTTGCTTGCTGTGGTTGGCCTTTGCCGAAGACGCATACATTGAGGGTGTGGCTGAGTTTTTTACAAGCGGCTGTCTGAGTGCCGCTAAACTAATGAGATCCTGTCTTACTATGAGATCCTAACTATGAGATCCTGCTACTAGAGATCCGGAGCTGTCTGTCCTAATATAATCAGACCAAGCTATGAGTCCACACAACGCACTGTCTCGCTGTCCCGCTAGACAAAAAGAAAGGACCTATCTGAACGTATTTAATGGGAATCACCGTCTTGGAACCGCTGTATAATGTTGCTATTCTTTGGAGGGGA
Organism: Eptatretus atami; assembly: GCA_035128595.1. Lineage (NCBI taxonomy): Eukaryota > Metazoa > Chordata > Myxini > Myxiniformes > Myxinidae > Eptatretus > Eptatretus atami. Next base: position 68,777,012 of record CM068956.1, read on the forward strand.
TGCGATTCCCAGACCCGCAAACATTATATATGTGTAATATAATGTATTATATAAATATATATATATAAAATATATAATATTATAATATATATATATATATAGATATATTTACCTTGAATGTGCCATTACGATCCACGTTAAATAGCGTTTTATATTTTGTCTTTCTACTGGAAGATCAGCAAAAAATCTCAGCACTGCTACTATTGATTCTGCTTGAGCATAGGGCTGCTGATATTTGCGGTTAACTGCTAATGCAGTGCCCCCGTAGGTTTGGGCAAAATTTCGATTTTGTTGTTTTTCAAGGTGCTGCCAATCAGACATGCAAGATCTTTCGCATTTACCTTCTGCTGGCAGACTAGTCTCAATCTTACACCCTTCAATGGATGTGCACACCATTTGAGCAATCACCTTCATGCAAAACCAGGGTGGCAAGCTTACAGCTGGTGAGATTCTAACCCAGGCTAGAGGCTCAGATGATGAGTGTGCAAACCTCCCAAACTATACTGCCAGCCCATTGGGTGGAATAGAGCAAATGCTGAACGATGTTTTTCGTTTTTTTATTCAAACATTGTGTTTTCGCCCTTTAATCGAACTGTGTCTAGCTTGGTTTAGAACATAACTTTAACTGGTGTCTGCTCGTTAGATTTCTCATTGTTCCAATTGATCCAACTGTTGTGTTGTCTGTTAACGT
>CM068956.1:68779358-68792424 GCA_035128595.1 Eptatretus atami
CGACGGCCTACAATTCCGGGGAGTCTGGTGGGAACCGACATAGCTTCCCCCACCTTGTGGTCTTCTCACCTGACCCCCCGGCCCGCAACAATATACAGGGTGTCCCTAAAAAAATGACATCATTTCGTAGTCTAATAACATAGCTAGGGATTCGGCGTCAAATGATCTCAAATTTTAACAAAATGTGTAAAAACTAACTAAGTTGAATGTTTAATTCTTATCTCAATGAGAATCTACCAGGAGATGGATTGGCATGCCCAGTGATAATGACATGTGCTGTTGAAGCACCACGTTCACTGGACTTGCACCTTGTGATTTTTTTCTATGGGCTATGTGAAGGGCTGGTCTATATCCCCCTCTTCCTACAAGCCTAGAGGAACTTAAGCAGAGAATCATGATGGCTGGAGAAATGTTACGCAAAGACATGTACAGCCATGTTTGGCAGGAGCTGGACCACTGACTTGACGTGTTCGTGTCACAGGCGGTGCGCATATTGAACATTTTGTGAAGTTTGAGAAGACGGTTATAAATCTACATCCCTCTGAATCTTGTTCGAATTTTGATAAATAAATCTTTTATTTGTTCAACATGAAGCCTATTTACTTTCTGTTTGCCTGGGACATGTAGTTACTTAGATATTACAAGTTTCAAATGATGTCATTTTTTTTAGGGGCACGCTGTATAGTGTGTATAATATATATATATTATATATTTTATAATAATATAATATATATATAATATATATAATATGATATCATGTATATGTATATACCACACACATATATATATATATTTAATTATATATATATTATATATATATATATATATATAAGCCCCGCGAGGAGGAGTAATGAAAGCCACATTTTAATGATATGTTATGATAGGCTCGATCATAGGGTAAGGGTTAAAATAGTGCTTAATATGGCATTAACTCCAAATGGCCGATGTGTCCCTTACATCACTCCTCCTCGTGGCGCGCCTCATATATACTAGTGCGTGCCCGTACGTCGTTGGCCGTATGTGCAAAAAAAAAACTTTCATACCACGTGCCAGAAACAACAACCACACAGGCCGTTCCTTCGCTCTCGCGTGCCCGTACGTGCAGGCCGTACGTGCAAAAAAAAAACAACTTTCAAAACAACCCACAGGCCGTTCCTTCACTCTCGTAAACGACACTGGATTGGGATTGTGTTATCATAAATGTGCAATAAGAAATCGAGAAATTATTGGAATACAGTAGTCATCACTATCCGGAAGTCCGTACGTTGTAACCCGTATGGGAACGCGCTGAGCGATCTCTTCCCCAACGGCCACGCCTACGCAGCAACGTGTCCTGTCATTGGTAACTAAATGCCGCCCTTTCCCATCGGCCACCCTACGCAGGCAACGTGTCCTGTCATTGGTTTGGTAATAAATGGCCATAACTTGGAACCACTTGTCCGATTAATATTGTTGCGAATTCCGCGCCCGCCGGCGTGCGACGGCACGTGACTCGAATCGCGACCGCCTCGCCACCGACGGACAATTCAGTCGTGACCTCCCGGACTACGCCGGATCTAGTCACGGGTGGCCTTTCGGCCTCATCACAACCAGTCGCATTCTACCCGCGCGGAAATAGGGTGAATCGCCGAAAGTCGATAACCTAAATCCCGACACGGTAAACCTACCGAGGGTTGTACTCGCACAGGCCGACTTCGGACACGGGCCGCTTAAGCGATCCGTTCGTGCTTCGGGATAAACGAGCGGTGTTATCGTCGGCCTTGACGGTTTATTTATTCAATAATTATCGGGCGTCCCGCGCCCACTCAAACCTTACGTGAAGCAAGATGGACCCACAAAGGAAGGACGCAGCGAAACGGGGCAACATTCAACAAGCCGCACATTTATTCACGCCTCACATAGAGCACACATATAGCACGTATTACAGCCAAAATTAGCAAATGCACATATATCAAATAGAACAAAAGCAACACAAATGAAAGCAACGCAGAGCTACGACCGACTAAACGCGAACACTCGGCAACACTCTATACAATAGTTACTTTCCAAGACATGGCGCCAACACACACGTTCACACAGAACCCAAAAGAAATGAGGAAGTCGCGACTTCCCTGCTCTCGAGTCCTTGGCGACGTCCTCTGACGAGATCCCGTCTTGGCCGTGACTCCGTGCTCGAGCGTGGTCGGCGAGGTCTCTCCGGCGTGCCTCGTGCCTGCCCGTGCTGGCCCCTCGACGCCACGGACCGAGCACCGACTGTGTAAGAGCCGAACAAGAGAGAACCACCAAGAGAGAACGACCAAGAGAGAGAGCATGCAACCAAGAGAGAACCCAAAACAAAACGAGCACGAGCCGAAGTCCACCGAACAGAGAGAGGCCCCCCCTTCCTGCGCCTCCGACTCTTATATCCCCCGGCGCCCCGCCCTGTTCTTGGCTCCACCTCCTTCGAGGCGCTTCTAGAGAGGGGGTTCCCTCTCGTTCCCCCCTCCCCGCGCCATGCGGGAGCGGGCGAGGAGAATCCGTCCTGGCGCGCGGGCCAGGGAAGAAAACAGGCGGGAAAAACCCGCGCGCCCTCGCTGTGGTGATTTCTTCTTTCCCTTCTCGCGTTCGACGGTTTCCAAACGCGGAAACCGTCGTACGTGGGACCGCGGAGGATGGCGTTCGTTGTGTGGGTAGTGGCGAAGTGTGGTAGTTGTTGGGAGAGCGGTGCTGGCGTTGTTGGAGTGGTGGCGTGGTTGAGTGAAGTGTGGTTGGTTCGAAAAATAATGAAAGAACAGAAAACGACTAACTCAAAGTGTCACAGCCCGAATGAAATACATTAATTCCCTCTAACAATGGGTTTGGGGCTAACTATACATGTACTTCAGAAATACCTACCTACGGGACCTGAATGGTGTTTGCGAATTTCCACAGCGTAAACAAATAAACCTTGAAAAGGCACATACTCAGGTCCCAGCAATATACCTGGCAAGTTTCAATTAGATCAGACCAGTGGTTGTCGAGAAACAGCGGTCACAGACACACACACACACACACACACACACACACACACACACACACACACACTGCTGGAATATATATATATATATACATATATATGTATATATTGTTACGAATTTACGCGCCGCCCAGCGTGCGAACAGCCGCTTTAGCCAATGGCGGCCGTCTCGCCCACCGGACGGACAATTCAGTCGCGACTTTCCGGAACAACGCCGAAAACCAGTCACGGGTGTGCTCCAAGCGCACACCATGGCCTAGTCAACACTCTACCCGCGCGCGACAGGGTCAATCGCCAATTATCGATATACCTAAGTATTCGCGCGGGCAGTCTACCGAGAGACCGTACCTCAACGAAGGCCTGCTTGACACGAACCGCTTAAGGTTCGTTCCGTTCTGGATAACCGAGCGGTGTATTATCGCCAGGCCTCGTTGGACCCGATTATATTATCGGCTATTTAAAAGCCCTCTAAATTCCGAGAGCAATACGGCGGTTGAATGGGGAAAGAGGACACCACAAACGGGTTAACATTCACACAGGCACATTTATTATACAAGCACAATATACATAAAGCAATGAAGTCATGCAGGTATGCAAAACACACAAAAGCAATGAATGCGGCATGCATGCAGTTATGCTGTCAATGGGGAAACACGCATGCAGTTGTTTTGCGAAAACTGCGGGACGGACAAAGACGCGAGCAAGGCGAAGCGCTACAACCGTCTATAATGAATTATGCACAGGCACTTAACAGTTTCTCTACTTAACGGGACATGGCGCCACATCATTCACACAAATAAAAGCAAAGAAAGACCCCTCAAAGGCAAGGGAGTCAGACTGGACCCGTAGGCCTTTATGTCCAAGGAGCCTGGTGACCGAAGGGACTCCCAGAGGCCGCCGCAGGTTACCTCCACCCTCGTGTGACTTGGTTGCGACCCTCGATGGACCCTCTCAAGCACCTCCACCGACTGACTGCTCCACCCAGACGAGACTCCACGAGCCGACTGCTCCACCCAGACGAGAACCTCCACGACGACCAACAAACAACTGAACTGCGGATGCCGTGCGCCCTTTTTATTCCCCTGCCTTCTCGCCCCGCCCTTCTTCCAGCTCCCGCGGGAAGCCTCTAGAAGGAGGCGTGTTTTACTCCAACGCCCTGGCTCCTCCCTTCGCGCGTGCGAAGGGAAGAAGAAATCGTTGCGGTGGCCCTCAATGGAATGTGGCCCGGGATATTTATTGCCCAAAAACAGGCCCCCACCCTACATCACCTTTGACCCCTGGTTAAATCTGCCCTTCCCCAGTCCCGAAGCGCGGAAAGCAGGAGGAAAATCCCTTGCGTTATCGGAACCCCTTATTCTTTCTCCATGGCAGACGGTTTTTGATGCGGAGAGGGTTGTAGCGTGGTTGTGGAGAAGGTGATTGTGTTGTGGTTGGTGCTTGAGGTGGTCGTGTTGTTGTAATGTGGTGTGTGGTTGGCGTTGTGTGGTGGTCGTGAGGGTGGTGTGGTTGGGCGCTTGTAAAAAAAGGTGGTTGGTGTGGGGTTGGTGGTTGAGGTGATCGTGGTTGTAATGGTGCGTGGTTGGTCCAAAATAACGATAGCAAAGAATAACGGCTAACTCAAAGATTACAGCCCTGATAACACAAATAATTCCCTTTAGACACGGTGGGAAATCTATGACACACTCATAGCGATATAACTGATCTTGGGGAAATCCTTTATGGTGTTCTGCGAATTTCCACAGCCGTAACAATATATATACATATATATAACACACACACATATATGTACATATATATATATATATATATATATATACATACAATATATATTTGCGGTTGGGGATCGGGTGAGAAAGACCACCAGGGGGGAAGCTATCTCGGGTTCCCAACAGACTCCCTGGAATTGCAGTCTGTCGCACACGGATAGTTCCGTGATGCGGCGGTCACGAACCGACCGTGAACGCCAAAACTCAACCACGTGACCTAGGGTCCTCCGTCTATGGGTTAACCGTTACCTAATAATCACGTGATTTAATTACCGGGGAACACGCCCTCGGTATGCCTTGTCCGAACCGGATCAGATGCAGCCGAGCGACACATGCCAAGAGTGTACCGGTTAAAAGGAACGGATCGTTGGGAACAAAGTCCCAGCTAAGTTAAGATACGGACCATGCTGGATCAATGAAAGAAAAGACGAAAACGAGCTGAGAGAATTTTTACAAAGGGATTTATTACAAGCAGGCGAGGAAAGATATGTGGCACAGTGAATAGATTTTATTGTTGTCTGTAGCAGGAATAGGAAGAAAAGTGAGAGGTGCGGCAATATCCAAGCAGTTTACAAAAGCAGACCAGAGCAGAGGTATCCCGATATAATTATTGTACAATCTTAACTTAAACGAGGACAGGCGCAGACAAAAACACACGCACGCCAACAAAACCGATGAAGAGGAGTTGATGAAGAGAAAAAGGAGAGATGAAGGTCGTCTCTTGCTTCGTGGCACTTCGTACAACTACCGTCGGTCCAGAGAATGAGACGCGACGTTGGGCGTGAAGGGAGGACTTGGGTGGAGCCAAAAGCCAATGGGTGGAGAGAGAGGCGGAGCCAGCAGGCAATTGGTAAAGAAGGGTGGAGCCAGCAGGCAAATTGGTAAAGAAGGGCGGAGCCAGCAGGCGATATGGGTAAAGAAGGGCGGAGCCAGCAGGCGAATGGGTAGGTTGTCGATCCCAATCCAGACAGAATGAGCCGACAGGAACGAAGAAAGGAACAACGGGCAGGAACGACACCCCAGGAACGATGAGCAGGAACGACACACCAGGACCGATGAGCAGGATCGACACACCAGGACCGATGAGCAGGAACGACACACCAGGAACGACGACAACTCTCGAACGACGACTACTCTCCCTTCCGCCCGCGACCCGTCCTTTTATAGATCCGGTGGTGCGGGGCGGGGGCGACGACCCGAAGCGGTGTCATCACCTGAATCGGGCGCTCTGGTTGGGCCCCGGCCAGCACACGGGCCGGCTGCCATGACCTGAAGCGGCTCCACTTCACTTCCGGCCAGATGGTTCCAAGCTGCGGAATTGTCTCGCTCCGAGCACCGCGACATGAATTACCTTGCACGAAACTCCGTGCCGTGCCCCGGCGACCCGCGGTTGGCGCTGGTTAATGTGCCTGCTCCATGGTGCGCCACGCGGCCCAAGCAATCCAGCCGCACAACATGCCTCTGCCTGGGAGTAGCTGCATCGAGGCGGAGGTGCAGGAGGATGTCTGCCGTCCATGGGAGACATTTGTTGCTGTCGTGGTGAGCGAAGACCGATGGTAAGATGTTATTGTAACCCCATGCGCAGACCCGACCAAAGATGTGTGTTATTCGTGCCTTGTTCTGCACAATGATAAAGTATTACGGCTGCTCGCGAGTCCGCCATTAAGCACGTGGCCAGCGCGCGGGTCCGCCATTAAGCACGTGGCCAGCGCGCGGGTCCGCCATTAACCACGTGGCCAGCGTGCGGGTCCGCCCGCCATCGAGCATCGTGTTCATGGTTATCAAAGGCGGTGGGATGCACGGTGCCAGCCCTGATCTGTGTCAGGGAATTGAGGGAAAAGTTTGGATATAATTACGTGTGTAGGGTTGAGTTGAAGAAGAAGATAGAGAAAATGGAGAAATGGGTGGGAAAGAACATGCCTCATGCGTCCTGTGCAGTGGGTGGAGGTTGTTTATTGTTTGCTTCTGTGGTTGGCCTTTGCGAAGACGCATACATTGAGGGTGTGGCTGCAGTTTTTACAAGCGGCTGTCTGAGTGCCTAACTATGAGATCCTGTCTTACTATGAGATCCTGTCTAACTATGAGATCCTGTCTAACTATGAGATCCCATGAGATCGGCTGTCTGTCTAATATAATCAGACCAAGCTATGAGATCCACACAACGCACTGTCCTGCTGTCCCGCTAGACAAAAGAGAAGGGACTATCTGAACGTATATTAATGGAATAACCGTCTTGGAACCGCTGTATAATGGTTGCTATTGCTTTGGAGGGATGCGATTCCCAGAACCGCAACAATATATATGTGTATATATATGTATATATATATATACTATATATATATATATATTATATATATATATATATATATATATATATATATATATACCTTGAATGTGCATTACGTCCACGTTAGATAGCGTTTTTAATTTGTCGTTTTTACTGGAGATCAGCAAAAATCTTCAGCACTGCTACTCATTGATCTGCTTGGAGCATAGGGCTGCTGATAGTGCGGTTATACTGCTAATGCAGTGCCCCCTGTAGGTTTGGGCAAGAATTTCGATTTGTTTTTTTCAAGGTGCTGCCAATCATGACAATGCAAGATCTTTCGCATTTACCTTCTGCTGGCAGACTAGTCCTCAATCTTAACACCCCTTCAATGGATGGTGCACACATTGTAGCATCACTCTTCATGCAAAACACCAGGGTGGCAGCTTACAGCTGGGTCGAGATTCTAACCCAGGCTAGACGGCTCAGATGAGAGTGTGCAAACCTCCAAACTATACTGCCAGCCCATTGGGTGAAATATTGAGCAAATGCTGAATCGATTGTTTTTCGTTTTTTTAATCAAACATGTGTTTCGCCCTTTATCGAACTGTGTCATAGCTTTGGTTTAGAAATAACTTTAACTTGGTTCTGCTCGTAGATTTCTCATGTTCCAATTTGATCCAACTTGTTGTGCTTGTCTGTTACGCATTTAATTGATGTAACTAAACAAATGTTGGTCTGATAAAAGTGCCGTTGACCTTGCTATAAAATGAGGCCTCTTTGTTTAAATATGAGGATGAGATGATCAAATAGATTTCTGCTTAAGTTCATGGCTCCCTGGGGATCAGGTGTGCTGTAACTTCGCAGATGAAATATGTTGTATTTGTAAATCATTATCAGGCAAATTTCAGGCCTTTCTGGAGAAATTAGAATACTAGTATATATTATTGTCCTCGTTTGATTTTCTTGCCCTCTCCCTTCCCACCAGGATTTTGCAGGCCCCTCCAACAGCTGAACTTGAGCCGTTAGTAGATGGATGTCTGGCTCAGACTGATGAGGTAAATCGTACATATTGTAAATCGTTGTGAAAATCCCTCCTTTAAATATTTGCTCAGTTCATTCTGTTCATAGTTCGTTAAACTACCCAGTAGAATGTGAGACAATGGAAACACTGACGTGCCATCAGCCAAGTTACCCACTATGTACAACAGGCATTATCCATTATCTTTCGAGCTATTGTTGCACCATACCTCTCAAGCAATGTCAGGCCACCTACGACCAGTTCTTAAACATAGGTGTGGATTTGCCCCTGGACAGAGGGCTATCTCACTCCAACATGTTGTAACTTCCTCTACTCATTGATGTGAAACACCATGATTTTAAATTGGGCTGAAAATCAAACCCATCGTACATAGTGGGGAGGAGATTGATGCCTTAGGGCTGGGAGGGGGGTGGTGAGGACTTGGGATTGGGAGACGGAACTTGAGGACTTGAGATTGCGTGGGAGAGGGTGAGGACTTGGGATTGGGAGACGGACCTTGAGGACTTGAGATTGAGAGGGGTGGGGGGAGAGTTGAGGACTGGAAGTCACATTTTACATTACATGGCATTTGCACGGGTCCCTGCTAGTCCCTTATAATGAATGTTTACCCCCTCACCCTTTCAAATAATGTCATTTGTGGATAATAAGATTCGCAATTTGGAGAGGAAAAATGGTGTGTGACTATTGATTCATAAATCTGGTATCTTGAATGTATGTCCCAGTTATGATTTTATGGGTGGGGCTAACATTCACTCTCTGGTACCGAATCGCCCATTTGGTGTAAGTATCATCATACGTCACCTGCTCTTTGTCAGACAGGATGGTCACTCAATTTATCAAAAGCCGTGTCTACAATTACCTTTGTGTTGTGTCGTCTGCGTTCTATTCCCGACCTGACTATAAATTGTCAGATTGTTGCTTCACAGGCAGGATGTAGCATCGTAAAGTATGCCTTTCTTCGGATGGACATTAAGCCGGGTATCCTGTATGCAACCATTAGTGGGGGCGATATATCCAACGGTGTTGTTTGTGAAGCGTGGACCAATTGTCACCGCAACCCTGAACAAATGCTATTCTTACCCAACATCACTCTTGCCCAGCCAGTTCCTGAAAGACTTGGGCCAAAACTTCCCCCATGGCTGACCTCACAAAGTGGGAATATCGGGCCCATTAGAGAGGTAGTAGTAGGGTAGATGCACCATCTGCTCTTCATGGTGTTGCTGTTTTTTTTTTGCATGATGTAATAACACACAGGTAAGCCCTTTGACTATTGCAAGCAATCCCAAGCTGACCCTCTGTCCGTGGGAGGATACTCGAGATGTCAGAGTTTATTGTTACCTTGTTTACAAGGGCAGGTCCGATCAAAAAGACCGAGGCATTTGTTCTGCTGACATGGTGGAAACGACGTGACGAAATTTAAACGAGACACTTTAAAAGAACAACGAAGTGTATCTGCTATTTTTCCGTTGCTTTTTCATCTCCAACAAATACTGTACTCATTGCCTCTTTTGGATGGAATGTGGGAAATTGCTCGCCTCACTAGTCTCACGCTCAGCACAACCCAGGATGACTTGCGGTTTGGAAAAGGCTGGTCATTTTTTTGAAGGAGTTCCATTTTTGTCACACAGCACTTGCTTTGCATAAAACATTCAGCAAGTAGTCCTACTTCAGCAATTCTATCCTGACCAAGCTTTTGAACTTATGAATCGAAAGTTATGAAACACCGTTGACACCTCTCCATCACACCTGCTGTATAACAGGCAGATATGGGCGTCACGTATGAAGAGTTGTCGGTGTTCGGCCGCCTCCGTAAGGTGGCCTTGTGTGGCCCCTTCAGCATGTTCCTCAAACTGGTGCACAAGTGGGGTTATCTCCTTTCGCCGTCCCAGGTGAGTACTTGTATCGTTATTAATTATATCCTCCATCCATCCTCCATAGTGTAGGAAATGTCCATCAGTTCAAATATATGATTGCCACCCTTGGTTTGCCAGCCCAAAAGTGTTAGAGTTGGTCTCGCATTTGAGTTGCCGAATGTGGGTTTGATTCCCGACAATGTTAAACTGTCATCTTGGTGCTTCGTGCCCGATGATAAACTGGACCCATTGATGAACCATCATTGAGCTTGCTGTCCCACCTGCTAGCATCTTCTTGTAGATGTTAAGGAAGCCATAATATCTTTTCAAAAGAGTAGGCCATTGTGAGTTAGCATCCTGGGCAAATTTTAAGATCCAGGCCTGACCGAGGGTTGCTTTGACATTTCTTGCCATGCAATTACGACCCATCCAGAGCTACCGTCCCATGGATGGACTTCATACTGGGCATCCCTTCTGCGAGAATGAGCTGGTGGACATTAAAGATCCCATGGAATCCTTCATGAAAAGTCGACAAGCCGTTGGCTGGCACCCTGAACAAATTCAAAATTCCTGCCCTAGCCTACAGTAGGCCATCAGCCGTAAGCTGTATCGTGCAGTTTCGTTCCACTCTCGGGGGGGGGGGGGGGGTGGTAGACAAAACCTTGATAATATGATAGTTTAATCCAAATACATACGTATCCAAAAGTTCTCCACTCAAATAGCTGCAGTTACTGTGTATTTTCATCTTGAAAATCGATGCATTCCCGCGCTTCTCATTTGAATTTCTCCACTCGGATCAGTGTGGCTACGTGACGCCTTGACAGCCAATAGATCGGCTACATCGTATGCAAATTACGTCAGACTGTCATGTGACCAGCTAAGTTGTCCAAGATGGCAGCTTCCTGCAGGGAGAAATCACGGCAGCTGATCGGTGATTTTTGATGAATATGGCCAGTGAGACGCTCCCCAGTGTATTATTCACCAGGACAATGTAGCGAACGAAGAAGTCAAACGTTTTACGTCTGTAAGATGGGATAAATGGAGAGAAAGTGTCAAAATGGCTCGTCTTAGATTAGTGTTTCCCAAACTATGGGTCGCGACCCAAACGTGGGTCGCGAAGGGTCCAAAATGGGTCGCGAGGACCCCGGCAAAATTTTTTTTTAAAAATAAATCAAGCGGGTAAAAGGCATCGACAAACGCACATCGTAGGACAGTGCCTTTGTTGGTACCGTTCCACTCGATAATTCAGCCCGAGTGCAGCGACACTTCCGTTTCTACTACTCTCCGTTCAGTACCGTTCAGTAATTTGTACCCGCCCAAAACGGTTAACTGCAGGCCAACATTTCGCCAGCTCGCTTTCCAATTACTCGCTCTCTCTGAACCGAAGTAATTTCGTGAGGTGACGAACTCAGTCCGGTCACTTCACATTGGCTGACCGACAAGTCGAGACGCTGTTTGTGTGATCTGCCTTGCTGGCTGGACTGCGCAGCGCAGTTTTCTGCTCCACATTGCGTTGCGTGTTTTGTGTCAGTTAGCCTTGACACTGCACTCACTGACTGATTAGTCGCTATTTCGTTTTGCAGGAGGCAAAGCGTTCCTACAAGCAAGCATTTTGGATGTGGGCTTCACTTCTATCAGTGATCATGGTTCTGTGAAGCCAATGTGGTTGTTGTGCTTCGAAGTGCTGTCCACGAATCGCTGAAGGAAAACGACTGAATTGACATCTGGCGACGAAGCACGGCGGACACGTCAACAAGGATCGTGAGTTTTTTCGAGCGCCGAGAAGCGACTCTGAAGCGGACCCGGTTTGGAGCGGCGACGAATCCAGCGCTTTTGGCCGCCAAGCAAGCGAGCGCTGGCATCCTACCTCGTCGCGCAGCACATCGCAAGGAAGATGAAGCCGCATACGATCGGCGAACAGTCGTCAAGCCGCAGCCATGGACATGGCCAGACCGTCTGCGGCGACGACGCGGCCAAGAAATGCAGTCCATCTCGCTATCCGACAACACACGATTCGCAGCCGCATCGTCGACCTTTCGCTAGATATGAAGGACCAGGTGGTGGCCCGCATGAAGAAGGCGGGAAAATGGAGCTACCAACTCGATGAGTCGACGGATGTCGGAAACGACGCCCAGCTCATGATTTTCGGGAGGTAGAGGGTGAGACGGACCTCGAGGAAGAATTTCTATTTCTGCACGCCAATGAAAACGACGACAACTGGTGCGATATCTTCAACGTCGTGGACAACTTCCAAACAAGAAGGAGCTGAGCTGGAAAACTGTGGTCAGCCTGTGCACACGACGGTGCTCCCGCATGCTGGTGTTCGACAGGGATTCACTGCTCGAGTCAAGCAAGTCATCCGAACGTCAGATTTCCACTGCCTTTTCGCATCGCGAGAACTTGCTGCGCAACATCTGTCGCCGGATCTTTCGGCAGTGATGCAGAGGTTTGTCGCCGTTGTCAACTTCGTCAAAGCCAGCGCCGGAACTCTCGCCTGTTCGAGAAGATGTGTGTTGACTTCGGGTCTGAATCTCAACATCCCCTTCTACTCCAGTGTGAGATGGCTCTCCCGGGCAAGGTCTGCGTCTGTGTAGTTGGCTACGAACAGAGCTGCAGATATCCTCAACGAGAAGAACCATCGCCATGCCATCCGTTCCACGAGAAACCCTGGATGCTCAAAGTACTGCTACCTCAAGACGTCTTCGCCTCAGTGAACGAACTGAAACATCCTGACAAGGCAGGGATCAAAAACATCATCACTCTGCCTACGCGAAAACTGTTTGCCTTCAAGGAAAAGCTGCTGCTCTGGAAGGGAAACTGGAGCGCGGAAAGAACAGCGGCATTTCCGTCATTGAACGAAGTATTGGAGGGTGGGAGACGACGAGATTGGAGGCGCTCGATGCGATCAACCCATCCTGGTGAACCATTTGGAGAACTGATCACCGAGTCGATCGCTACATCCGACAGAGATTGGCATCCAGCACTGGATCAGGAATCCGTTCAGGCTAAGGTTGGACGACCGTCTGAGAGTGTCCATCGGACTGCAGGAAGAGTTCATCGAGCTGCATCATGACGAGTTCCATCGACAACTCTATGCCAAAACGTCACTTGGAGAGTTCTGGACTGCGGTCAAGAAAGAAAAGC
>CM068956.1:68900290-68912790 GCA_035128595.1 Eptatretus atami
TTCGATGTTAAATCTGCTGAAAAACGAAATATGCCTGGAGCACATGAACACTTGTGAGGTTTCACACCAGCTGTTGATTTTTTAGATGACGTGAGTGTTTAAATTATGAATGAAGTGTCAAAGGTCTTCTTGCATTGTGAACACTAATGTACGGTTTATCTCCGGTGCCGTTCTTTGATGCGTAAATGACGGTGAAGTAAGAAACGAATCCTTATCACACACGATGCCATCTGTGCAGGACTCATTCGGAAATGTTTGCCTTGATGATGATGTAGATTTGAGAATGAGCAAAGGCCTTGGTGCAGACAGACACTTGTAAGGTTTCTCACCGCGTGTGTGTTCTTGATGACACATAAGCTGATGGCAAAAGCAAAGGACTGGTTACAGGACAGCAAACACTTGTGGAGTATCTCACCGTGTGTGTTTCCTTGATTGTTTATGGAGAGCTGATAAATTAGCTAAAGTCCTTGGTGCACACAGAACACTTGTAGGGTTCTTCCCTGTGTGTATTCTTTGATGACGACATAAATCTGATGGAAAAGAAAGGACTCTGGTTCATTGAAGAACACTTGTGCGCAGGTTCTCACCAGTATGTGTTCCTTGATGATGATGTAGACCTGATGAATGCAGCAAAAGGCCTTGCTGCAGACAGAACACCTGTATGTTTGTCACTGCGTGCTATTTTTGGGTGATGACGACATAAATTGATGGAGAGGCAAAGGCCATTGTGCAGACAGAGCACTTGTAGCGGTTATGTCCCTGATCATGAAGTTTTTCATGTTTGGATCGATACGCAAGAGAAGCGAATCCTTTATTAACACATAGTGAACCTGTGTGCCTTCTCACCTGTATGCATATTTTTCACCTCTTTCTAACGCTGATGAGGAGATTGCAGGCTTTTTTTTTTTCTCGGTTGGAAACGAAAACTTGTTTGGCTCCTCACTTACTTGGCTCTCCTGTCGCCAGGCATCGTTATACACCTGTCGCAGTAGGAGTTGTGGTTGTCGTCGCTTTAGACGCACCTCAAATGTGTCAATATCCTGACACCATGCAGGTGATGATTGAAAAGAAACTTCTCTGTCACCAACGTAGGAACAGTTGCGCCCACAAGAAAACTTTCCATTATGTTTCTCTGCGAAAAAAAAAAAACAATTCAGCAAAACATCAATAAATCAATGTTTACAACGAAAAAGAAAATAAACAACGAGATGCACTCAGCGATCGCCACACCTCCGCCAAGCAATACCTTAGCACGAGAACATATCGGCGGCTCAATACATTTTTGAGATATCATGCCTATATTGTTTGTGAGGCGGTGTCGGCGGCGAGCACGACCGCTGATGGAGCAGTAGAGTCGCCTCCACCGAACACCCGCGAATCTAGATCGTGCTTCTCGGAGAACTCCGAAAGGTATGGGTCCCTTACAGGACCGTGGTCGCAAATATTGATGGGCATGAGGTAGGGTCCACTGTCTAACTCCAATTTACCTCAAGTACTCACGCACGTCCAACTACCGGGGAAACCACACCCTCGGCCGACTCTGTCCGAATCCGTTCCGTGGTAACGGCTCGGCATCCGGCGTAAAACCGCTAGGGAGTTACCAGAAGCCGCGCCGACCGAATCATGAACAATTTGCCGCTTCCCAATTTCTCACACGCCACCGTGCTAGGCCAATGAAAGAAACACAAAAACGATGCTGAAACATTCAACAAAATGGATATTTATTACAATAGCAGGAGGAACACGAAGAGCAGAGTTAAACCGACTATCGAGAAGAAATGCAAATAATTACAAGGACTTATAACAAAGGAACAAGAAAAGGAACTAAACCCTAACCCTAACAATTCCTACTATCGACTGGGCCCACAGACACACACACGCACACACAAATACCCAAAAGAAGATGGACTCAATCGTCTTTATGTGAAGTTCCCAGCCGAGGGAAGATGAGCTGGAAACCAGAGCTTATCTTGACCTTCCCGCCTCGTGCGCCCTGACGATCCAGCTCGGCGGGACTTGAACCCGCAGCTCGATGCCGTGCAAGCACCGGGTACGGAGGCAGCGTCGGGCTCCAGCACGCTCCTCCGCACGCGACTCCGAAGCAAACCAGCGACAAGACAGACCAGAACGCCAGCGACGAGACGAGACAGAGCCAGCGACAAGACCGAGCCAGAAAACCAACGACAAGACGAGACCAGGAAGCCAGGCGGACGAGACCAGAAACCAGCGACAAGACGCAGACCAGAAGCACGACGAGACGAGACCAGGATCCAGTGACGAGACCGAGACCAGAAAACCAGCGACAAGACGAGACCAGAGCCAGCGACAAGACAACCAGGAGCCAGCGACAAGACGAGACCAGAAACCAGCGACGAGACGAGACCAGCGACCCGTGACGAGACAGACCAGAAAGCCAGCGACGAGACGAGACCAGAGCCAGTGACGACCGACGAGACCAGGAGCAGCGACGAGACGAGACCAGGAAAACCAGCACAAGACGAGACCAGAAGCCAGCGACAAGACAGAGACCAGTGGAGCCAGCGACAAGACGAGACCAGAAACCAGCGCACAAACGAGACCAGAAGCCAGCGACCAAGACGAGACAGAAGCCAGCGACGAACGAGACCAGAATGCCAGCGACGAGAAGAGACCAGAAAACAGCACGAGACGAGACCAGAAACCATTCGACGAGACGAGACCAGGAGCCAGTGACGAGACGAGACCATAAACCCAGTGACGACGTACGACCAGGAGCCATGACGATACGAGACCAGAAGACGCGACGAGACGAGACCCAGAGCCGTTCGAGACGAGACCAGAGCCAGTGACGAGACGAGTCCCAGAAACCAGCTGACGGCACAGACCAGGAGCCAGAGACAGACCAGAAGCCAGCGACGCAGACGAGACCAGAAAACCAGCGACGAGACGCAGACCAGAAGCAGCACGAGACGAGGACAGAAACCAGCTCAGACGAGACCAGAACAGCGACGAGACAGACCAGCAGCCAGCGTACGAGACAGAGACCAGAGCCATTGACGAGACGGACCAAAACAGCTGACGAACGGACCAGGAGCCAGTGACGGACGAGACCAGAAAACAAGTTGCGAGACGAGACCAGAAACCGTGACGAGACGAGACCAGAAACCCAATGACGAGATGAGACCAGAAGCGAGATGACCGCCCGTCCCGTCTAATTTCTTCCCTTTCTCTCGGGGGCGGGGGACGTGTCTCACCTCTGCCGCCACCTCTCATTCGCCGAGCACGAAATCGTGTCGTCTCTCCATGATTGGTCGAGGCTCTCGATCCCCCCGCCCCCCGAAGAGGCCTCTGCTTCTCTTGGAGCTTGCTCTGCGCCAATTGCTGACGACGGCAAACTTGCTCGCACTCCCTGCATTGATTGAGAGCCGCCGCCCGAAGGTCCCCTCCTTGAACTCCGCCCACCGCGGGCGCTATGGCGTCGGCTTGAGGAAGCGAGCGTGAAGGCGTGTTTTTTGTTGTTGTTGTTATAAGTGCCTAAAAATCCTGCTCTACTTAAAAACTTCGCAGCGCATGTGCCCACTAATTCCCATTAACATAGGGAAAGGTAGCTATCTTCACCACATTACTCTATTGAAATAACGGCGCTTATGGGACCTGAATGTTGAGTGCTCATGGCTTCCAATTCTGTGACAATATATCATTTTTGGCCCGATCTCTCAATGGTGAAGAATCACTTTAAAAAATTAAATAATTCTCGCATCCGGATCCGGATTCGGATCTTCACCAAATCGAATCATGTCGTCCTTGTCACACACCTAACCATGCTCCTCAAAAATTTCATCCCAATCATCCACAACGTTTTGAGATATCCTGACCACAAACAAATAAAAAGACAGACAGGGGGAAAAACATAACCTCCTTAACCTTGGTGGATGGAGGTAACAAGAAAAAGAGCAATCAGAGATTGCAGACCCTCGCCGGGACTTGTTTTGTGGTATTTGGTGTGGTTACTTTGTGTGTTTATTACTGGTGTGTTAGGGGATTAATAAGAGACATTATGGAACTGCCACTTTATAACTGCTGGCAGTGATGACCGAGGCTACCAAGAGTCCCGCTTTGATTGGACACCTGACCCTGCACCATGACGTTTTCATTGCCTATTCAATTTGAATTTAGAATGGATTAAAATAAATTTCAATACAAATCAAATGGAAGACCAAACGATTACGGAACTGCATTGAGTCATCAGATTGAACCGGAACAAGCAAACATTGAAGTCATCAGGAGGAACCTGGATAGATTACATTTCAGCTGCCCCCCTACTTCTCTGACCCTCATAACCCATCCAGGCACAGCCAAGTGACCTTATTTAAACAAACAACAACAAACAAACAAAAAAACACCCGAACCCAGCCATCAAAAATAAATAATTCTGGCTGCCAGACATGCGTCGCGACCAGTTGAAATTTAAAACTTTATTCCCCATCATACCACTTGCTGATCATAACTGTGAAGTTTTCACATCGCATGACGAAAGCACGGTCCAGATGAAACACTTATTAATAATTCTTTTCAATCCAATATGGCTGACGAACCATGTGACCTATTAATTATTCCTTAACAAACTTGTACACCCACGGCTTTGTGGAACATTTCTGCTGACGTTTCCTCTCGATCTGTCGAGCCGTTCTGTTAGAAGAATGTTTGTTTTATGGTTTTTAGGGTAAATCCATATATGGCTGCCCAAACCATGTGACCGATGACATCATAATGGTGAACCTTTGCGTTCCTCCATGGATAGGCGCCGTCATACTGTAAAGTTTTGCCTCGGATCTGTTCAGCCACTTCGGAGGAGATTTCTGATAAGTTAAAAAAAAAACACCAAAACAATGTGGCTACCAAATCACGTGACCGCATGACGTCATCAAAATGTATTCGGAAGCTTTCAGCGCCCCACGACACTGCGGCCAAACCTCCCTGGACGTGCTGCAGTGAAAGGCGATCGAAGATGCACGAAGGATTGCGAGTGGTGGAAAAGCACACACCTCCATTTAATGTCATTGAATTCCTGCGGAGGCAACTAAAGCGGAAAATTTGAAAAAAGGGGGTGAACACTTCTATCGGCCACTGTATGTATGTTGTGTGTTGTGTGTGTGTGTGCTGTGTGTTGAATGTGGTGTGTGTGTGTGCTAAAAAATTTTGGTGCGGTTTGGCTGCGAAGCCGGCGCTACCCCCCAGACAGATGAACACACACAACATTTGTGGTCCCGAGACAGTTAATTTCATTACGTTTGTGTTAGATCGCCCTTCCCATTATGTGTAGTGGGTTTTTGGACAAAATGCGTTGTGAGGGCTTTTAGACACAGTTCTTTACCCTCATCCTGTCTGTTACTTCCGTCAGGTCACACACGACCCCTCTACCACGCAAGCAGCACGCCACAGCAATGGAGGCAGCTCATTTACATACGTGCACCCTTTCACCATTTCAAACTTGCACCATTATCAAACAACTGCCTCACTTCACACCTTCCCGCGACTCGGACCACGAATGCCACAACTTTTATTACAACCACAACAAAATCTTCTATAAAAAATTGCTCATCAATCCAAGATCGCTTACCTTCGCCTATAAAACCACCACAACCGCTACACACCTCAACCACCACTCCATAACTCACCGCTTGCACCACACGGATTCCGCAAACCACAGCACCACCACAGACTGCCTTCTGGAGGTGCGACGGCATCGCTACCATTCCAGATGCGGTGCTGGATTGGACCGCGTAGCTTGAAGCCACAAGTGAGCGCCGGGTCCGTTCAACATGGCCACGACAGGCCCGAGCGCTCCGCTCGATGACAGCGTACCCCATCGGTGTCAGGCGTGTTCTGGCCGGAGAGCGCCACCAGACACCCTCACCCCATGTTACCCGGAGACGGTCCGTGCGAGAGTCCCAGAAGCGGTATTGAGACCATTTCCGATGAAAAGCCCACACATGGGCGGGGCCAAAACTAGGCAGGAGTATCCGCTGCACCAGATGTGGATACTTGGAAACGCCACCGTCTGTCCTACCCCGCCCCTTTCGGCCCATCCCTCCCCGAACAACTATAAAACACCCTTTTTGATTGTTCGCCGCGTCGGGGCGGAATGCGGAGCGAAACAGGGTGGACGGAACTCAAGCACGGAAAACAGCGGAGTGGCAGTGCGGTGTGGGTGTAGTGAATTGAGGCGCACACATTTACACGAAACACGATTCACACGCTACGGACTCCTCACACACCATTGGACAATCTTCCGCACGTCTCGCTCTCCATGCGACGCCAAAAGAGTGATCGGGGAGGAGGAGCAGCCCGACAAGCGTTCATTTCAGAGCGACCACACACACACACACCTCGGTTTCGAATGTTTCCTTCTCTGCCCCACCTCATCTTCATTTCATGGCCCACCTCATCACACGCCTCATTTTGCACCTCTTCCGACACCGCCCCACCTTCCATATCCTCCGTTGTTATCTCCTCTTTCCCCCCTCCTCAGCGACTGAGGAAGCATGGGCCCGGTCGCCGTGCCAGGTAATAAAAAAGAGTTCTCAAACACCTCGTCTTTCCTCATCTCTCTTCCCTCGGGGTATGTTTGTGATGCCGCCTGTTTGTATGGGTAAGTTAGCAAACTCCTATGCTTCGCTTCTAACGGAAGGTTTGTTTACCGATTCAGTGTTTTAAAATAATATCTATCTATAATTCCAGCAATCTGGTTGTGTGTGTGTGTGTGTGTGTCGTGTGTGTGGTGTGTTGTAGTGTGTGTGTGTGTGTGTGTGTGTGCAGTGGTGGTGTGACAAACCGCTTTCTCGACAACCACTGGTCCGATCTATTGAAACTTGGCCAGCGTATATTGCTTGGGCCTGCAGGATGTGCCTTTTCAAGCGGTTTGATAATTAATTCGGACAGTGGTTTCCCAAGTTATGCGCCATTTATTTACAAGACCATGACAGGACACTTGCCTGTGTAGGCGATGGCCGTTGGGGAAGAGATCCTCAGCCGCGTTCCCCTTACGGGTTACAACGTACGGATTCGGATAGTTGATGAACTTAGGTATTCTAAAAATTTCTCGATTTCTTATGACATTATAGAAAACACACTGCACCCAATCCAGTCGTCGTTTACCGGAGAGCAGGAACGGAGTAAGACTGCTGAACACTGTGTGGTTGTTTGAAAGTTTATTTATTTTTGCATGTACGGGCCACGAGAGCGGCAACGAACGGGGAAGGCCTGTGTGGTTGTTTTGCCCGGTGAAAGTTTTTTTTTTCAGTGTCGACGCACGTACGGCACGCGAAGACGGATAGGAACGGCCTGTGGGTTGTATCCTGGCACGCGGTTTGAAAGTTTTTTTTTTAATAAACTTTTTTTTTTGCCACAATACTGCCACGACACATAAGGGGTCACTGGTTAAATAAATTCACTTCTTCTCGAGCACAAACTGGATGTTGG
The DNA here is from genome assembly GCA_035128595.1 of Eptatretus atami. Classification (NCBI taxonomy): domain Eukaryota; kingdom Metazoa; phylum Chordata; class Myxini; order Myxiniformes; family Myxinidae; genus Eptatretus; species Eptatretus atami. The sequence continues at coordinate 68,907,752 of CM068956.1, forward strand.
AGGACGACACACAGACAGACACATGCGACATAGACAGAGAAGTGAATCAAAAGCAGTTCGGACAGGCACGTCGAAGGTCACAGCTTTTGGGTCAAACTTTGACCTTGAACTTTCACTTCAATCCGCAGAATGAATGACTCTCCTTGTAAACACCGACAACTCCGTTACTTTACAAACAGCCAAAACTTAAAAGTTCACTTCTTCACATGCTTTATAAAATAGGACCCTACACCTGTAGCTCACCTGGACCCTCACCTGATGATGTAACCCAGATTCGGGCATTCTGACCGGGGGAAGTCGGGGAGTCTGGAGAAGCATTTTTTTTAAATGGAATTCACTAAATCGTCCATTTTGACCGATTTCAGTCACGTGACTGTAACGACCTTTACATTCTGCTGACCAGTCACGAGAGGGCCGGTGCAGTCCATGACGTCATTTGGGCGAGGAGAAGGGCGACACGCCGTGGTACCCGAGGGCGAGCGCACAGACACGCCTCGTGATGACAACACCTCATCGCTAATGTAAAATCCTATAAGGTGATCAATATTAAACACAATTTCCGAGTGTTAAAGTCGGTACACTGTAAACGGGGCCAGCCTATAAACCGCCGTCCTGGGTCCATCAAGGAGCATACCTTCCTCTGAAAGGAAAAACAAGCCGCTTGTCTCCTCGTCCACCCTGCTCGATCGACCGAGGTTCAAGATCGCCCATCGAGTCCTCAAAGGACAGCCATTGTGTGCCGGTGCATGAGGCTCATCGTCATCAGTAAATCATCATCATCTGATTGTAGGTGAACGAGATGAACGCTAAATCGAATGACGAGTTGAAGTGAAGAGTGGGTGTAAACGACTTCAACAGGTGTCAAGAGGAGGGTAACGTGTCACGGATGGGATTTACATTCGACAGTTCAATTACAGGTAGCTCCGGACAAGGTGACGCTTCCCCCAAATCAACGAGTGCACAGCAACGGCATCCCCCACGGGACCCACGATTCTCGGTACCGGACGGATACGTACCGGGTCCAGCCGACCCCTTATCTCGGCTGGACCGACCGTGGACCGCCGGTCGGGCGTGAGAACCCCCCGGGACCCGGCACGTTCCCTCCATCGAGCCGACCCTGAGGACCCAAAAGCACCCTGAGGATCCAAAATCAAAAGACCGAAACCGCTGAGGCATCCAAAAGACACCGAAGGCCCTACGGTCCAAAAGAGCCTGAAGACACAGAAGTCCCAAGGACCAGCAGAATTGAAAAGACCCAAAACATCAGGTCAGGTGAGTGTGGGAGCCTGTCCCGGACAGCGCGTCGCTGCCGTCCACTTTCCGCCGGTACCCCAGGCGGCCTCGCGTCTGCCATCCCCCAAGCAGATGTCCGGCCCATCCCCATGTCCTTGATGCATGCCGATCAACCTGCCGTAACCACGAGCACGTGTCGCCCCATTGACCTCCTCGACTCACGAGGGCATCCCTCGCTGAGAGAGCTCTGGTGAGCAGGATCAGCGATCAGGAAAACGAAGCACCTTCGCGACAGCCGCAGCTGATGCTGCGAGCTGATACGCAGCGTATAAACAAATCTCACCTGAGTGTCTCTCGCGCGACCGCTCGTTGCCGACACAAATAAATTTACAGGATTCTGATCCCCTTGGCGGAAGCTGTTCTCAACATAGAAAGCGGACAACACTTGACATTTCTCGGTGTAAGAAGCTCTGTGTAAGTTTGAGTGAAGACCGGATGCATTGAAGGAAAGCTGGCAGGGACACGCTGGTCCACACTGATTTGGACTTATTTCTGCACGTTCTGGTTCTTGGTGGGTTTTTAAATTTATGTTAATAGTTATTGACAAAAAAATGTTTTAAAACTTGACTCCTCATTTGTTTGCCCGGATGTCGGTGTGACGGTTCGGCCGTGAAAGAACAAACACACAGCACAAAAAAAAACACAAAACACTTGGAAAAAAGTATTTTTGGTGGGATTTATTTGCCTCACACTGCCAGAACAAAAACTTTTTAACGTTTGCTGATAGCAACTCCAAACTATTCGTTTCGAAACAACGCGAAACACACGAACGTCCACGAGTACAACTTTCGCGGCTTGTCCAATTCGTTATCCGGCTTCGTCACCTCCGAACCGACCTTCGTCTCGTTGACCTGCCAGCACATTCCACCGAGTCTCCTGCCAAGGTTATAACCACCTTGAAGGTTCGACTGCAAACTCAAGCTGTGCGGGACTGGTCTGCGGATCAAGTTCCCATAATTAAAGAACTTCATTACCGTCCTTGCTCACGTGGAACATTTGCTCCCAAGACACTCTTGAACACATCCAGCCAGAAAAAAAACATCGTAAGGAGTCCCCTCGCTGTAAAATTCTCAGGAGACACCTCCACCTGTAAATTATTAACAAATAACTAAATGTTTTTATACAAAATAACTCTTTAAATTTAATAATGTATTATATTTAAATTATATTATTTTATTGATAAAAATTTATCCTAATCTATTATTTTCATTATCGAAAATAATTATATAATTTTAATTTATTCTATTCATATATAAATTTTAATTCATAAGATAAAATAATCACAATTTATTATAGTTTAAATTATTTACATTTTATATCTTATTTTAAATTTTTATTTCGTTAATAAGATATTACTATCATATAGGTAAATTTTTAATTTGATAATTTTTAATTTAATCAATTACTACTTTTATAAAAATCTGAACTTCAAAACTATATTTTTAATTAGTTATATTATTTATTTTTTACAGACTTTCTATTAATATTTTAATCATTTTATCGCTAGAGAGAGAGATATCAAGAGAGAAGAGACAGAGAATGTAGAGATAACGATTATCATAAATGAGAGAGACAAGAGGATGAGAGAGAGAAGACAGAAGGAGAGATGAAGAGCAAAGACTGATGACAGAGAGAGCGAGACGACAAGAGAGAGAGAGACACCAGAGAAGACATATGAACAGACCAGATAGAAGGAAAACAGATACAGACCAGAGACAGAAGCGAGGTCATCTATACTGCTGATAGATCTGTCGTTTTGAACGGAGCCCAGAGCAAGCGGAAGTCAGCTGCAGATGAGAGAGAGAGAATGTGCGAGAGAGAAGAGAGTACACGAGAGACACAGAAGCACAGAGAGAGAGAGTCATCTTACTGCTGATAGATCTGCTCATGAACGATCCAGCAGAAGAGAGAGAGAGGAGAGACAGAGAGAGAGAGAAGAAGAGAGAGACGACAGTGAGAGAGAGAGAGAAGAGAGAGAGAGAGAGCAGAGAAGAGAGACAGAGAGAGTCATCTTACTGCTGATAGATCTGCTCATGAACGAGCCAGGCAAGCGGAGTCAGCTGCAGAGAGAGAGAGAGAGAGAAGAGACAGAGATCAGAGAGAGAAGTCGTCTTACTGCTGATAATATCTGCTCTATGAACGAGCCAGGCAAGAGAGAAGAGAGAGAGGAGAGAGAGGAGAGAGAACGACCGAAGCGAGAGAGATGAGAAGACAGAGACAGAGAGAACACACAGAACGAGACAGACCATGAGACAAGGACGGAGACAGAGAAGACAGGACAGAGAGAGGTCCATCTTATCTTGCTGAATAGATTTGGGCTCTTTTTTTTTTTTTTTTTTTTTTTTTTTATGAACGTAGCCAGTGCCAAGGAGAGGACAGAGATTAGAGAGAGAGGATATTATAGGAGAGAGAGACAAGAAGAGAGTTAGGACATTGGAGAGAGAGAGACAGAGAGAAGAGAGACACGAGAGAGAGTTTGTATACAGAGAGAGAGTTCATCTTACTGCTGATAGATTTTCTTGCTCATGAAGCGAGCCAGGCAAGCGGAGTCAGCTGCAGAAGAGAGAGAGAGAGAGACAGGAGGACAGAGACAGAAGGAAGATCATCTTACTGCCTGATTAGATCTGCTCTATGATCGATGCCAGGGCAAAGAGAGAGAGAGAAAGATCGAGAGTTAGAGAGAGAGAGAGAGCAGAGACAGAGATGACACAGAGAAGACAGACAGAGACAGAGACAGAGACAGACAGTATTTAGAAGTAGTCATACTTTTGCTGTTAGATCTGCTCAATGACACGAGCCAGGCTAACTGGAGCAGCTGCAGAGAGAAGAGAGACAGAGAGAGAGAGAAACTAGCTATTTGAGAAGTTTAGAGACCACAAGAGAAGGCAGAGATTGCTAGACTACAGAAGAGAGGAGAGAGAGAGAGACACAGAGTAACAGCAGAGAGATGAGAGATGAGTCATCTTTACATGCTGATAGATTTTCTGCTCATGAACGAAGCCAGCAAAAGAGAGAGAGAGAGAATGAGAAGAGAGAGAGACAGACAAGAGACAGACAGAGACAGACATAGACAGACGAGACAGACAGAACAGACAGAGACAGACAGAGACAGACAAGAGACAGAACAGGAAGTCATCTTACTGCTGTTAGATCTGCTCATGACGAGCCAGGCAAGCGAGTCTAGCTGCAGAGAGAGAGAGAACGAGAGAGAGAGAGACAAGAGAAGAGAGAGACAGAGAGAGACGAGGACAAGAAGACAAGGAGAGGAGAGAGACACAGAGAAGAAGAACAGACAGAGAGACAACACAGAGACAGAGACAGAGACAGAGACAGAGAGTCATCTTACTGGCTGTTAGATTCTGCTCTTATGAACGAGCCAGGCAAGCGGAGTCAGCTGCAGAGAGAGAGAGAGAGAGAGAGAGGAGGAGAGAGAGAGAGAGAGAGAGGAAGAGGAGACAGAGACAGAGAGTCATCTTTACTGCTGATAGATCTGCTCTATGAACGAGCACAGGCAAGAGAAGACAGACAGAGAGAGACAGAGAGAGAAGTCATCTTACTGCTGTTAGATCTGCTCAATGACGAAGCCAGGCAAGCGGAGTCAGCTGCAGAGGAGAGAGAGACAGAGAGAGAGAGAGACAGAGAGAGAGACACAGAGAGGCAGAGACAGACACAGAGAGAGAGGAGAGAGAGAGACACATGAGACACAGAGAAGAGAGAGAGAGAGGAGAGTCATCTTACATGTCTGA
>CM068956.1:68915290-68935239 GCA_035128595.1 Eptatretus atami
CTGACAGATCTGCTCATGAACGAGCCAGGCAAAGAGAGAGAGAGACAGAGACAGAGACAGAGTCATCTTACTGCTGATAGATCTGCTCATGAACGAGCCAGGCAAGCGGAGTCAGCTGCAGAGAGAGAGCGTCGCCTAACTGCAAATAGAGCGTCACACCGACGGGCGAGAGAAGCACAAAACTCACGTTCCAGCTTTCTAGGTCCGGGTTTTGGCAGGACATCAAGGACAGTTTCCACTGCTGCTAGAAACATTGAGTGGCTCAAGGCCGCCTCCAACTATGACCTCTCTGAGGATTACGGCAGCATAAAGCCTTCCATAAATCTGAGGAATAAAAGAAGCCTTCCTAATTTTCTCCATACAACTAATGCCTCAGTCTAACTAGCGTGAGGAAAATAGGGCAAATTTCCCGGGTATTACCGGGTACTTCAGCTAGTATATAAATAAAGAGCAAACAATTACAGCAAAAAAAAATCTTGCAGCTCCATTGCTCCCCACAACAGACAGAACACCAACATTGGCAGCAGCAACAATCAGTGTTATAAGAATTAAATATATTAAAATATATATACTGTATATACAATATTAAAAATGTTTTAAGCAACTAGTGACCGAACCATCAACATTCACCTCTCTTGGTGATCCACTTTCTGCATCTTCACACGCTGCCTCACTGGTTCAGTTGACAGACCCTTCCCTCGAAGCCTTCTTTGCAAAGAGCTCTTTTCTTGCTCAACCCTAACAGCACGCAGTCAATACGTCATCGCACCACATACGGACTGTATATCCACGGGACAATGTTGAAGATTCCACAGTAAATTGTGCATGAAGCAAAAGTAAGTTTTGTTTGACTATAGTACTGACCAAACTACGACAGGTGCAAAACACATCACTGTCTATGTTCTCACTGGTGTTTCCTCAGTTGAGCTACTCAATAAAGCCATAGTAGGCTGTGCCAGCAGTGCTTATGCACCACCTCCAGCCAGAACATCCAAACCTTTTACACGGTGATAATGCCAGACCCAGACCATGCAAATTTCACCAAAATACTTCACAAAACTATCCGAGTCTGTCACGACCTGCCATCAACAACCAAACGAAAACAGAACAAGTCATGGTTTGCACAATCATGGAAGACTAAATTTCCAGGACAAAAAAAAAGAAGTCATTTTCCAGTTTTAACACGTTTTATGTACAAATGACATTGGAATAAACCACAAAAATCAGATGGAAACCTTGTACGTTTTCTGTTTTTCCATATGCCATTGAATATTTCAGTAATATGTGCTTAATTGGGAGTTTCCTTAAGCTTTTGGATAATTTATGCATGACCCGGCACGTCGTAAAACTACCCCGTCACATGTTCTCCACTCTTCACGTGTGGCACACTGATCTCCCTGGCCACCCGACAAGCTCCTTCCATTTCGTTTTATCCATGCTCTTCATCTGCTTGACATTTCGTTTCTCCGCTGGGTGCTGCAGCTGTGGGCTAGAGACCTATTCAGGGTGGAGCATTTTCGATCCCCAGCATTTGGATTTTATCTCTTGCATTAAGTGGGTTTTCATTATACCAGATCACTCGTGTCATTTATTTATCCGCCTGTTTTTGTGTCCGTCTATTTTAGCCTGGGATTCTCCGTTTTCATCGACCTGTGTCTTCTTCATAATAAACTTGTGCTGTAAAAACACGCTCAGTCTGGTGTCCCACCATTGCAGACTGCGCGTAAGAAACCATTTCGGCTCAGCTTTGGTAAATCTTTGGGGAAGTTAAAATTGGTAACGTTATCTTAGAGGCTGGTGGAATTAACAATTCCGACCGGGGCACAGCAAATTATTTCTATTTGCGCAATCCTTCCAGGAATTTCAAAGACTTGGACAAGCTTTCCAGTACCAGAAAATGCTTTCTCATTTTTCCAGGACTTTCATGGACTGTGCAAACCATTCAAGTGTTCTTCAAACAAGAAAAGCATCGTTATTGCTCACTTGACACTTAAAACTCAGTATGCTATTTGTGCTGATTATGATGGAAACGCACCGTCCAAGTAATTCCTTCACAGTTGAGACTTGCTTTTTCAACTTTTCTACTTCGTTCTCCTTTTCCTTGAGTGCAGAACGCAAACTCTCCACCTTGTTTTGCCAGCGTTTTCCTTCCTCCCAACTTGCCACTGCATCTGGAACTGCCTGACAACAACAACAACAACAACAACACAGTTCATTATGGGACCAAGTGCAGAACTTGTGAAGGATCATTTTGAACCAATTTTCTTCTGTGGTGTTACTTTAGGCTTGAAATAGAAATGTAAACATTATATGAGTAGCATGTTGAAACAACAAAACACACACACACACAACAACTAGCCAGCCTGAGGGTCAATTTTGCAAAACAGTCAAATTGGAAAAAACAGAAGGCCGTGCAAAACAGAAGGCTGAGTCATGGTGTCGAGGAACGTTTCAACAAACTTTTCAGAAGATCCCACCATTGTTTTTCAGCTAAAAAGTTCAATGCGCTCATGGAAAAAGTAGTCAGATGAAGAGCCACGACAAACTCATGAACAGAGTTACAATTTCAATAAAAAGTCACGTTCATGTTCATTATATGTATATTCTTAAACCAGGACATTCTAAAATCTAAATAAATTAATCTCATACGTGGTATAACCCAGCTTGGGCAGGAGGTAATCACATCACCACCACCTGTGGCTGCTGTCATGTGGGCAATTAAAATGGCTGCTTAGGGTATGCAGTTACGGTTCCCGTGTAAGGAACTCACTCGCTTGTCGCTCTTGATGGTTTCTTCTGTATCTTTTCTTGCTGCCTTGCTCTTTGCAAGTTCCTCATCCAGATGAATCGCCTCCCTGCGCAGCTCTTCTTGCGAAGGCTGTGTTACCACCTCTGTTGCCTTCTGCACAAAGCATGGGTGATGTTTAAATGTGATGCAAAAATATGGTGATTAAAGTGAATGCCCTTCAACACTCCTGCAGCAAAAGCCAAAGCTGGATTAATGGCTGAATAGCTACCAATCCTGACTTGAATGGCCAATTATTACCTGAACACCTGTCCAATCATACCTTCGTCAGTGAACATCATGCCACTCTTCGATTTTTTTTGGTCTACAAAAATCTACGCGCATGGAAGAGTGAAGTGATGGATGGTAGAAAGGCAACACATAACAGTGGGACAGGGGTACAACAGGCAAATGGAACAAGCCACGGAATGGATGAACAGGAAAAGGATAGAAAGAGGGGTGGAAACAAAGTGCCCTGCTATTAAGAGGGGTGGGTTAATGGGAGCTGAAAATATCAGCGGTAAAAATTAATGACTGTAATCTCAACTTAAAGCTTTGGAGGGAAAAATATGATTTAAATTATTCAGGAAGGCGGTTTCTAGATAAGGGAGGGCGGGAACGAGGAATAAATGAGTGGAAGCAAGTCATATAATAGAGGACACCAACATATTAGGGAGAAACGTTCTCCATTGAGCTATGGACAAAGGCCATTAAGCTGTTAGAAAGGCCTTGTAGTCTTTGGATTAACCAAGGAAGGATGACATACTAATTATTTTTGTATACAATGTTGAGGTACGTATAAGAGCTAACACACAGAACGTACAAGGGGAGCAGGAGACAAGAGGGGCAGGAGAGGAAGCACAAAACAGTGGGGAATAGAGACATAAGGAGATCTGTGGAAGGGAGAGGGATGGGGTGGGGTAAACAAGACGGACACTACAGGGACTTTCAGGTCCTTGCACTACACACACTTTCAGGAAGGAAAGCAGGAAATTTGAAGGAGGTGGAATTAACGGGGGAAGAAAAGATCGTGGTTTTGTATGGGGGAAGATAAGAGATGGTGGTGAACAGCTGTTTTGAAGACCTTGAGGGAGGAGTGGGATTTTATTCTGAAGGTGGGGAAAAAGAGGAATGCAAGAGTGAAGGTGAGCAGCGATTATTGATTTTGGTAGTTTTATCAGAAGCGGGTTGTTGGTGGACCTTGAGCGCCCTTTGGAGATATGGGGGCGACATATGTCAGACAGAGCAGGGGGTGAGGCCAGAGAGGAGACGGTAGAAGACACAGACCTGCCTGCGGTGAGAGAGTGAAAGACCCAAAGACTCAGCCACATCGCGGGAGATGCCAATGATTCTAAATGCCTTAGTTTCCACAGCGTGAAGCCGAGAAAGGTGAGAGGTGGGAGCACCAGCTCAGAGGGGAGAGCAGTACTCCATCAGGCTGCGGATGAAAGCTTTGTATGTGGTCAGGAGCCCAGAAGCGCTAAGGAAGGACTTTGCACGACGGAGGATGCCCAGTCGGTGACTGGCTTTGGAGGCCAGCTTGGAAATGTGGCTTTCCCAGGAAAGATCATGGCAGATAGTGAAACCCAGAAGCTTGAATGAAAGGACATCTTCAAGAGGATTGTTAAGAAAGTACATGGGGAGAAGGGGGGTTGGGGGTTACAGATGGTCCTTTCGGTGAGACATAGTGAGATTTGTCAAGGTTGAAGGACATGTTCCACGTGTTGGACCAGCTTGTGATTTTGTCTAGATCTGCAGAGAGTGAAGAGGCACCTTGCCGATCTGACGGATGACAGAGGGTGATAGATAAAGAGATAGAGGATTTTAATGATAATTGTAGCGGGAGAAGTCCAAGTCAGTTGGACGAAGAGGTTGTTGAATGCACGCATGTATAAGAGACGGTTCAATCCCAGAGGATTGGAGGACAGCGTTAATTGTGCCAATATGGAAAGGGAAAGGAGATGTTCAAGATCCGAGGAAGTACAGGGGCATTACACTCCTTAGTCATGTCATGAAGGTGCTGGAGAAGATTTTGGATGGGAGGATAAGGAAGACTGCCGAGATTGAGAACTGAGAAGAGCAGCAGGGGTTTAGAAAGGGTCGGGGGACGACAGACGGGATGTTCACGCTGCGACAGCTGGTAGAGAAGAGGTTGGAGGTGCAAGGTAAGATAACATTGGGATTTGTGGACAAGGAGAAGGCCTATGATAATGTCCCAAGAGAGATGGTGAAAACGACACTGAGATGGATGGGAGTGCCAGAAGCAGAAGTTAGGTTGGTGGAAGTGATGTACAAGGGAACAAAGGGAAGAGTTTTGGTTGGTCTTGGGATGTCTGAGTAGTTCAGCATGAACATCAGTTTGAAGCAGGGAAGTGCTCTCAGCCCACTCATGTATATCATGGTGATTGAGCTGGTAAGCAGGAAGGTGAGCATGAGGGGTAAGTATGGGGAGGATGCTGTATGCGGACAATCTGGCTGTTGCGGTGGAGAGTGGGTGGGAAGTACTGGAGGAGTTGAAGGAGCCATTTGAGGAACACGGGCTGAAGATAAGTATGCAGAAGAAAGGGGTGATGTAGGTCAGGCAGCAGAGAAAATAAATGAATATCAGGTTAGAGGGGAAGGAGATTAGACAGGGAAATAGGTTTGAAAAACTGTAAGGAACAGTGACCAGGAATGGTAAGTTTGAGGCAGAGGTGCCGAGGAGGATTCAGGTGGGTGTGAATGCGTGGAGGAGGGAGTAATGGCAGACACAAAGATATCAAGAAATTGAAAGGGAAGGTTCTGATGTCGTGTGTAATGCCAGCCAACCTTTATGGCCTGGAGATGGTGGCAATGACAGACAACAACAACAGAGGCTGCAGGTTTGTGAGAAAAACTGGGTCAGGAGGATTGCAGGAGTGAAGAAGGTGGATATAAGGAGGATAGAGGAACTGAGGGAAAAGATTGGTGTGCAGATGAGTTTGACGGGGAGATTGGTGAAATGCCGGCTGAGATTGGCTGGACACTTTGTGCGGATGGGGGAAAAGAATGGCAAAGAGAGCAGATAGATTGAGGGAGCAAGGTAGGAGGAAAAGAGGTAGGTCATGGTTGAGATGGGAGGATTGTGTGAGGAGGGATATCAGTCAGGTAGGGGTGGTTGGACAGTCGAGAGAGTTGGCTGAGGACAGAGGGAGGTGGGGCAGTGTCGTGGTCAAGGCAGGGCAGAAGCTTGGTGCCGTCAAACCTCACCCCTTATAAAGGGGAGAAGAGAAGAAGTTCAATCATCTCAGGCTCATGAAGGCAAGTTTCGATCGATTTTTTTTAATTGAAACTCGCCCTAAACAAGGCTGAGAGCCACTAAATGTGTCGAGCTACAAAACAAAAGAAAATGAAGAAAAGAGGAACAATCAAAGATGAAGTAGGTAGTAATTTATATTAATCTTGAAAGAAAATGGATCATAAGATGTGGGGAAGCATGTGACCGGCAAATAATTCCAAATTGATGCAGCATGTGGAAAAAAGCTACTTGCATAGCTCTTCGTTCCACACCTTGGTATGGCCCGAGTGTATAGGTGTGCAGTGGTGGCAAGACTAGTCTCCCACACAAAGACCCTGACAGAAGGTACGAAGTTGAAAAGAGCAGCAAAGCAACAACCATGAAAATATCTGAAAAACAAATTTAGAGTAACAACAGACCTACAATGTACAAGTGCTTATAAAGAAGAGCTGAGCTCGACTCCAACCAAATTAACTACACGCTTCTGGAGCCTATCTAATAAGGACAGATGACAGGCTGGTGCTTCAGCCCAAATGTGGCAACAGTACTTCATAAGGGGGCATATAGTCGTCTTGCACAAATAAAGGAGAGCATCCGGAGGCAGATATTTCTGGACTCGATGGAGACGACCAACTCGCATAGAAGCACTCTTTGCAATACCTGATATGTACTTCCCCCAGCTGAGATTAGGGGAAATATCAAGACCAACTAAGCACAGGTCTGATGCTTCTGGTAATATCAAAGGACCCATGTGCACAGTAGGAAAAGACCTGTCTCTAGATTGAGACAGGGACGGCAACTTGGTCTTCTTCAGATTGAGAGTTACCAGCCAATCGTGACCCCCACTTCAACACACGTTCTCTAAATCATTGTTTGGTGAGGCATAACCTCACGACGAGAAGTGTTGCTTGAATTAGGGGATACGCAGTAGTGTGTAGAATCATTGGCATCCATGGCAAGCTGGGATAAAACGTGATAGGATAAGTCGTTGATGTATACCAGAAAGAGAGTAGCAACAAGACGACATTAAAAAAAAAAAACTAGAAGGGCACTCGGCAGCACGCATACCTCCGCCACACAATGCCTGATCCATGAGAACATATCGGGTCAAATAAATTTTTGAAATATGCTATATATCGTTTTTGGTCCTATCTCTTAATGGTGAAGAATCACTTTAAAGTTTAAATAATCCTCATATCCGGATGCGGATTTTTACCAAAATGGAATCGATTCTTCCTTGCCACACACCCAACCTGTCCACCAAGTTTCGTCGAAATCCGTCCACAACTTTTTGAGATATCGTGCTATATATCGCTTTAGCCTTATCTCTCAATGGTGAAGAATCAGTTTAAAAATTATAGTAATTAGATCCAGATCCGGATCTTCACCAAAATCTAATCAGTTTGTCATTATCACACACCCAACCTGTCCACCAAATTTCATCCGAATCGGTCCACGACTTTTTGAGATATCCTGCACACAAACAAGCAGACAGAAAGGGGTGAAAACAACACCTCCTTCCACCTTTGGTGGCGGCGGTAACTAGAATAGTACTTGGTAGAGCGCATACCTCTGCCAGGCTGAATAGTTTACGTTTTGTATCCCACTGGTAGGCCGGATCTGTACCCGAACCTGAAACAAAATCGAATCGGCTTGTTCTTGTCACCTAACCAACTCATCCACCAGGCTTCATTCAAATCCATCCACAACATTTTGAGATATCGTGCTACATATCGTTTTTGGCCCCATCTCTCAGTGGTGAAGATTCACTTACAAAATTCAAGTATCAGGATCCAGATCTTCATCAAGATCGAACAAATTCGTCCTCGTCACACACCCAACCTGTCCAACAAATTTCGTCCGAATCCGTCCATAAGTTTTTGAGACATCATGCTACATCGTTTTTGGCCCTATCTCTCAATGGTAAACCTGGTGTTGGCTTCATGGTTAAGGTGGCTGACTTAAGATCTTATGGTCCAGAGTTCAAGCCTATTGTGCCGTTAAATAACACCAGGTGGGTTGACTCAGCCTGTCATCCTTCTGAGGTTGGCAAATTGAGTACCAGCTTACTGGTATCAGGGGGCAATGCATCAGGGGGAACTGCATCAGCGGCACAGCCACGCTCCCAGCAATGATGCAACTAGCAGCCACAGGCTGCATACAAAATAATAATGGTGAAGAATCACTTTTGAAATTCTGATAATCAGATCCAGATCCAGATCTTCATCAAAATTGAATAAATTAGTCCTCATCATTCACCCAACTTGTCCACCAAGTTCAGTCCAAATCTGTCCTCAACTTTTTCAGATGTTCTAGTCACAGACAGACAAATAAACAGACAGGGGTGAAAACATAACCTCCATCCACTAGTATGTGCCTGGTGTTTGCTTAATGGTTAGGGTGGTGGACTTGGGATCCTAGGATCCTGAGTTCAAACCCCCCTTGGCTGTTGAATTAATACCAGGTGGGGTTGACTCTGCCTGTCATCCTTCCGAGGTCGGCAAAATGAGTACCAGCATGCTGGTATACTGTGTCGGAGTGGCGACCCGTCCAGGATTGTGTCCAATAGCCAAGGAGACTGCTTAAGCAGCACCAACACTCTGCACAGAGTATGGTCCCAATGAATGGATGGACGGATCCACCAGTGGCGGAGGTAACAAGGTCATTATGGATCATATACATATTATGTAAGCAAAATACAATCAGTGAGAAGTTGAAGTGGTCAATGTCTCAAAGATGAACCAGATGATACTGCTTTACACCCTGAACCTGTTCTACATGGTTTTACACTGCCACCCTACCCATGCACTACTGGCACAGTGACACTGTTAAAAGCACTACTTGTTTGATGAAAATTGACATGCTGACCATCTCTTCTGATGGAAGAGGAAGTGGATGATGAAGGCTGTAAAGTTCAACAGATTTATGACAAATGAGCCACAGCCTGCAATTTGTTTACCTCTCCCAATATACCCATCAGACCTGCAGTCGAACGAGTTTCCTACGAAGTTCTTCGCGTTGCAATGTCGCTCGCTTTCCCTCATCCCGAAGCCTACTCAGGTCACATTCTGCACGGGCCAGCTGTTTGCGCAGCCTCTCGTTTTCCTGCCGTGCGTTCGACTCCCGGAGCCGCACGCCATTCAGCTCATCCTGTTGGGCCCTTACGCGCTCTCGGGCGTCCGACAGACACTCCTGGGAAACAACATATAGGGAAGAAAAATTACAGTAGCGAAGATTATTTTGTACCTAAACTCATCTTTAGCTTTAACATGAACATCAATTAGTGAAATATATATACAGAACTTAACATGACATTCTGAGGAGCAAATAACGTAATGCAGGAATATATAAAAACAACCATGATGTGTAATGGAATGAAATAGCAAAATATTTCCTATTTCATTCCACAATATAAGCAACTTGAGTTGAGGACATCTGTGCTGACGGCTTCACATGAGAATGGAAGTGGATTCACCATGTGTACAACACCTTTCTCCACCAAACTCATGTTAAAGCAAAAAGAGGAACTACTGTTGTAATGATTAATTCGTGCAAAATGAGTGAACCTCGAGCCGATGAGTGTGTTTGTCCAGAAGCTGCTGCACACTGTGATTTTCTTCACGTGCTGCGGCAACAACAGCCTGCTCTGCCTGTCGGGTCAATTCTCCCCGCAACTCCAACACCGCCTTACTCAATGCCTGCACAACAGCACTACCTTCATGCACAGTCCCACCGGCTCCATCCACAAAAAAAAAGCACAACAAACCTCAAATTTTGTTTGAGAACAAAGACTCAGATGTCCAGCAGGGCCTTTCAAGAGGACCAAGCAAGAAATGTGCCAAGCTAAGCGGTACATACCAAGCGCTCCATAAAATTATTAAAATAAACTTGTACAACAAACTTGGGACAATATAACACGTTTGCAGAATTCACAAAAATAGGTCCCAGTGACACTTTACTAATAAACACAGGTAATCAATCGTCAGTTTATTAGGCTAAACAAATGAAATAACTTTTCAACTTCACTCCAAGTAGGCTCACAAACAATCCCCACTTTTTACATGCCTATGTACCTTCTGTTGTTTCTCCTTGATGGTCAGCTGATTCTTCAGTTGCTCGACCAAGGTGTGAACCCTTGCTGTTTCTTCTTGAATGGGAACTTCATGCTGTGGCTGCTGCTGCTGTTCTCGTAGGAGCTGCAGCTCTTTCTCCATCATTGCCAACTCCGACTCGCTTGCCCTTGCACGCCTCTCCAGTCGCTCTCGCTCAGCTGCGTGATGCTGCTCGAGCTGTCTGCATCAGGCCCGAACCAAACATACGTGCTAACTTGGAGCATCAGTATTACTTAACAAACATGACGGTTTAATCTGGACGGGCACCTAATTACCTGAATAAAGATATGCATCGATGCAGTAACCAAAGCTTTAAATTACATGCAGCAATTTCAACAGATTCTTTCATTGGAGAGAAGCAAAACTTCAAAACCTGCAAATCCGAATGTGTCATGAAAATGTGAGCTGTAAAATAATGTTTGAAAGAGGACCTGTTGACCAACTCTGCTTCCTCCCGTGCTTGCTGAAGCTCATGCTCGGCGCATGCCCTGGCAACCTTCAGCTCCTCTGAAAGACCGACAGCCGTTTCCTCACGTGCTGCAAGTGCTCTCTGGAGCTCAGAAAGCCGGCTTGTAGGCTCAATGCTTGGGGAAGGACCAGGGATCTTTTGCATGAACTTCTGCACCAGAGGAAACCCATGAGCAAAAGTCAGTATTGGGACCAAAATTTTGAGCAGTATCCATCTGATTTGCACAGACCTATCAACCATGATAATCAGTCGAAGCAGATGTGTAGTAACAAGTACAATGTGTCTCTGATAAAATTAAAGATTTGTATTTCCAATAATTTTCACAACAATATTCCAAATTAAAAAATAAACAAATAAATAAAAGACATTTAAACTATAGACTTTGGTTCTTCATTGGGCTTGTCTTTCCACATTTTGAGACGATTTGATCTTGACTACCTGATGATTAGACATTTGACTGCAGGATGGTGTGAAGAGACCCCAATGAGTGATGGTTGTTCAGCACCATTTGAGCCATCATCATGTCCTTTCAGGCCGTCCTGTTTTTGTCCTGTTCCAAATCATCGTCATTATGCCATCGTCCAGGACGATGACGATCCTGGCCGTTTTTGTCCTGTCCTGAACAGGAACATGTCCTGTTCCACGACGCATGAAAAGAGTGAGCCAAGGAAATGGTCGGCACGTCAAATTAACTTACAAGTCTTCAAATCACTTTATGGCATACCAATAATTACCAAATCCAGTTCATGAGTCACATTCATTGACGAATTTGTCATTCAAATCCTTTTACATTTGTACAAGTTTTCATAACCTCTGCCACCAAAGCTGGACAGAGGTTATGTTTTCACCCTTGTGTGTTTGTCTGTCTGTGAGGAGGATATCTCAAAAAGTTATGGACTGATTTGGTCAAAACTTGGTGGACAGGTTGAGCGTGTGACAAGGACGAATAGATTCGATTTTGGTGAAGATCTGGATCCGGATCCATTTTTTATGATTCTTCATATGATTTTTAATGATTCTTCACCAATGAAATATGGGGCTAAAAACGATAGACAGCACATTATCTCAACACATTATGGATGGATTAGGACAAAACTTGGTGGATGGAGTTGGGTAGGTGACAAGAACAAGCTGATTAGATTTTGATTAAGGTCTGGATGCAGATCCGGCCCGTTAGTGTAATACAAAACGTAAACTGTTTAGCCTGGTAGAGGTATGCGCTCTACTGAGTGCCGTTTCCGTTTCAGTTTTGCAAGTAAATGGTTCAGTTTCATGTGGGACAACCAGTATTTTCAAATATTGGTGAAAAAGCACAATCGAGGTGACTGCGGTGACACTTCATCGTACCCAGGCTGACCCGTGAGAATGGCGGAATAGAGTGTGGTCGCAGAAGGAGGACGCCGGGTTGACGACCAAGGCACAAGAAGAGGAATAGCAGTCGAGCGGGTGGAGCTCACGCAGGGCTCGGAGTGAGCTTGCCGTCGGGACAAACAAAGTGCTCCGGGCACTGGAGTGGGACGTGCTCGGTCTCGTTTTGATGTGTGGGAGCACACGGTCCCTGGTCCTGAGCCGGCAGCTACTGCTGCTCTGCGTCTCCAGGTCTGTTCCTGTGGCCCATTTGCAAGACATGGGTGCACCAACCGTAGTGGTGCACACTCTGCACTCCGTACTCATCCTGGGCGTTCACAGGGACAGCCCGACGTTTGCGGACACGGTGCAGGTGATCTCGTCACTGCTGTTGGCACTCCCTGTGCCCTGGCTTAGTGAACCTTGAGCCAAGGGGACTCCGAGCTTGGACGCATCTCAAGAGTAGATTTAAAGTAGATTTCAGTTTTTAAAATAGGCAAAATACATTAATGCATAAATGTTGATTTTAAAATAGGCACAACACTGTATATATGTACCTTGTGAAAGCAATCCATGAAAATGATCATCATGGGGCCAATGGCCCTACCAAGATCAATGTCGTCGATGATGGTGATGTACACTCAAGTGAGCATACGCAAGAGGAGATGCTCTCTCTCTCTTTCTCTATCGAGTGCAGCCTGTGCTGCTGGTTGCATCATTGGTTAGGACGCGGCTATGCCGCTGATGCAGTGTCCCCCTTACCAGTACACTGGTGCTCATTTTGCCGACCTCGGAAGGATGACAGGCTGAGTCAACCTCCTGGTGTATTTTTTTAATTCAGCGGCCAACGGGGCTTGAACTGAGGACCCTAGGATCCGAAGCCGCCACCCTAACCACTAAGCCAACACCAGGCTAGAGGAGATGCTGAAATCACAAAAAATGCAGACACACCTTTACTGTTTCCTGGAATCTGCTGAAAGCCGCGTCGGCCTGCGTGTCCAACTGGTGCTGAAGAGCTGTCGTGTGTGCAGCCTGCTGTTGTCGCTCAGCTTCATGGTCCTACCAAAGACAATCCACATAAAGTTATCTTGTCTGCAGGCACTTACTTGTGGACTTTAAAGATTCCATGATGTCTCTAACAGAAGTAGTCTATTAGGTGAGTACAATGGCTACATATTAGGTGAGACTACAATCTTGCCTCCAACCTTTTTGAACAACAAATGAGTTTGGCATTTGCTTCTTCCTGTTGTATTACTGCATTTCTTTTCTCAGGGTAAATTAAAGGTGCCCACTCAACCTGTCCTTATGCTGCTCAAATGTACCTCACGCTCTCGCTGTAGCAAATGCTGGTACTTTTTCAGCAGTTGCTCCTTGTGCTGCAAATGAGAACGCAAGACCGCGAGCTCATGAACGGCCACCTGCTCCTCATGGGTGGCCTGCATGGTTACCGCAGCACCTTGGACCTGTGGTGGACTTTCTACAGAGGTTGGCAATTGCATCCGCAGCTCATTTACAAGACGGTCTCGAGAGAGCAACCCGGCCTCAGCTTTCCGCAGTGCCTCATCCTTGTTTTTCAGCCTCTGTGCAGAGAACGTGACAGGATCTGGGTTTATGGCTTGGAACAGGGTAAAGGTAATGACAAAATCCTAACAAGAGCCACACTGATGTGGATGAATTCTTAAACTGATATGGTCTACACACCCCTGTGAGACAGTTAAACGTATTAGATACCTGCTCCAGAAGCTTACTGGTGGTCTGTGCCTCCACAATGGCATTGACATGCTGCCACACCTGCTGTAGCACCTGCTCAAGTTGCTGCGCCAGCGGTAGATTAGAATCTGGCAATCTGCCCATCACTTCCTCAAACTGCAACAAACCACCAAATTACTCAAATATAGACTTGGTGAGATATTCCAATGAACTGCTTTCACAAAACATTGGCCCTGAAGTGTTAACAGGGCTTGTAGCGACACACATAGCATTGGTTCCGTGAGATCATGGTAACTAATGCTGGATGTATATACACTTGTACATAAATTAGTTTGTGAAAACGAAAATAAAATTTGTATATCTATCATCTATCATAATAAAATAAATCACTTGTTTCATCAACCCTCTAATTTCCCCCCCCCCCCCCATCATGTTTTACAATTGACAGGTTTAATAATTATCGAAACCGTCATATCACATGTAAACAGCTCAAGTGACAATTTCAGGTTTACCATCCGAAAGCTTTTGTCAGTTATGATACACTGTCCAAGGGAGGGAAGGCTCTTTTTTCATTGTCTAAATGAAGGCAGGAGCACTTGAGGGGGTCTTTTACCCCCTCAAGCGATCCTACCCTCATTTAGATGATGGAAATCACCACGACAATGCGCCCCATTCTGTCACGTGACAAATGGATTGAGAGTTTTGCCACAGATGGCAGAAAAATATGGCCTTGAGGTGGTGGCTGTAGCGGTAAAGGTGCTGCAAACCTGACGTGCTGTGCCAAGCACTTCTTGCTGCTGTTTCTCGTAGGCCTCCAGCTGCCGCTCAAGTTCGATCTCATGCTGCTCCAAGCTGAGCTCACGTTCCTCATGCACCTTCGATTCACAAAGTCTCTCAGTCACAAACGAGTTCCAATAATCATGTGCGGCTAATCTAATAAGTGTCAGGAGACAAATCCATTGGCGTATTAATATTGAGGTTTGGTTCTTGTGGTATGGGGTATGTAGCTCAACAAGGTTTGCCTTATAATCCATGAAACCCCACTCTTTCCTCCAATATTCAAGGCAAAGGTTTCACCAAGTCGTATCACCTCCAACACCTCACCCCGATGCTCGCTAACCTTGCTTGGTTGTGAATCCCATTGTCGCTGTTTCTCAAGACTCATATTAATGTCAATTAGCTGAACATGACACTTAATATGTGCATAAAATGAAGGTTAAAAAAGAATAAACGATGCAATCAGACTTGAAACCAGAATGGTTCCATATTACAATAAAATCATCTTCAGAAATAAATAATGTAATTATCACAATAAATAAGATGAGTAATATTCCATCCCAAAACAGAAAATTCTCCAAATACCAGGCATTTTCTTCATTCACTGAAAGTGTAATATGCACGTTTGTTTTGCCATTTTTTGAACCCTCTCAAGGCATATGTATGCCGCAAAGTTTAAGAAACACAGTATATTTATGCAAGTCGGCACTGATTTAGGCATGCATCAGCCAATGAGCAAACAGATGACATGCATCGCCACACCCATTCACAGATCTATGCAAGATCAAAGATAAGGCCTTAACGGCTCAATGTTACATCAGCACCAGGGACAGAAAGGAGTAGTAATCAATCAGTGAACACATTTCTGCCGCCTGGGCATCATCACCAATATGCAGCAACTCTCGTCTCCCTCATCCCACCTTCCCCTCCTGCTAACTAGCTACAACTAACTAGGACATCTGTTCTGGAAGTTTATTTACAATTATTACCTTCTAGCTTTTGTGGTGCAACTTTTGTACCATGGCTGATGCTGATGCACACCAAAGTCAGCATGCCAATTTGCATAATCTTATCCCCAACTTCCTTTATCAAAACCCTTTAGTTGTTCATGTTACCACATAGCATGGTGTCTGGCTCGCAGGTGACAATTGCCGATTTAAATTTATGCAGCAATGGCTGCATATCCCATGCAGTAACGGGATAAATTTGTGGCATCATATTTCACACTGTAAACCTCTTCCTCTCTCCAGACAACATGCTTCCAGAAAAGTCAATGAGGCATTAATATAATAAGGGAACTGCTCTATAGTGCAGGTGACTGCACCCTGTTAGCACACAGTAAAGAAGACATACAGAGTATGACCAACAGGTTTGCAGATGCTGCTCAGAACTTTGGACTACAAATCAGTGTCAACAAGGAGAAAAAGACATTAAAATGTCACAGCCCCTGTGGTTTTAGTAATTTTGCTGTACGGACTTAAAGGGCTAGCCCATATTTGAAAGATTTATGTGTATGTGAAACTAACTTGAGTGTTCATGTGACATGGAAGAACATTCGTGACATTTGCCAAGTTTGAACAAAATCCGACCATGCATGTTCAAGAAATGGTTGGGTACACGTTTAAGTAACAAAATACCACCAGTCGGCCATATTGGATCTGATCTCGAAACAAAATGATGTGCTTTTGTAAACCATCATTCATGATCTGTGTGCTAAGTTTGAAGAAGATCGGTAAATGCATGTCCGAGAAATGGTTGAGGATGTGTACAACATCGGATTTTACAACTAAAATGGCCTCCAGTCGGCCATCTTTGATAGAATTGCGAAATAAAATGATGTGCTTATGTACATCATCATGTATTATCCTTTGTGCCAAGTTTGAATAAAATTGGTCCGTACATGTCCGAGATATGGCTGCGAACGGACAGACGGACGGGACCCAATCCATAAGCCCCCGTTTTCGATGAAGTCAAACCGAGGTGATGCACATCATTTTATTTCGCAATTCTATCAAAGATGGCCGACTGGAGGCCATTTTAGTTGTAAAATCCGATGTTGTACACATCCTCAACCATTTCTCGGACATGCATTTACTGATCTTCTTCAAACTTAGCACACAGATCATGAATGATGGTTTACAAAAGCACATAGTTTTGTTTCGAGATCAGATCAAAAAAGACCGAGGTGATGTTCAAACCAGCATCTAGCAAACCATGTGAAGCTCCAAACATAACCATTGATGGCACCACACTGAAAAGTGTGTAGAAAAAACAATCTTGGAAGCATACTGTCCAACAACTATTGATGAAGAAGTCCATGCTCGCACACACACAAACTAAGCATTGCTTATGGCTATCGCCATAATCGTTTCTAGAAGCAATCCAGCATCAAACACGAAAAAGAGCAATCAAAGATTCAAACCTTCGCCAGGACTTCTCTTGAGCGGTATATTTTTATAGGTTTTCAGGTAAATCCAATGTGGCTGTCAAACCATGTGACCTTTGATGTCATGTGTGTGACTCTTTTGTTCCTCATATGTGTAAAGTTTCGCCTCGATCTGTTCAGCCACTTCACAGAAGATTTTTGAAGGTTTTTTTGTTTTAAAACAATATGGCTGCTGAATCACGTGACCGATGATGTCATGAAATTTATTTCTGTGGACCATTTTATCCCTAGATGACCCTCAAAAATTTTCAAATTGATCTCATGTGGAGTTCTACATATGCAATTATGACGTCATAACGAGGGCACCTATGGCATCACAACAAAACGACACTCATTCTCCATGAGGGAGGAGTTCTTGCTATGTGCCAAGTTTCGAATTTTTCCTTGGTGCGATTTCAGAGCTACAGAGGTCCAAAGTTTTCCCGTTTTTCCATTATGGCTGCCACACCACATGATCTATGATGTCATAATTATCACTGAAACATTCTACATGAGTAGTCACACCAATGATGAAAATTTTCTCTCAATCCGACAAGCGGTTGCAGAGAAAAACACGAAAGTTCTGTGCGGACAAACAGACAGACAGACAGACAGAAAGACAGACAAACAAAAAAACACTTTCTGGGGGAGTTGGAACTGCTGATACTTTCAAATCTGGAGCCTACTTCCAGGCCAAAAAACATGGTGGCTTCAGACCCTGGTGAGGTTACCCAGGAAATGCTTTAAGACTCCAGACAGAGAGGTGGCCGAAGATCACCTGATGAAGGAGATAATTAAATAAGGCTGTTAATTATCTTCAAAAGAGTTGTTTTAATTAACTCAAACACCCAATTTTTCACTCTTGCACTTCCTTGGAGTTTTCTTCATATGCATGGCAAAAGTTTTGGGCTGATAGGTTTTATAATTTTGGATTATGGAGGAGACACACAAAACACACCACTCACACACACACACACACACACACACACACCACACACACCACACACACACACACACACACACACACATTCCTTTTATTGATTAGCTATATACTGTACATATATACATCAGACACCCTCGTGACTGTTATGGTGAGCATCGCTGTGGATTAAGTTTCAAACGTGTATTAATCCACAAAGAACAACCATGTGTCTGCTACCCAGACGATTGTTCCTGCTAATGCAAACCATTCAACCAGAAGGCATATGATGTGATTGGCGGGTAAATCGAAACCTGTGGAGTGTGAGGAGCACTCCCCTGATCTCCATTGGACATAATCCGACACCAAAGTGTCACCTCCAACCCAGAGGCCTTGGCACGGCAACTCTGTCAAACAGACAAAGATTACATGGTCAACATCAGTAAATATCATACAGTCAGGAGGTGTGTCTGATGTATAAACGATGAATGCAGTCATCATTGGTTAGATATTTATTGGTATGCCATCCTGATGAGGGAAAACAAGCCCAAAATCCGGACAGGCAGCTCCATTTGATGTTTAACTGATGTTGACCATGTAATCATTGTCTGTTTGACAGAGTCACCAGGCCGAGGCCTCTGGGTTGGAGGTGACACTTTGGTGTAGGATTATGTCCAATGGAGATCAGGGGAGTGCTCCTCACACTCCACATGTTTCGATTTACCCGCCGATCACATCACGTGCCTGCTGGTTGAATGGTTTGCATTTGCGGGAACAATCATCTGGGTGGCAGACGGACGGTTGTTCTTTACAGATTATGCGGTTTTACCGTGTGAGACATGATCCGCAGCGATGCTCAGCAAAACAGTCAGGAGGTGCGTCTGATGTATAAACGACGAATGTGGTCAGCATTGGTTAGATATTTATCGGTATGCCGTCCTGACGAGGGCAAATAAGCCTGAGATCCGGATAGGCGGCTCCGTTTGATGTTCTCTCTCTCTTTCAAGTGCAGCTATATGGCTGCTGGTTGCAACATTGGTTCGGGATTTGGCTATGCCGCTAATGCAGTGTCCCTATTACCAGTACACTGGTACTCATTTTGCCAACCTCGGAAGGATGACAGGCTGCGTCAACCCCACCTGGTATTAATTCAGCGGAAAAATGGGGCTCAAACTCAGGACCCTAGGATCCCAAGTCAGCCACCCTAATCACTAAGCCAACACCAGGCTCGTTTGATGTTTAACTGATGTTGACCATGTAATATTTGTCTGTTTGACAGAGTCACCGGGCCGAAGCCTCTGGGTTGGAGGTGAGGCTTTGGTGTAGGACTATGTCCAATGGAGATCGGGGGAGTGCTCGTCACACTCAACATGTTTCGGTATATATATATATATATATATATATATATATTACAAATTAGCTTTCACATTGTTCAATTGCATTGGGTACAGGTATTTGTGGACGATACAAAGTGAACATGCCAAAAAATAAAAGTGTCATACTCAGGGAAATACCTTGTTGAAGTGAATGAGTTCACTTTCCAAAGCTGCAACAGCTCCCTCCTGTTCGATGAGAAGTGCACGCAAGTGTTCAACTTGCTCCTTGTGGCGCACTGCTTCTCGGTGCTGCTGCAGCTCCCGCAACCGGGCTTCGTGAACCTTTCCATAGTACCCCACCAACTGGTAAGACCAAATAGCAATCGGTTTGCAACGGCAATAAGAATTTTCAA
This sequence comes from Eptatretus atami, assembly GCA_035128595.1. NCBI lineage: Eukaryota > Metazoa > Chordata > Myxini > Myxiniformes > Myxinidae > Eptatretus > Eptatretus atami. The sequence goes on from CM068956.1 coordinate 68,934,820, forward strand.
CTCACAGGTGGCTAGAAACTTCAAAGGCTAAGTTTGCACCTTGAAGAGAAACATATTTCAAAATTCTGAGATCATTTTTTATAATATGGTGCTGGTATAGAAGAAGGATCAAATCAATGTTATTCAGTATGACCTCTGGTAATAAGAGAAGGGAAATGTTGTTCAGTATGACCTCTGGTTACAAGGGAAGGGAATAAGATTCAACCACAGTGTGTGGACTTTATTACATGTAGACTACACCATGTAGAGAGCAGGTTGATTACACCCCCCCCTCCCTAAAAGGTTGTTTATGAGTTTGATGAGTTTTTACCAACAATCCAATAGTGGTGTGGCAGTTCCTCCTGATGCTAAAAATCCAAAACCCTCATGCTGCCTTCAGCTGGATTTGATCCTGTAATCTTTAAGATGCCAGTCTAATGT